>BPLQ01014527.1:0-40730 GCA_021605075.1 Caerostris darwini
ACTTGATTGCAGTTAGATTTTGGGGACCTACTGGCCAAGTGACTGACGTTCGGTGCCACAGGCTTCGGCTTCCAGGCTCGGTATTGCAATAAGTGTTTGTAGTGGTTCGGAACCCACCGTAAGACGCGGTCTAACATGAGCGTAGGGCGTTGTGGGGAAATTGTTACTGCGCGTCCGTAGTTTATCTTCAAGTTACACTCTCCTCCTAAGTGTCTGCCAGCTGCATTAGAACGAAAATAAAAAATTTGCCAATATCAATTATTACTTAAAAATTAATATTTTAAATTTTCTTATAAAAATAATTAATTATGCAATAATTAAAAAATAAGTAATTTATTCTGACAGACTACTATTTTGGCGTATTTTAGTTCTGTAGTTGTTGAAGTGGCTGGCCTGTAGTTGTTGAAGTGTCAACTGTGTGTTATAAAAATGCTGGTTTATGTTTGCCAAAAACAATTATCCCATTCTAAAAATCTATCGAAATATAGTATCTACTTGAAACTAATTAATTCTCCCACAATACATAAATAAAACAATCTCTGTACAATAATTAAAAATTTATCCACGATAAATAATTAGCTTTCAAGAGTGAACAATTGGTCCTAGAATGAAGAATATGCTTACATTAAATCTTTGAACAATACCAAAGATAATAAAAGATCCAACAATACGATAAAAATCAAATCATTCCCTTGAGTTGCTTAACCATGTCATCATGCAACATCGAAACCAAGGTCCCTCTTTTCTCAAACAAACTCTTAATTATCATGCTAATTAACCATTATAATTTAAAGGATGCATCGAAACCTCCGCCTCTTCGCGATATCTTTCCACTCCTCCGCTAAAAAAGGAAAACTTGTACCGAAGTCTTTCCCGCAATGCTCCCGAGATGTGCAGGAAAGAAAAGAGTAAAGGGGGCCATAGAGAAGAAGTGACGAAGCGAGAGAGCGAGGTGACGACGTCGTTTTCATGGAAGCCCGGCTCATTACAAAGGCTCATTTATCCGTCATTCCCTCGCGTTGGATGAGGACTCCCGTTGGCAGTCGCCCGGAAAACACTTTGGCCTGTAGATCCCTTTTCTTTCCCGGCCTGGATGGGAAATGACTTTTAGGTCCCGCGATGGCCTTGTGGAGTGACATTTGGGGAACTTTCACTCCGCCGTGGTTTTGATGATGCGAGATTCTTAGCTTTAAGGAGTGTTTAAAAGAGGAATAGGGAGATGATAGTGATAGAATATCTTGCATTCTTTTATTTACTTATGTTTAAAGAAAGATATTTCACTGGAATAAAAGATATTTTAAATTTTGTTGATTCACCTGATTTGATTTAAATTAAGATATAGAAAATAGGATTATTTATTTTATTTTTATAATAAAATTTGACATGAATATCAAATTGATTACTTTTTCTCAGATAGGATAAATGCATAAATATATGAAATAATTGATTGCATTTAGATGTGTGGGGCCTGTAGGCCAAGTGACTGACGCTTGGTGACACAGGTTTCGGGTTCGAGTTTTGTCGTTGCCATGAGTGTTTGTAGGGGCTCAGAATCCACTTTAAAACGTAGGTCCCGGTCTAATACGATCTTAGAACATTGTGGGTGTAGTATTACTTGCGTCAGTAGCATATCTTCAAGCTACATGTGCCGCCTAGGTAGGGCTAAACGAGTAGCAGCGGCGGATTCCTTGCTTATGGCATGAAGATAATTGTCTACGTATTTGCGAGTTCCATTAAAAGAATAAACATGAAACATTTATGTGTATTATGATTCCATAAAAACATCCAGTAAAAAAAATAATTTTACTAAATGGCCCTACAATCTGGGCGTAAGACTGACAGCCGTATATTTAAAAAGTAAATATCTCCTGTCTTGAAATCTGGCAATAAGCAGAGGTCCTTGGTCCATTATTTTAATTGTTGGATTGTCAACCTTGTGCTATAAAAATGGTGGATTATGTTTGACAAAAACAATTATCCCTTAATAATTAATATTTTAAATTTATTTATAAAAATAATCAATTATATATAAAATTTAAAAATAAATTATTTATTCTAATAGTCTTCTACTTTGGCGTATTTGAATTGTTAGAGTGTTAACATTGCATTATAAAAATGCAGGTTTATGTTTGTCAAGACAACTAACGCTTTATGCAAATCCATCGAAATAAAGTATCTACTTGAAAATAATTAATTCTCCCACAAAATATAAATATAAAAGCAAACATAAAACTAAAAGAAATTATTAGGAAAAAAAACAAGCAAAACAATCTTTAGCAAATTGACTCAAATGCATCTCTGTATAATAATTAAAAATGTATCCTCGATAAATAATTAGCTTCTTAGAGTGAACAATTGGTACTAGAATGATGAATATGCTTGCATTAAATCTTTGAACAATACCAAAGATAATAAAAGATCCAACAATACGATAAAAATCAAATCACTCCCTTGAGTTGCTTAAGCATGTCATCATGCAACATCGAAACCAACGTCTCTTCTCAAACCAAACTCTTAATTATCATGCTAATTAACCATTATAATTTAAAGGATGCATCGAAACCTCCACCTCTTCGCTATATCTTTCCATTCCACCAGCTAAAAAATGAAAACTGTACAGTAGTCTTTCCCGCAATGCTCCCGAGATGTGCAGGAAACAAAAGAAAAAAGGGGGATATAAGTAATGGTGTTTTAAAGCAAAGAGTAAAGGGGTTTTAAAGTAAATAATAAAGGGGTTTTGATAATGCGAGTTTCTTAGTTTTAAGGAGTGTTTAAAAGAGGAATAGGGAGATGATGGTATTTGAATCCCTTGCATTCTTTTATTTTATTTATTTATTTTGTGATAAATATATTCCACTGGAAGAAAAGATACTTTAAATTTTGTCGATTTCCATCATTGGATATAAATTAAGATATAGTAACTCTTATTATTTATTTTATTTTTCAATTCCTACTATTAGTTAATATTCTCCCTATATATATCTTGTTCAAATTTTTAATCCTTAATAAACTACTTTTTATTCATCCACTAAAAGTTCAAATACATTTTTTTGAATTTGTAGTGGATTGACACTTGAAGTTAATACAGTTTTTTCAAATATTAATTAATTAATTAAATTTTTTTTTAGATTTAAGTTGCATGTATCTAATAATAGATCGCGTCAGATATAAGAAGAAAAAAAGTAGTAATTGACTTTAAAATTCTTTTTTATGTTACTTGTTATAATAAAATTTGATACTAAAATTAAATTGATTTTCTTTCTCAGATATGATAAATGCATAAAAATGTGAAATAATTGATTGCAGTTAGATTTGGGGACTTGATGGCCAAGTGACTGACGCTCGTTGCCACAGATTTCGGGTTCGAGTCCCGGCGGAGCCATACATGCTTATATTGGTTCGGAATCCACTTTAAACTGTAGGTGCCGGTCTATTATGATATTAGAGCATTGTGAAGGTAGTGTTACTTGCATCCGTATTATATCTTCAAGCTACTATATACACTAAAAAATATATACACTATAAATTACTATATACACGTTCCCTCTGGGTAGTGCTAAAATAATAACAGCGGTACAGGCTTTGCTTATGACATAACGATAACTGTGTACGTATTTGCCATTTGCATTAGAAAAAAAATAGAAGATGGCACATACTGAAGCGATATTTTCTGTCATATTAAATACAGAACTGGCAATACAGAGACAGTTAATCTTTATGCACCGACGCTACTCATTTAACACTACCCAGAGGATACGTATAACTAGCAGATATGCCATGGACGCGAGTAACACTACCCCCATAACGTTCTACAATCAAATGAGACCAGGATCTACGGTTTAAAGTGGATTCCGAACCGCTACAAACATCCTTGGAATTTTGGGACACGAACCGAAACATGTGGCACCGAGCACCAGTCACTCAGCCTTCAGGTCCCAGTCATATTAAATAAGGATTGATATTAAAAAATAATTATAACTGTCAAAAATATGACTTTTAAAGTATCATTTATGACTTAGTAGTAGTGTGAATAAATTGGCATGTAAAAAAATTATGAATTATACGGTAGTTTTTCCTATACGATATTCAGACCTACAGAAGGCAACCCACGCCCTACACATCATTCTAGGAGATGACAGACACTGAAGCGATATTTTAAGTCATATGAAGTATGGATTGATAGTTAACAAGTAATATAAAAAAAATTTTTAAGTCAATTCCTACTTTTATTTCCACAATATTGCAAAAAGTCTTTTATAAAGTCGAAATTTTCCTCTTACATCTGGCGCCATCTATTGGTAGATCATACAACTTAAATCTAAAAAAAACTAAAATTAATCAATTAAATTTAATTACTGAATTAATATTTTAAAAAACTATATTAACATCAGGCGTCATCCACTACAAGTTTTAAAAAATGTATATGAAGTTGAGTGGAGGAATAAAAAGTATTTCATGAACGATTGAAAATTTGAACAAGATATATATAGGGAGAGTGTGAACTAATAGCAGGAATTTAAAAATGAATTTTAATTGATACTTCTAAATAATAAAGTTCCTTGTGTTATAAAAAATGTAACTAACTTTTAATATTCAAATCAATAGCTTATTTTTCATCACTGTTTGCTTTTTCAAAAGATTCAGCTATAAAAATAATTTTTTTTTACTCATTTTCAAGTATATCATCTTGTTGTTTTCAAGCTTTAAAGCATGGGCTAAATTTAATTAGATATTTTTATGGAGTCACTGAATTTCTTTCTTCAAACTATCCTATGAATAAAAATGTTAATTAATACACTTATTAACGGATAGTGCTTTAATGACGTAAACTTCAAGATTAATTTTTTAAGTTTTGAAAGTTCTTTAATTAAAATTTTATTCCTTATTAGAAACTTTCAATGGATGTGGTTTTAATTTCCTTAATCACGATAAAATGCCTTGTACATTAAGTATCACCTAATGAGGAAATTTATTATATCAAATATCATCTAGTGTTTAAATTTCTTGTGTCAAATATCACCTAACCATAAAGATTATTTATCAAATATTATCTTATTATTTTATCTATTAAATATAAGTTATTCGTTTGACAGTTTGATACATCATAAGAAATAAAATAATGTAATCATGTGGTCTAATACGGAATTTGGAAAACGAGTTGTAATTCTGTTTGAAAGAAATGTGCCAAATTGTTTAAAATTAGATAATTTGTTCATGTTTTTCACAATTTTTAATTGCTGTCCCTCGAATGGAAAAGAGACCTTCATAAGTTGTATAAACTCAAAGATCAGAAAAAGGACCGGACCATTGGAAAATTTAAGTCTCTTTTTTTTACTTATCCCACTGGGATTGGTTTGGTTTGTCGCTCTACGGTCATCTTGTGCACACTTTAGGCTAAACAGACTGGAACCTACAGTTTAAAGTGGATTCCGAACCACTACAAACATCCATGGCACCGCCGTGACTCGAACCCGAAACCTGTGGTACCGAGCGTCAGAGCGCTAGCCACTCGGCTATTCAGGCCTCGTATCCCACTTGGAAGACAACAACATCTAGATCAAGTTCAAGAATCTATGTGGTCTCATGGAAGGAGGGAAAGGGGGGTAGATTCTGTTGTGATGGAGCATCCACTAGTAGAAGTCTGACTTGAATCCGTGTCGTTGAAGAAGGAGGGCGGTGCCTTCTCGAGGACTTCACCAGTCCGACTAACAAAGAAATATGCTGGATATCACAATCGCCATCGAGTCTTCTTGATCTCTACAACAAAGCAGCCAACGGATTAAAGTTTGAATCTCTAATCCTTAATGGCTACCAGCGTCGCTCGTTGCCGCTGAGACACCAGTCGGGTTTTCAGTCTATAAATTTCTTTAAGGAAAATAATAAACAATCGAATATTAATTGCGTGTTTATTGCTTTCTAAACTTATTTGGGTTTTTTATATCAATTGCCACATACTATGCCATAAAAGCAATTGATTGTTATAATGAATTGTTTTTGTATAGCTATTCAAGTTAGTAATGGTTATTGCTAACTTTAAGAAGCCACTAATTACGGACTTCAACTGCCCTAGGAAGCTGATATAGTCATTAGCAAATTCACAACTAATCATTACAGAGGGATGAAAATTCTCCCAGACAAGACCAGGGAATACATCCCCTGCAGAAATTGCCCCAACGCTTTCCTAACACCTAAGCACATTCTAGAGTGCCCAGCACTCACTCCCCATGTTTTGCAATTGGGTATGGTGCCAATCGAGGCCAACTTAAGAGAAGTTATGTATAGTGAAGCGGCGCCATCGCTTGCGGACACTATCGAGAAGACTTTTAACTTAATCTAACATTGATAATTATTTTTTAAATCCATGGACACGATAACAACAACAACAACAACAACAATGGTTATTGCTTTCCGGTTATTCAAAATAACTTCATTTTTATGTCGTAGGAGGAAGATGTTATTCGACTGTCAATGTGTGGAAGTTTACTCACGCTGTTACAAATGCTATCTTATTTCTTCGATTATGAAAGCAGTGACTGCATTTCACGCTGTAATTTGGAATTGAACCTTCAACTTCTTGTGCGCTAAAATGAGCTATCGCGTTAATACTTGACCACAAATAGGATTTTCTTATTATATCTGTGTTTATTTATTTTATTTTATAAGCTGCAAGATTTGAAATCCTTCCATAAGGCTTGAATGAGTGGGTGGGTGAGTAAATCCAGCCGATGTGCCCTCAGAGGATATTTGTTCCAAATAATTGTGATTCAGGACAGGATAATGTTGATTTATTGAAGCAACATTTTATTAAATGGGCCTGAATTGTCGAGTGGTTAGAACTCTGGCGCTCGGTACCACAGGTTTCGGGTTCGAGTCCCGGCGGTGCCATGGATGTTTGTAGGGGTTCGGAATCCACTTTAAACCGTAGGTCCCGGTCTAATAGGATCGTAGAGCGCTGCGGGGGCATTGTTACTCCGCGTCCGTGGCTTATCTTCAAGTTACACTCGGCCCCTGCGTAATACAAAGTGAGTAACGTCTGTGCAGCGCTTGCCTTAAGGCATCCAAGACCAAGCTGTCTAAGTGTTTGGCAGCTGCATTAGAAATAAAAAAAAACATTTTATTAAATAAAATAGTATATATATTATATAGTATAGAGTACTTAGTGCTTATAGCGCTTAGAATATTTATGAGATAAGTGAGGCCTGATGGGCAAATGACTAGCGCTCTGGCACTCGGTAGCACAGGCTTCAGAATTGAATGCTGTCGGTGCCACGGCTGTTTGTAGTACTACAGAAACCACTTTAAACCCCTAGGTCCCGGTCTAACATAACAGTAGAGCATTGGGCGTAGGGCTGGCAACCCTACGCTCAAACCTCAGCGTTATGCTGTCTAGCCAGCGTTGCGGAACCAAGTCAGATATCTACCTACGAGTGCTCCATCACAACAGAAGCTGTTCATTTCTTCCTCCTTTTATGAAATCACGTAGGCTCATGGGCTTGGTCTAGATGTTGTTATCTACTAAGTGGGATAAAAGACAACAATAACAACACGAGATAAATTCTAAGAGTTATAAGCAATGCTCCAACACTTCAAAAAATAATTATGTTTTTATAAATGCTTTTAATTAATATTTATATTTAAATTATTTAAATAACTATGTTTATGAAAATAATTGTGCTCATTGAAATAATTATAAATAATATTAAAATATTTGTAAGTAATATATATTTTTCAATAAAATAATTATTTAGTATTTTTTTTTAAATTATCACTTTTTAAAATGTTCATCGTATTTTATTTAAATCATTGGTAGCATTATCATCAAAATCTTTTCAAATTTTCCAAACATAGTTTCTTGAACTACCACTTTCCAATAAAAGTTTAGACACTATTAGGATATACCACCCTCTTATTTGGGAACGTCGATAACAAACTCACAAAGACTCGTGCGATAATTAAAGATGCATATATTTACAGCTTTGCAATTACTTTTATGGTGTGCCATTTGCCATATTTCTGGAACCAAAAGCAATAAAGCAAGATCGAACCCCAGAACAGTCCGTTGGATTGGTGAAAGAAAAAGGGAATAATAAAATTTTGACAAATTTGACATTTTCCAAATAGGAGGCAAATTCTTTTATTTTTACAATATTGCCTCGCCTACTATGTGAGCTAATAAAGAATAAATGGGTTTTCCTTTTACTGCGACATTCATTTCCCCAAAATGGAGAGAAAATCCAAATTATTTTATTTCATTTCTTCTTTTTTTAGGATTTCAGGTTTATGGCGCATCATTTCAATTGCAATCGCATTTTCTCATTTCTCAATAATCGCTGACAATCGCTTTTGTTTCAGTTCCCCTCGGGACTTTAAATCAAAATTCAGTTCCGTACAGTTAGTGTCAGTGTGGTAGTGGGTGCTTCATTTGATGTTGTTGTTACTGGAGATAGTTTCCTTTTATTAGCTTGCGAACTGAGTTAAGGTATATTAATAATTATTATAAACTCCGGTTTTGAAAGGAAACATTTTATTATGAAATTAGTATAGGAATACAATTTTATAAATTAACTTTTTTTTATTGCTTTATATATATATATATTCTCGAAAGTATAGACTTTTTGACCTCCAAATTTTCAAGTGTTTTGATGTTATTTCAGAAATCATTACCTAGTGTTAATTTTGTTGAATCTATTAGTATGTAATTGTTATTTAAAATGATGGTAGGAAATATTAATGAAACTAATCATTTTGTTTTAGTTCCTCTGAGACTTATAAAAATTCAGTCTCATATTAGTTTTGTCATTGTAGTAGAGATTCTATTTGATGTTGTAGTTGATGGAGTGATTTTCTTTCATTAATTGGGTTCTTTCATCTGCTTATTAAGTAGAATTGATAAAATTTTTACAAACTTTTATTTTGAAAGATGAATTTCATTATTCAATTATTATATGAAAACAGAACAATTATTTTTTAATTTTATAATGTATCCTTCAACGATAATTTTCACATGTAATTTCAACTTAAAGGTTACTGTCTTATGGCCAATTGACTAGCGCTCTAACTTTTGGTACCACAGGCTACAGGTTCGAATTCTGCCTCTTGAAAAATGTTTGATAGCAGTTCGGAATAAACCTTAAAAAATAGGTTTATTTAGCCGAATTTGTGCAAAAAATGACTGTACAGCTGCGAACTCGACCTAACATTTGAAAAAATAATTGAGTTTTTAATAATTTTATATATTTAAATTATTTAAATAAATATATTTGTTATAATATTAATATAATTAAAATAATTATAATTACAGTTTTAATAAAATAATTATATTTATTTTTACAAAATTACGATTTTTTAAATTGTTTTCCGTATTTCATTTAAGTTGGTGGTAACATTATGCTCAAACGCTTTTCAAATTTTCCAAACATAATTTCTTGAAATATCACTTTCCAATAAAATTTAGACACTATTAGGATATACCACCGCCATCTTATTTGGGAACGTCGATAACAAACTCACAAAGACTCGTGCGATAATTAAAGATGCATATTTTTACAGCTTTGCAATTACTTTTATGGTGTGCCATTTGCCATATTTCTGGAACCAAAAGCGATAAAGCAAGATCGAACCCCAAAACAGTCTGTTGGATTGGGGAAAGAAAAAGGAATAATAAAATTTTGACAGATTTGACGTTTTCCAAATAGGAGGCAAATTCTTTTATTTTTACAATATTGCCCCGACTGTTATGTGAGCTAATAAAGAATTAATGGGTTTTCCTTTTACTGCGACATTCATTTCCCCAAAATGGAGCTTCAATCGAGATGATTTTATTTTTTCTTCTTTTTAGGATTTCAGACTTATGGCGCATCATTTCAATTGCAATCGCATTTTCTCATTTCTCAATAATCGCTGACAATCGCTTTTGTTTCAGCTCCCCTCGGGACTTTAAATCAAAATTCATTTCCCTACAGTTATTGCCAGTGTGGTAGTGGGACTTTTTTGATGTTGTTGTTGCTGGAGATACTTCCCTTTTATTCGCTTGCGAAATGGGTTAAGGTGTATTAATAATGACTATAAACTCCCGTTTTGAAAGGAAAGTTTGTTTTACAAAATTGTTATAAGAACACAATTGTATAATTTTATTTTTTATTGCTTTAAATATGTATTATCAAAAGGACAGACATTTTGCTCTCAAAATTTCCAAATGTTTCGATTTCATTTCAGAAATCATTACCTAGTTTTAATTTTGTTGAATCTGTTAGTATTTTATTGCGATTTAATAAGATCGTAGGAAATTTTCTTGAAATGTTAGTGTACCAATTTAAGAGATAAATTTATAATTTTGTTTTAGTTCACTCTAAAACTCCCACCAAGCGGCTAGTGCTTTTGCCCTCGGTACCACAGGCTTCAGAAACGAATCTTGGCGGTGCCATGGTTGTCTGTAATGGTTTCGAATCCACATTAAATCGTAGGTCAGGGTCTAACAGGACCTTAGAGCGATGGGCGTCGGGCTGTCAACCTTATCCTGTAAAATGTCAGCGTCACTGATCCAAGTTAGACTTCTATTTCAGGATGCTCCATCACAACAGAAGCTGCTTCCCCCCCCTCAATCCTTCCATGAGACCACACAGGTGCATGGAATGCTCTACATGTTGCTGTATACTAAGAGGGATAAGAAACAACAACATGAGATAAATTCTAAGATGTATAAGCTATATAAAGTGCTCCAACATTTGAAAAAAAGAATTATGTTTTCATAAAGTTTTTAATTAATATTTATATTTAAATTATTTAAACATATTTATTAAAATAATTATTTAAAAAAATTTTAACTTTCAAAACGTTTACCGTATTTTATTTAAAACGTTGGTAACATTATTATAAAACTCTTTTTAAATTTACCAAACATAGTTTCTTGAACTATCACTTTCCAATAAAAGTTTAGACACTATTAGGATGTGCCACCATTTTATTTAGAACGTCGATAACAAACTCACAAAGACTCGTGCGATAATTAAAGATGCATATATTTACAGCTTTGCAATTACTTTTATGGTGTGCCATTTGCCATATTTCTGGAACCAAAAGCAATAAAGCAAGATCGAACCCCAAAACAGTCTGTTGGATTGGGGAAAGAAAAAGGAATAATAAAATTTTGACATTTTCCAAATAGGAGGCAAATTCTTTTATTTTTACAATATTGCCTCGCCTTTTATGCGAGCTAATAAAGAATAAATGGGTTTTCCTTTTACTGCGACATTCATTTCCCCAAAATGGAGCGTCAATCGAGATTATTTTATTTTTCTTCTTTTCAGGATTTCAGGTTTATGGCGCATCATTTCAATTGCAATCGCATTTTCTCGTTTCTCAATAATCGTTGACAATCGCTTTTGTTTCAGTTCCCCTCGGGATTTTAAGCAAAATTCAGTTCCGTACAGTTATTGTCAGTGCGGTAGTGGGAGTTGTTTTTATGTTGTTGTTGCTGGAGATATTTCCATTTTATTAGCTTGCGATCTGGTTTGAGGTGTATTAATGATGATTATAAACTCTGGTTTTGAAAGGAAAGATTGTATTATCAAATTATTAAAGGAACACAATTATATTAACTTAACTTTTTTATTGCTTTAAATATGTAGGGAGACTTTCTGCTAGGAAAGATTTTCTGCCCTCAAAAGGATTTTCAAAAGGATAGACTTTCTGCCCTCGAAATTTCCAAATGTTTTGATTTCTTTTCATTTTTTGTTGAATCTGTTAGTATGTAATTGCGATTCAATGAGAGATTAGTAATTTTAATAAATTGTTAGTAATTATTTAATGATAAATGGAATAAAATTAAAATTGAAAATTGAAAATAATGAAATGTTAAACTAATAATTTTGTTTTAGTTAAATCTGAGACTTCTAATCAAAATTCAGTCTCATATTGGCTTTGTCTTTTGGATAGGAATTATTTGTGCAATTGTGCTACTTGATGTTGATGTTGCTGGAGTGATTTTTCTTTCATTGCTTGAGTTCTTTCAAAGGGTTAATAAATAATATTGATAAAATTGCTTATAAACTTTTATTTTGAAAGATAAATTGTATGATTAAATTATAATATGAAAAAAGAACTATTATTTTTTAATGTTATTTTGTATCCTTTTGATGATAATCTTATTAGCGTAGAAATTTTCACGTGCTGTAATATCAGCTTAAAGGACATTACCATGATTATAATTTTATTAAATCGGATTAAGACATAAATTTTTGTTCAATAAGTTAAAAGGTTGTTCAACCTACTCATATTCGTCATTTGATTGTGATTTTATATTAGACGATCGGATATCATGAATAAATTAGACCATTATATGCTTTTGGTTATTTTAAAAACGTGTAACAAGTTCTTGTGATTCAATTGTTTAATGTAGACAAAGTATCCCATTTTATTATTAAGCTAATTCATTATAGATCCTTTGGATGATTTTTTAGATTCTTATATGTTTTATTTTATAAATTGCTGAAAATATTGTAGGTATTAACAGGCGGCTAACGTGATTCATTTATGTTGCTTAATAGATAAGGAATAATAAATCCTCTATAGGAAAGATACTTTTGAAAATAATATATATAAGCATTATTTTTATACTTTTGTTCCTGAATTGAAAAGATCTTTGTTTTTGCAAGAATTTGGATCATCAAATTTTTAAAAGTAAACGTTTACGAACTGTTTTTAAAAGACAGATGATAGATGGCGTGTATAACCTCATATCGATCATAAAAATCATGTTGAGTTTTTCTCGAACTATATGCAAACTTCTTTTTCAATTAGAACATTTTAGTTCATTTACTTCAAACATTAAACACTATAAATCGAAAATAATATTGCAAATCCAACATTGTTAACTTGATGTACAATGCAAATCCAACATTTTCAACCGAAATAAAATTGTTAATCCAATTCTAAATGTTCGGTATTTCTTTTTTATTAATGTAAGAGATGGATATAAACTTTTCATACCATCTTATAATTGCTAATACTAATGCTGATATTATAGTTACAGAATGATAAATTCACGGTTATGATATATTTTGTTTTGCAATATAGGCTTTGATTCATCAGTCCAAGAACTCTCTAATTGAGATCGGTTGCACCACTAATTTATCGTTGAAACATGTATAGATGTATTGTATTATCATCTATTATTCTATTCATCTAATATATCATGGAGATTATTATACCATTCCTAGAGCCTAAATTTAATCTTAGTACACCCTAACTGAGTAATGTTTTCAAATTTTGGAAAGACAGTTCACAAGAAAGACGTGCAATATCCATATGAATGGTCAAAAGAGCATATTTGAGAACTGTCAATTTTTAATCGAACGTTTCGAATTTATTTTCTTCTATTTAAAAAGTTCTTTTTATTACTTGCGTCCTCCAGAAACTAGGCCTGGTACTTTATAATGATAAAATTTAAAACTTTTATTAAATGTAAACTGTTAAACTAAGACATGAAAGTGATATACTTATTTTTTAGTGTTTATATAATTTTCCTGAAGGATTTATCTGTATATTTTGCCACTTAAACGATGACCAGTAGTTTCGTGAAAATAACATGATGCAATTTACTTAAACTTAAATCATAGTTTCATTAAAATGTATGAAATTCTATTTGCAACTCAATAACAAATTAGAGGTTAAAAAAAATACCTTGAAAATATTGACAAACGCAAAAAAAAAAAAAAAAAAAAATAAAGTCATTTTTTATCATTATTCAAATTCTCTTAAATATCATTAATAAAAAGTTCCAAAATGTTTCAACGATAAATTAGAGGATTAATTTATATACATAAATTTACCTTTTGACAAATATAAGAAATTTATCGAAGACTTAACCATTAATCTCCCGTTATAAAAAAAAAATGTTTTAACAGGTAAATGCTTTTTTATAAGGATTGAATTTAGCTATCTAAATTCTATTATAAAATGGTTAATAAATACTCCACTAAATTATTTTTTATACATTTTATCCGTTTTGCTTTATTACATCATGTATTGTTATAATAATATAATTATTATTAGTTATAATTATATAAATTATATTTTCTTGTCATAAATATGGTTTTACAGCTTAGATAAGATAGACTGATTAACGTTTTGATAAGATACAGTTTGAAACATAAGTCTAATATATTTACAGTAAATTAGACTTATGCGTAATACAATATATTGCACATATATTAGTACATACACCTGTGTTTAATACAATATATTATAAATACATTAATACATAGACATGTTTAATACAATATATTGTACATATATTAGCTCATAGACTTATATTTAATACAATATATTGTACATATATTAGTGCATAGACTTATATTTAATACAATATATTGTGCATATATTAGTGCATAGACTTATATTTAATACAATATATTAATCATATATTAATGCATAGACTAATTTATTCTACATATTATGTACTAATATACGAAATGAGATTATTTGACTGTAAGATTTCAAATATGGATGGCTTAAACATCACATAAGACTTTCAAGAATTCATTGCTGTTTAAAACAGTTTTCACTCAATATTCTCTATTTTTAAGAGTTAGTTAAGATTTAAGGAATTTATTATGAAATAATACCACTTTATATCTCCCCAAAATGGTTTATGTTTTTGAAAATCAACATTTAATCTTCCCCACAAAAAGCTAAATTTCTATGATGGACCTAGAACATCTTTTTATGACTATATTAAGGAGAAAGTCTATTTAAATAGGCCTTGCGAAATGTAAAGTCAATATTCTTACGATTTCGATTCACAGAAATTCTTCGACGACAGAAGACTTCGATTACGACTATATACAGAAATTCTAACGACTTCGATTTTAGCAGCCGCTGGAGATTGATGAAATAAGATCCTACTTTTGTGAATCAGAAAAAAATTTAATTTAAAAATGAAATTAAAGAAATTCAATTAAATTAAAGTAATGCATAGTGCATATACAGTAATTGTAGAAAGTATTTGTACATTTTTATTTATGATTGTAGAAAGTATTTTCACACATTTATTTGTATTTGAAAGTACTTAAATTTCAAACCTTAAAATAAAATATTTAAACTAAACTAATATATAGAAATATTTATTTTTTAAATTTATATTTTATTTTAATTAAAAAAAATGGATCGTTCACCTATTTAAAACGAAAATTTAGAGGTCATCTGCTTACTGACAGATTTCGAGACAGTATATGTTTCTCTACTATACTCATATGCTTCAATTTCACAGTAGAAAGTAAAAATAATAATTTTTCAAACATTTTGTTACGTTTTTTAACGACGTTTTTAACGTTTTTTGTTACGTTTTTTAATGTTACATACAATACACAACGTTATATTAATCATTTTATTTTCTATCATAATGATTAACGCAATATTTAAATTTATGCATTTAGCCAATTGGTTATTAATGCAAATTTTCTCGATTTTAAACAACAAAAATGAATCAATTATCAAGTTAACGTTAAATATTGAATCTCGTAATCATGCAAAGTGTGAAGCTTCTATGTTTGTCCCCTCGTCACAGCAGACCCGCTTTAAATATCCACAGCGCAAAGCAAACCCCACGTTCGACCTCACTCGAACAGAAAAGTAATTATTTACACACAATTTACATATAAGCCGGGCCGAAAATTATTAGGCTTCTATATCTCACTAGCCGTCTAATCACCAACTACTACAGCAGCCACCTCTTAAACAAACAGCTATGGTTAAATTAGCGTTTGAAACATTATAAGTAAAGGGCAAACAAGCGCATGTTCCATTAGCCCATGGTACCACATAAAGCACATTTCAATGGAACGAGGGCAGCATGGAGATATATTTACAACCTGATAGCACCGGGGGGGACAGGGTGATTGTCGTTATAAAGCTACCCTGTTCAGAAGGGTAATTCCGACCGCTATAATTACCAACTCGTCAAACAAAGTCTGTAAGGAAGACAGATAAATATTCAGAAGGGTCTGGTGATTGCAGCTGTTAATTAAATGGAACGGGCACAAAATGGCGGGCCTGACGTGAACGCCTGGCATGAAGGCGGGGGAACCACAGCCCAGACGTTCCTTTGTTCCATGGGGTTTGTTGGCTTTAAGTTAGGCTTTTGGCTCGTTTGTTCTCTGGCGAAGGCCGTCCAACACAGAGGCCGGCCTTGTTGTTAATTGGAATTGATAGAAAAGTTCATTCGAAGCTTTATTTATGGCTCCTGCCTGATCTTCTTCAAAAGGAGTGGATAAAATTCTTGGTGGATATTTAATTTTCTTTCGGTTGCGTAAAAGGCTAATTAGCGTGATAAATTGATGATCAAAAGGGACTGTTTGATTATCGTTATCGAATGTCTTCTTAATGTGTTGCATGTGTGCATTCGTCATCATCAAGATTATGGTTGCCAATCAACAAATGAACCTCTAACTGTGCAAATTATTTTATATTTGATAGAAATGTTTATATATTTATAAAAAATTATAAGAATAATTTTTTTGATAAATATATCGTAAAGATCCAATTTATGTAAAAAATATTATCTATTAATAAATTAAAAGTTTAATGCTAGGTTTACAATTTGAGCAATGAAAAGTAAAAAGAGAAAAGTGGCGTAGATATAAAGATGAAAAAATGAAAGTTTGATAATCGTTCTCGACTTTCTTCTGAAAATGTTGCACATGTGTCTTCGTCATTGTCAAGACAATGGTTTGTGATCAATTTGCTAGTCATCAAATGAACTTATTGATGTCCAAATTATTCTATATTTGATAGAAATTTTTACACATTTATTAAAAAAATATAAAAATAAGTAATTTGATAAGAAATTTATGTAAAAACTATTAACTATTAATAAATTAAACTTTTTTGCTAATTTTACAATTTTAACAATGAAAAATAAAAAAAAACCAGGAAAAATAAGATTTGTAAAATTTAAATTATTACATGACAAAAAAAAAAAATAGAAATTTGAAATTCAAGATGAAATTTGGTATATTTTTAATTTTAAAGTGATTGAAATATTTTATTTTACAAAATTTAATAAAACCTATTCAAATATGCACCAAATAATCCACATAAAAATAATAAAATTTTTAATATTTGATTTAGAAGCAGCCTTGATGCAACAAAAATTCCGTTGAAACAAATTTTGCTTATTAAGGAACAAAAGTGTCGTTCAATTTAGTTAATCATGATTTTTTATTATATTTAATAAATTCCTTAATTACTTAGAAGCTGAAGTGTATTGCATTTCAGTCGTTAATAAAGTTAAATAAAACAAAAATATGCAATTTATTATTAAAGAAATTAACTGAAAAGGACACCGTTTTCAGTATAAAATTAGATATGCTGGAAAAAAGATTTAAAAAATAATGTGAACCGTTCTTCAGCCCAGCTCTGACAGCGTGTATTTGTCTCGTAGTCAAATGGAAATGTTCGCATCTAGTGCGAAGAAGACTCTGGTTCAAACCCACTAGCAGCACTCGCGATTAGAAACGAAGAGCATCTTTGTGACAATGTGTTAGAGCATTGCAACTCGCAATAATAAACAGACGGCTTTTCGAGAGTTTTCCGGTTAGCTCCCATTTTACACGCAAGTGAGAGGCAGTTACTCTAAAAGTATTACCAATAGTAGTGACATCCCGTCGTTGGGTTGTTTGTGGCATACCTAAGAGGAATATATGGTCCACCGGAACAAATGGTTAACAAAAAAAAAAAAAAATAAAGAAGGAGAAGAAAGTGTGCAACTAGCGTGGAGGTTTTTGTCGTTTGCAATAACAACTGTTTGAGCATGTAAAAGCGTTTGGCATCGACAATCAGGCCACCTGGTGGAAGTTCTTTTGAGTTTTCTTGTGTGCATCACTCAAATGAGGATTATTTACTCATAGGTTATGAAAGCAATGAAGGAATTTATGGGTAAATAAAGGGCAATGCTCTGCTTCCATCGTCCACTATTTGAAGTATAAGTTACGAGTAAATATAAAGAAAATCAACTATATTGAATAAAAACAGTCTATTGTGGTTAATGCTATTTAATAGCTAATTGTTTTTATTACTTGTTTGATACAATGTTTAAGAAAACAGGCTTCATTTCTTTAATATTTATAGCTAATGTATATTGATATACACCATATTATAATTACTATAAAAAAAGCAAAATAAAACAGAATGTAAAATTTTGATTTAAAATGAGTTGAATTATAAAATTTCTATTTGAGCTGCCTAATAACTACTAAATTAAAAGGAGGATTAAGCTTCCAAATTTTTATTGCTTCATGGTACAGAGATTAGGTTTACTCGATTAGATTATTTAGGTTTTACTCGTGAAAATTAAAACATATTTAAAGTTTGAAAATTTATATTTGGTTTTGTATTGTGTTGCAGTATTACAAATTATTTTGCATAATTATTTGATTAAAAACTAACTATATACGTCAATCATAGAAATATTTGAAATTTTTAAAAATAATTCTCAGTAAAGTAAATTCTTTAATAAGATACAAAGTATTAATATCCATATTAATATCAAATGTATATGGTCAATTTCAAATATTAAAATACATATTTTGTTTACTATCAAAATATGAAATAATTTTGGTATTAAACCAAATTTTTATAACACCAATATTATTAATTATTGATAATTTTGGTCTATTTATAATATTTTCCTATTAAATAAAATAAAATGTGTAAAAACAAAAGTAACGTTTTGAAAACATTTTTATATCTTCATTATGTTTCTGAAAATTAAAAGTAGATATTTTTACGATTACTAAGATCAATTTTATAAGAACAGTGCTTTATAAAAATGTTGATTGCTGTTATTAATAATATCTATAATAAAAACATTAATATTTTTATCGAAATAGATAATTGTAATGCTAATAAAATATTTTTTTATAAAATCTTATGAACAAAATTTTTTTAAATGACTTATTTTAAGTTTAGTAAATCTAAGAAAAAAAATCACCAAAAATAATAATCTCAAAGATTTGGAATACAATTTATTTCTATTCGGCATACATAGAATTTGAATAATAAATTTCGAAAATGTTTGCGAACGGGAATTCAAAACATTGAACCAAAGATAAACATTGTGAAAACCAAAATTTATATCTTTACACAACTTGTTCGACAAACAAGTGCTTAGAATAAAGAATCAAAAAAAAAAAATGGGGAGCTCTGTTCTCTGATATACAGCAAAGGCTCTGTTTATTTTGGAAATCTTGAATAAAAAAACAACGCAAGCAAAAATATTAAAAGACACGGCATGTTTATGTCTCGCAAAATAACCCGAGAATTTAGGGGAAAAGAAAGTCAATTGGTTTTGTTTGCTTTTCAGCAGACGCTAGGTAAAATATTTATTTGGAAATATGTAAAACAATCAGGTATTTCACAGTGTAAAGAAAAATGAGAAATGAAAAATAAATTGGTGGAAATATTTTGTTTCATTTGCACGAGATTGGAATGCAACAAATAAGTATCAATAAAAAATTATATTCATTTTCCCAAAATATTTCCGTAAAATTTGTTTATTGATCATTTATTTATTTTTGACCAAATGCTATGTTAATTTTTTTTTTTTAAGTTGAACTTCTTAATTATTCAAATAAACATACAACATAATGTAATTTTAAATAGATATTTTAATGTATGATTTTAAAGATTAGCTTTATAATCCTTTAATATTTTATTATTGAAAATGAATTATATACAGATGCTTACGTTATCAATTGTTGATCGATAATAAATAATGAAGCAAGGGATAACTTCAGTTATTGCACTAACCCTCAATAACTTTACGTTACCATATTTTCTCATAACTGATTTTTGCCTTTTTTTAAAATTGCCCGGTGACATATCTTGTTTGGGTTCTCTCTGCTTTTCTGTATGCGGACTGATGGCCAAGTGGCTAGCGCTCTGGCGTTTGGTAACAAAGGTTTCAGATTCAAATCCTCGCAATGGCATGTATCTTTGTGAGTGATTCAGAATCCTCTTTAAGCTGCAGGACCCGGTCTGTTTAGTCCTCGTGTGCACAAGACGACTGTAAACTAAAAATGGCATTTTTTGAAACAGGCTTCATGTTCGAATCCTGGGCGTGTCATGGATGTTTATTAGTGGTTCCGAATTCACGTTAAACTGCAGGCCTCGGTCTAATTAACCCAAAGCATGCACGAAATGACGGTAGAGCGACAAACAGAACCATATTTTGTTTAATATCAAAATTAAAAATTTGGAAATTTTTTTCCTATTAAATCATAAAATGTTTAATAACAAAACTGATTTTTTAAAATCATTTTTATATCTTCATTATGCATCTGAAAATTAAAAGTGGATAATTTTTCCGATTATTAAGTCAATTTTATCAGAAAATTGCTTCATAAAAATGCTGATTGCGTTTACTAATAATGGCTATGATAAGAAACTTAATATTGTTATTATAAGCATTTTTATACAAATATTTATAAAAGATTACTTTATTTAAAATATAAGATATTTTGAACAAATTTTTTTACATAATATATTTTATGTTTAATAAATCAAAGGAAAAGAAAAAACAAATTTTTCACAAAAAACAAAAACAAATAATAATTTCAAATATTTGAAACAGAATTTATTTCTATTCGGCGCACAAAGGATTTCAATAATAAATTTCTTATCTTCTGGTACGAAAATGTTTGCGAACAGGAATTCAAAACATGGAACCAAAGATAAACATTGTGAAAACCGAATTTAGATCTTTACACAACTTGTTCGACAAACAAGCGCTTAGAGTAAAGAACCAAGAAAAAAAATATGGGAGCTCTGTTCTCTGATATACAACAAAGGATCTGTTTATTTAAGAAGTCTTGAATAAAAAAAACAGCAAGCAAAAATATTAAAAGACACGGTGTGTTTATGTGTCGCAAAATAAACCGAGAATTTAGGGGAAAAGACAGTCAAATGGTTTTGTTTGCTTTTCAGCATGACGCTAGGTAAAATATTTATTTGGAAATATGTAAAATAATCAGGTATTTCACATTGTAAAGAAAAATGAGAAATGAAAATAAATAGGTGGAAATATTTTGTTCCCTTTGCAAGATTTTGGCACGCAACAAATAAATATCAATAAAAAATTTATATTGCTTTTGTCAAACTATTCCGTAAAATTTGTTTATTTATCATTTATTTATTTTTGGACAAAATGCTACGTTTAGATTTTGTTTTGTTTTGTTTTGTTTTTTGAAGTTGGAATTACTTATTATTAAATTATGTCAAAGAGTTGGAATAGAATTTATTACTATTCGGCGCACATAGAATTTCAATAATAAATTTCGTATCTTTTGATTCGAAAATGTTTGCGAACGGGAATTCAAAACATTGAACCAAAGATAAACATTGTGAAAACCGAATTTAGATCTTTACACAACTTGTTCGACAAACAAGCCCTTAGAGTAAAGAACCAAGAAAAAAAAAATTTGAGTTCTGTTCTCTGATATACAACAAAGGCTCTGTTTATTTTGGAAGTCTTGAATAAGAAAAAACAGCAAGCAAAAATATTAAAAGACACGACATATTTATGTCTCGCAAAATAACTCGAGAATTTAGGGGAAAAGAAAGTCAATTGGTTTTGTTTGCTTTTCAGCATGACGCTAGGTAAAATATTTATTTGGAAATATGTAAAATAATCAGGTATTACACACAGTAAAAAAAAAATGAGAACCGAAAATAAATAGATAGAAACATTTTGTTTAATTAATGTCAATAAAAAAGTTTATATTGATTTTGCCAAAATATTTCTGTAAAATTTGTTTATTTATCATTTATTTATTTTTGAACAAAAAGCTACGTTTAAATTTTTTTGAAAGTACTTAATTATTTAACTAAACATACAACCTAATATAATATTGAATAGATATTTTAATGTATGATTTTAAATTTTATATGTATAATTCTTTAATATTTTATTAGTTAAAATTAGTTATATACAGAGATTTACTTTATCACTGGCTTCAATATTAATACAAGAACAAAATATTTTCATGATTATCGATCTGCAATTGACAACTTTAGTTATTGTACCAATTCTTATTAACCTTACATTCCCATATTTTCCCATTAATGTTTCTTGCAATTTTTAAAATTAATCGCTGACATATTTGATTTTGCAAGACTTTTGGTTTTGTATTGTGTTTCGTGTTACACATCATATGTCCCACATAATAACTTCTTATATATACGTATAAAAACGTCATTCATAATAATGTCTAAAATTTAAAAAATAATTCCTAGTTAATTATATTCTTTAACAAGATACAAAACATTAACATCAAATTTGTACGTTTCATTTCGAATATCAAAATTCATATTTTGCTTAATAACAAAATATGAGTTTTGGTATCTGATATTTTGATATTTTTTTATTAAAAAAAATTTCAAAATTAGTGATTCTGGATATTTTTTATTACGTAAAATAAAAGTGTTTAACGGAAATCTGATGTTTTCAAAGTATTTTTATATCTTCATTATGCTTTTGAAATTAAAGCTGGATAATTTTACGATTACTAAGCTCAATTTTATCAGAAGAATGTTTCATGAAAATGACGGTTGCTTTTACTAATAGTAGCGGTAATAGGAATATATTACAATATTGAATGTATTGTTAATAAAATAATTTTCATTAAGATATTTTGAAAACTAAATTTTTAAATAATTTATTTTATGTTTAGTAAATATCAAAGGTAAAAAAACAACAAATTTTTTTACAAAAAAAAAATAATAATTTCAAAAATTTGAAACAGAATTTATTTCTATTCGGTGCACATAGAATTTCAATCATAAATTTCGTATCTTTTGATTCGAAAATGTTTGCGAACGGGAATTCAAAACATGGAACCAAAGATAAACATTGTGAAAACCGAATTCAGATATTTACACAACTTGTTCGACAAACAAGCGCTTAGAGTAAAGAACCAAGAAAAAAAAATTTGAGCTCTTTTCTCTGATATACAACTAAGGCTCTGTTTATTTACGAAGTCTTCAATAAAAAAAACAACAAGCAAAAATATTAAAAGACATGGCACGTTTATGTCTCGTGAAATAACCCGAGAATTTAGGGGAAAAGAAAGTCAATTGGTTTTGTTTGCTTTTCAGCAGACGCTGGGTAAAATATTTATTTGAAAATATGTAAAATAATCAGGTATTTCCCATTGTAAAGAAAAATGAGAAATGAAAATAAATAGGTGGAAATATTTTGTTTCATTTGCAAGATATTGGTATGCAATGAATAAGTATCAATAAAAAAATTATATTGAATTTGCAAAAATATTTCATTACAATTTGTTTATTTACCATTTATTTATTTTTACGTTTTAAAATGCTAAGTTAGATTTTTTTAACGTTAAATTACTTAGTTACTTAAGTAAACATATAACTTAATGTAACTTTAAATATACATTTTATTGTATGATTTTAAAGATTAGATGGGTAATTGTTTAATATTTTATTAGGTAAAATGAATTATGCTTATCGTATCACTTGCTTCAATATTAATACGTTAAAAAGAAAATTTCTTTTTGATTTATCAATCTATAATTGACAACGTCTGTTATTGCACTATTCCTTATTAGCCCTGCACTCCCATATTCCCTCATAATTGCTTCTTGTTTTTTTTTAAAATTAATCGCTCTTTTTTTCTCTCTCCGTTTCTCATATTCTGCAGTATGCTAGCCAAAGTACTTCAATGATTTTTTTTGTAGCAACCATTTGCTGTAAATGTGTGTTTATAGTATAACATTGAGTTATACGATAGTTGTGAAGCAGTTATCACTATGAGAATACTGTTATTGCCAAGCTGCTTTGTACTTTTTCTGATATTTTCAAGTAACAGAAAAAACACCTATCCCTCAATTTTGCAAATCTTGTCAATACTACCACCACGATTGCAAATTTAGTTATATTTTTATTCTTTTATCATGTACAATGTACATTTAAAGTATTTTCATAGAAAAAAATCATTTAGCACGATAAATTAATTAAGAAATTCGAACAACAAGCTACAACAAAATCAATATAATACATAATCGTAAAACTACTAAAAATTAACTATAATTCCGGGTCTAATTAGTCTAAAGTGTCTAAAAAGTGACAGTAGAGTGACTAAGCAAACCACACCACACCAAACTTTTGGATGGTATTCGATGAGGACTCACCATAATGACTTTATCTGACGAGCTTATTTAATTTCCTTCAATGTGAAGCAAATATATGATGCCACTCAAATAACTAGTTCATCCATGCGCGTTCCTCCGACTTTTAACATACGTAGCTCAATTGCATGAAATATTCTATTGTTCATTTAATGGTAGTAATAAAACCAGCGATATTTATGTTTACATGTTTTTCTCTCACCCAAATAAGTTCTTCAAAAGTCATGCACGTCATAAACTTATTGCTTGATTGGCAAGGTTAGTACTGAAAAGCAAAGAGACAAGTTCTAATGACTAGCGTTTAAAAATAATAATAGGAAAAAGTATTTTTCCCAAGGGCCAATAAAATTAGTAAGATGAGTAAATAATAATAATAGGATGGTTTGGTTTGTCGCACTACTGTCATTTTGTGCATACTTTCGGTTAACTAGACCATGGCCTACAGTTTAACGGGAATTCCGAACCATTAATAAACATCCATGCCCCAGCCAGGATTCGAACCTGAAACACCAGACACCAGAACTTTTGCCAACTGGCCATCAGGCCGCTGATAAGATGAATAAGAATAAGACTTAATAAGACCAATTCTATAAAATCTTGTAACAGTATATACTCTTATTGCTGACATCAGGATGCTTAAACCTTATTACCGTAGAGTTTGTTTAATAATTGAATCAGTTGAATGAAAAATTTACCGGAAAAATTGAAAAACGGCTTGTCCAAGAAGGAAGAGAAGTATTAAAACAGAAAGAACGAACAAAGAGATAAGGAGTAAGCAACAAATTATGAAGAAGTAATTGGATTTAAAAAGAATAACATATAAATAGGCTTGTTACCACTAATTTATTAGTGCGGTAAAATTTAAATGTATTTGGATTAAATTTTATTTTCTCTAAAATTTCATTGTGACTTGCCCAGTAATCTTGATTTTTTTTATTATAATTTTTTGCTACTCATGTCTTGCATTTAGCTATTTATGCGAAAAAAAATGAAAAAGTTTGTTTGAATCTCACACTATTTGTAAAAGGTTAACTCATTATTAGAATTTTTTTTGGGAAGAAATATATTTGAACTTTTAAAATTAGATAAGCAGATTTAATCGTAAATTAGAATCATAATTTTCAATTCATTCTTTAAGTAACCTGCTTGTTAATCAGTGTTTTATTTTTTGTTTTTTTACATGAATAACATCCTTATCAATCTTCAAAAATTCAATTAAAAATTCCAGAAAGCATTTTTTTATCTACATATGCAAATTTACCATGCGTCTGTGAAATATCGAAAATTCTCAAACCAGACAGTCTATTTGACTTCCAAAACAACTTGAAATACGTGATAAGTTAAAAAGAGTCTCATGCAACTGTTGGAATCGATAAATTGCTGAAAAACATAAGTGATTCCATTTCTTTCTCTTTATGTAAATTAAATAACCATTATAGACGGCCATGCACTTTCGGCTTATTGTTAAATGAAGCTAATTTTACCATTTTTAACTTGCCCTAAAGCGTATAATTAAAATGTTTTGACAAAATTAGGCCCTTTACATGTCAACATCATCATCATTGGCGCAACTGCCCTGTGTGGGCCAAGGCCGTCTACCTACTTGTAGATTTCCTACTGATTTTCTTTTTTATGGGGTAGGGTTGTTAGCTCTAAGCCCAACGCTCAACATTCATAAAGACCGGGACGTACGGTTTAAAGTAGATTCCGAACCGCTACAAACATCCATGGCACCGCCGGGACTCGAACCCGAAACCCGTGGCACTGAGCGCCAGAACCATTTACATCTAGGTTTTATTATTTATCCATAGATATTTTTTGTGTACTACAGAAGTACACCATCAATAATACAGTAGCATAATATTATAAAATAATATTTTATCATATTAAATCATTACACACAAAATTCAAAAAAAGTTATAAAATAAATAAATAGAAAAAAAATAGAGATCACATTAAAAAAAGGGAAATTTATATTAAAATACGAACGTATACGAACAAAAAACGTAAGCACATAGATACATTTACAAAATGAACGAATACCCACGAATGAATATATACAACGATTACGTATAAACAAATGTGCGTAAGAACGAAACGATTCATGAACGAATACATATGAACGAATATAAATTAGAACGAATACATAATAGCAAATACATATGAATTAATATAAATGAGGAAACAGTTAATGTTATTGATAAAAATTTACGAATTCCCCAAAAATTAAGAAAGAACTTTTTTCCTAAAAGAGGGAAATAAGAAGCATCGGTAAATTTCCGAGTTCTTCTTAAAATAAAATAAAGTAGTTCATAAAAGAAGAAAAAAATTGAGGAAGTTGTTGTTAAAAAGATTAAAAAGAGAAATTTATATTAAAACACCACAAAAAAAGTTTTGAGGAAGTTGTTGTTAAAGAGATTAAAAAGAGAAATTTATATTAAAATGCACACGAACAAAAAGCCATAAATAATTAATGCATAAACACAAAGACGAATATACGCGAACGAATATGCACAACGATCACATATGAGCGAACATACACAGCAACTACACATGAACGAATATACATAACGAAACATATGAATATATACAATGGCTCTATACGAACGAATATACATAACGAATACATATGAACGAATATACATAACGAATACATATGAACGAATATATACAGTGACTGTATACAAACGAATATTCATAACGAATACATATGAACGAATATATACAGTGACTGTATACAAACGAATATTCATAACGAATTCATATGAACGAATATATACAGTGACTGTATATGAACGAATATAACGAATACATATGAACGAATATAAATGAGGTAACAGTTAATGATCTTTATAATAATTTACGATTTCCACAAAAGTTGAAAAAGAGCTTTTTCCTGAAAGAGGGAAATAAAAGGTATCGATAAAATTCTGAGTCCTTAAAATGAAATTAAAAGAAGTAGTTCATAATAAAAAATTAGATGAAAGTTTTTAAAGAGATTAAAAAAAGAATTTTATATTAACGCGAACGTTCATGAACAAAAAACACAAACACATGAATGCATTTACACAGGAACGAATGCACACGAAGGAATATGTACAACGAATATAAATGAGGAAACAGTTAAACGTTATTGATTAGAATTTACGAATTCCACGAATGTTAAGAAAGAATTTTTTACCTGAAAGAGGGAAATAAGAGGCATCGGTAAACTTAGAAGTTCTTTTTAAAATAAAATAAAAATAAAGTACTTCATAAAAAAAAAGTTTGATGAAAGTTGTTGTTAAAGAATATTTCTTATAAGTTTTTGATATGATTATTCTGAAATAAAACATGATCCATATCATGCATCTCTCTAACGATGTAACTGCAAATATTATTCGACTTGCGATGAAATTTGTAAAGATAATCACGACATTATAATGGTTTGTTTTGAAATCACAAAAATATATGCATTTCGATCTTTCATTAACAAGAGTTAAACGTTTCATATGAATCAGTTTTAAAAATGAGGTGCATTCCTCTTTCCATTTAATATTGATGTAAGATTTCTAAAAATTAAAATTAATTTTCAGAAATTTATATAATTTCTAAACTATAAATCCTGATATGGAATTTTGAATTTTTGTATAAATATTGATGACAACTAAAAGTCTCGTTTATTTTAAAAATAGGGATATATCCTAATCATCTGGTAATTTGGCGGTATTTGGCGATCGTTATAAAAAGAAGGTACATTTCTTTTTCCATTTAGTATTCATGTAAGATTTCTTTAGATTAAAATTTATTTTCATGAATTTACATAATTTAATATAAGCTATAAATCATGATATGGCATTTTGAACTTTTGTATAAATATTTACAACAGCTAAAGGTCTCATTTATTTGAAAAATAGGGCCGTATCCGAACCACCTGGCTATTTGGCGCCATTTTGTGATCTTTATTCTTTTTTTTATTTGGTTATCTTTATTATTAATTATGAATTAGCAACAGTGAATAAAAGAAGAAATTTAGGATTATTCATCTTAGTATATTATTCTTTCTAAATAAAAATTTCATTCAAACGTGAATTATAAATTTCCAAATACTCTCTGTTTGCATTTACTGACAGTTAAATTTTTTGGTACTCATGTATCTCCATATTAAAACTGATACATGAAACAGGCGAAAGTATATCTTTCGAAATTAATTCGAGAATTAATTCTAGAAAGTTTATTTTTCAACTTACTTTATCTTTTAAGGAAATATACTAATTTTTAATAATGGCATTATAAAAAGTCATTAAAAATTTAATTATTGATATCTGCCATGATTTCGTATTTAATTCGAAATACAAACTTTCTAAGACAAATATTTATTTTAGATACAATTTTGAACATCATAAAAATTATTTCATACACCTTAATATTTACTTGACTAATTTTTCATATTTAGGGAGTAAAATTTATCTAGATAGCTATTTGTATTAATTCTAAATGAAACATTTTCTAATGTTTATTTTTATTATAATAGAACGATATTCTGAACTAGAATTTATGACAGCAATAGATTTCTATGAATTCGAATAAATTCAAATTAGAATAAATATTGTTTACTCTAGTAATAAGTTATCCTTTCTTAAATTTCTATTTTTAATGATTATTATAATTTATTATAATACACAAAACCGCTGCATTTAAAGTACTTCAAGAAGTGTATTATGGATACATAATTCTGCAATGGATACAAATTCTTATTTTATTCACAAAATATTTTGGTTGAAAAAAATTAACATCATTAATTTTTGACTGAATATTTTATTCCTTTTCCGTTTTAATATCTTAATGTAGTCAAAATAACGATAAACAAGTTAAACTGCTTATACAATACAAGCATAAAATAGTATGAAATATTTTTAAATATTTATGCATAATATAATATATTTAAGGATTTGAAATAATTAAAAATCAATAGTTAATTAACCAGATAACTAGTTGGGCAACCAGAGTGTTACTGAGTGTGATTGAATTGAGATACTTCAGGTACAGGTTCGAAAACTCACATTTTTATTTACACATGCACAAACACCACACACATGCAATTAGAGAAGTACAATATTTAACACATTTAAAAACATATAATTGTAGATTCCTGGAAGGATTCCACCTCTAAGACAAAAACCAGTAACTCAGCTATCCGTAGGATGCGCGAAAGATACTTCTTCTCCAGGTGAGAGTCTGTAGGCCAACTAATAAACAGGGTTGAGTTAAATATATTTTCTCACTGGATGACAGACTATAAACTAAACGTTTCTCAGTGGCAGAGCAGGTTGCGCTATACTTTCTCTCGTGTGAGTGCCTCGAGGACTACTGATCATTCCCCCTGAACCCTAAAGAGGGCACTGTTGTCAGTGTAGGAGGAAATTCGATTACAAGGTTTATTTATTGGTTAATTATTAGAAAGCGTATTAAAAGCCACAACATTTAAAGATTTAAAACCATTAGAAACAGATGGCATCAGCAAGTTAGAATAAAATTAACAGCATTGTTAATAAAATTATATGGATCTCTGTACCAGGATTGAACAAATTGTTGGTGATGGGAGCTTAATTTTAAACTTGGAAAGAAAAGCATAACACTATTTTTTTTTCTTCATGTATGTTATGGGGAAGTCAAATCTGTAGATTCGAATGTTTCCCAAAATATTGATACTATGTGGAATCATTGTAAATTTAATGGAGGGGTTCAAACCTTCCTGATGAGATTTCTGGATATTTTTCTTTCCAATAGAAATGACCCCAAAGACCAATAGTCTCTTAATCACTATTGTTATGGTCTAAGAATAAAAGACATAGCACAAGAGTGGACTGTAAAAACACGTCTCTTTTATTTGAAAACCAAATGTACACTGCTGGGGTTACATTTCTTTCTGTTGTTGTTGTTATTTATCTCGGAACTGTCTAGCGGAGCTAGGCAATTCCCATGAATCCGAAAATGTCTAAAAAGTCTAAAAACAGTTTAGGGTACCGGAGGACCTCGTCTTTGTCAAATCCCAAGCAAGTCAAAATATTAGAAAAATTTTGAAAAACTGAAACCTAAAACCTAAAAACTGAACAAAAATTGGGGTTTTTGTTCTTGAATTCCATATCACCGGTAGGAGTAGGTAGATACACTCCACTACCTGAAATTCCCCCTTCACCTCTACTACCACCAGTATAAATCATTAGAGAATTTCGGGGAATTCTATGGATAGTCTCCATAGCCAGCATTCTAACATATTCAGGAATCTCAGAGTTTTTATCACACTAGTCAAGAGTTCATCATGGAAGTGTATCCCATCAAATTTCAGTCCAGCACCACGGGACCCCAAAGAATGAAGCTCAACATCAGAAAAAGGCAGGTTCACCAATTTTGCAAAAGAAAAGGGGCTATGTTTCTTCAAACGTCGATTGCCAGTCCAAGTGTGAAGATAGGTGAAAGTTCTATGCTGTTCATAATAGCTGTAAAGCTTGTTAAAGTATTTTGACAAGCAATAAGTTCGTCTCACATTTCTTTCTACCTCCAGCCAGCTCACCCCACGCAAGTAGGATGTTTATATTATCTGGAACTGGCTTCCACTTAGATTTTTTTTTCTTTTTGACTATGCACATGGAGCTATTTAACCATGAAGCAACAACCATAAAGAAATAATAATGTTTCGAAAAAAAAATCAATGTCTTTTTTATTGATGTTAGAATTGTATTGTAAAAATTTTATCTATTATATTCCTTTGAAATTTAATTTTTATTACTTTTAATACTTTCAATTAAAACCAGTAATATTCTGTTCCATTATCTACATAGTCATTTTATAATAAATCAGTTTTGTTCAAAATAAAAATACCGCTTTGTCGGAATAATCTTACTATACAGTAAACACAATTCATCTTTTAAACTTAAGCTTCATATTCTTTCAAAAATGAGCTAATTTTAAGAGGAATATAAATTTAGTCAAATAAAAAGTGCATGCCACTTTATTCCTGACTACTTGCTTAATTATTTGGTTGATTAATATTAACCCCCCTCCCCAGTTTTTAAATAATCGTGAATATTTTTGTAATTTTTGCTTAACTTGATGCAATTTACTTCCGCTAATTTCAAAAACATTTTTTGTGAGACAAAACAAAGTGACAAAAATAAATTAATTTTAACCTGGACTGTGTGTCATTTAAAATGTAAAGAACAGCTCTAAGTTCTTTATTATTGATTTTGTATGCTTTTATCTTTTTTTCTTTGTATTATATGATTTTAATTATCTTAAATTTTAGTTTCTAAACCATGAAAAAATTCTTCGTATTATGAAAACCTGCAATAATATTTAGGTTTATTCATAACTCTAGTGGAACTAATTATAAAATGTATTCAAAATGCAATGGTTTGTTTTTCTACACTTAACCCTTTTCCAAAAGACAGTGTTGAGAGCTTCAACATCTGCATTCTTCAACCTCATAGCGAGGTTTTCAAGACAACCACGCGATTCCAGACTAGATGATGTATTAAGTCTTGCATGGTACATCTATATCCTGCACTGTATGAAAGGGAAAAAATGATGTACAAGGGTTAATTCTTCATGCAGAAGGCGGGATGGAAAATTTTGTTGATTCCCTACGTGCACGTATATATGCGTGACACAAAGTATTTTTCCCTAGATGACGTTTTTATTTGCTTAGGATTTTTTTTCCCTTTTCCTATTTTTCTTTCTAAAAACCATGATTGTTTCATTTTTTGTAATGTTTTTTTTTCTCCGACGAAAGGGAGAAATAAAATTGTTTATGTAAATGTTGTTTACTTTTTCCAGATACAACCAAAATTAAAATACATTTTTTGTTGTGTTTTTTTCCTGCAAAATTGAGAGAGATAAAGATGTTTCGTATATTATATATATGTAGCGCATTCATTTTGGTTAAAAATTTTGTTTTTGTTTGAGAAAAACATTTTGATAAAAACATTTTTTTTACTGATAATTGAGTGTTTCCGTGCAGTGTACTTAACTTAAAGCGAAATATCATGGCAAAGTTGCAGTTAAAAATACGTCGACTTCTAGTAAACAAAGACTTGTAGATAACTTTCTTTATAATTAGCTAATGCTGTAATTGTTAGATGTGTAATGACTCTAGTAAGAATTTAAACTTAGTTTTTTTCTTTAATATATTTCTAAAATAGTTACATATATGGAAAGATCCAACTTTCTTACTATGTGGCAGTGTTCCAATTCTTGAATATATTTACTGAGCTCTTTGTTAAAATTCAGTGTTCCAAATATATGAAAATAAATTTAACTTCATTAAAATGTTTAATAATGTGCATTGGCGTTGTTCAGTATAATGCTGATAAAAAAATTGAATTGAACCAAAGAAAGAAACAACATAATAAACAAGATTCATCAATTGAAAGGAATAAATGAAAAGAACACTAACACAATATAAGTTTCAAGCTAGTGTGTACATATACTCTCTAGGCAATAGCTGTACTATATATCGAGAATATGGATACAAACATAATATAATTTATACATAACTGATCAATGTACAATCGGCCAGAAAATTGATGCTTTTTAAAAACTTATGTAATTATCATTAGGTCTTCGCGTAAGTGGTATAATTGAAAATGGCACAGACAGTACTAACTTATGGTGCAGTGCAGTGCAGTTGATTAACAAAATAAATTAACATAATTAACTGTTAACTCAAAAATTTTCCATTACTCAACCGGAGATATTTAACGCAATCAATTCATTCTACGAAAAATAGTATACCCACCAATTCCTGTGAAAAATTCTTAGAATGTCTAAAAATACAGAATACGAATTCAATACTATAATCGTTTCCTCCATTAACTGAATAATATAATGTACTACCTTCTTATTGTTATGATTACTAAGAAAAAAGCAAGGAATGTTTACTTCATTTCATTAAAAAACGCCTCAATTAAATGAAAGATTCAATGAAACCTTTAATTGCAACCTCCTATACACGATAAATGGTTGAATCGCTTCTGAGACAGCCTTAAGAAATGACGATTCATTTTTTGAACGGGGGGGGAGTTTAATTTTGCTAAGCCAATGGCATCAAATGAACGCCTAGTGGCCAAGTTACTAGCGCTGTGGCGCTCAGTGCCAGGAATGTTTTGTAGTTGTTCGGAAACCATTTTATACCCTAGGTCCCAGTCTAACAGGACTTTTAGACGTAGGGCTGAAATCCCCACCCTATAAAAAGAACATTTATCCTGTCTCGGAATCTGCCAGTAGAAGGTGGCTTTGGCCAATCATACTGTCGCGCCAATGAGAAGAAGAATGTCATCGAATAGCTGACAATGAATATTCCTATTTGTCTTTTAATTTCACTAAATTATCTAATAAACTTTGATTCAAGACAATTTTTTTTTTAATTATATACTCCGGAATTCTCTAAAGAAAAAAATTCTAAGCTTTCTCTTTTGTATGGTTATTTATTGCTAACTGATGAAAGTGAATAATTTTTTGCATGATTGCGGTTTAACAGAAACATGTTCTAATTAGATACTTATGAGAATTTTGACAAACCTTTTTTTTTAAGTTTTTTAAAAAAGGAATTTTATAAAAGGTAATTTAGAATTATTCTTTTAATACAGTTTTCAATTTTCAATTAAAAATAATTTAAATACAAAAATTGCGTTTAGTGGAATTAATAAAGACAATTAAATAGGATTAAAATGAAAGAATTTGATAATAATGAAGTAATATTTCACATTACGTACAATTATTAATTGGCCGCGTTTATAAAAATTTAATATTTAATAATAATTCATAAGTGATTCCTTTCTTTTAACTCATAAATTTAATAACGAATCAACATTTAATAATTTTTCTCCTAATAAATCCTACAAATATTTCATTAGAGTATTTTATGAATAAACTCTTATTTTAACATTGAGTATATAAAGATTTTGTTTTTTATTCTTTTCAAATATTATTATTAATGCTTAGTTTTTATAAAATATAGAGTTTGTTATAATGACGTGTAAGGTTTTTCATTCAATATTTAAATTTTTATTTTTATTTTTATCATTTCTGCATTTTTTTATATTTTAATTGTGATCTACATATTTATTTATTTAACATTTAATAATTATTTATGTCATATGGTCTTTTTCGTATTTCTGACTGAATATCATTACTTATTTTTGTATGATGACATTTAAATTGAGAGCTATGATAGACAGTACACCATAAATATATCGAATACTGATTTTTCGTCCATTCTAGATGCGCGCTCTATTATATATAAACAGACAATTTATATTGCATATGAAATTTAAACATATAACACAAAAACGAATATGTCACTGTGTCAAATTTATATATTAGTTGTGTTTTTTTCCCTGTAAATTTTTCTGGATTATAACCCGAAATATTGCTCTTTTCAACACAATTTACGAAATAAAGTGTCTCATAAATTTTATGTCTTATAAATTTTATAGCTGGCATTACTCTATCATGTATATGTAAGTATATTATATACTGAAATAAATGTGCATACTACTGGAAAAGCGCATGAAAATATTATGAGTTATATAAAAAAACATTAATCATAAGCATATTATAAAAAGATATATTACACTACTGCGTAAAATAACTGAACATTTTTAAAGATAAATTTAATATTTTTTAAAAATAAATAAACTATTTAATCATTTTCTAATATAAGTGCTACCAATTTTATATTAAATCAAAGAAAGACACAATATTAATTTAAAGAAAAAAATATTATTCCAATAACTTTGGTAAAGCAAACAATTTTTTAATTCTTTTATTTAAATTTTTTTAAGTAAATATATTCAGATTAAAAATCATTTGACTTTTTTAAATTTTATTCATTAATATTTCAAAAAGCCAAAATATGATATTTTTCTTTTCAGAAAAAAAAAGTAATTTAATAAGTAATTTAAAAGGAGAAAATCTTATCAAGTGCATAAAGAATTTATTTTAAAAAGAATAAAAACTTAAATCAAACGAATTAAATTTCTTCCTTGTTTAAGTTCCATGTACAAATTTATTTAAAGCCTAAAATAGGCGCATTAAAATTTGTTTTAGTTTTTATTGATCAATATTTTATGAAGTTAAATTCTGATAGCTGTCGTTTCTGAGAAATATAAAATTAAATTATTTTTCAAAAATATAATAAATATTTTTTTAAATAAAAAAAAATCTAATTTATAAACGTAAAAAATTTAATTAAAAGATTAAAAACTTAAAAGGAAAGGGATTAAATTATTTTCTTTCAGAATAACCTCGTTTACACAAAAACTGATTTGTAATGATTATTTTTTTTTAATTTGGAAATTTATATTCTTGAATATCTCATAAACTTTTCATAATAATTTTTTAAAATTTAGATCTCAAGAGTTGCTGACTCTAGACAACAAACTCCATAAAATTTTACCAGGTTAAATTTCATTTTTTATAACACTATTTAATATTTAAATGTTTTTTGAAAAATATTACTTAAAATTATATTTTTAATTTTGGAAAAAAATGTTCTTTTGATTGATGAAAAAAAGTTTGAAAAATATTAATTAGAATGTGAGATATCTCTCACTAAATGAAGGTTTTACTTAACATTAAGGAAGTTAATTTTTGAACCCGTATATCTTCAAAACTTTTAGTCATATCTCTATAAAAAATTATCATATTATAAATTCAACATGCTGACTTAATTGGGATAAAAATCGTGGGTTCGGTAATTGAAAAAGCGCTTCCAGTTAGCGATTAATTAACCATCAAACTTGAAATTGAAAAGTAATTCATTTGAAGTAATTAACCATGTTAATTAATTTTGTTAATCAACTTCATTGTCCCATAAGTTAGTTCCCTTCGAGCCATTTCCAATTACACTACTTTTTTGAAGATTTAATTATAATTTCAAAAGATACTTAAGTGTTTTTTTTTGATTACCCTTATGGTAATAAGGATGGTAGATCCACTATCCCTCGTATGAGTCCAGGTCAGAGTAGCCTCACTGTAGCCCATACATGTCGTAAAAGGCGCCTAAAATGGACTAAAATGGGTATCCACTGTAAAAGGAAAAATATATCAATGGTGGGATAAACTCAGATTTCTCATATCCATTGGATTATCATATAATAAATTCAACCCTGATTCAATTATCCGTGTGCCGCAAGTCATCTAGCACAAAAAAGAAGCTAATTTTGAGACTTCGGGCCGTCAATTTACACTGTTTGAGTTTAATTATAATTACAAAAAGACTAGATCTTTTGGATGTTGCTGTCGACCAAGTGGGACTAAAAAAAAATAACAATATTCAGTTCCTCTTCCCAATATGCACGTTATTCAAGGTCAATATCTATAGCCAATAGTTGACAATATATATGTTACTGAAACAGAATTCAAATATTTATATACTAATTTATTTATATATTATCTATTATCTATATATATTTATAAATCTGTTCATTCCTTATCAGTACTCCGTTGATTTTTGTCTTTATATATTGTGATACATATATAATATATATATGCTAATAATAACACAGAAATACACCTGCAATCACACAAATGCTATTAACAAATGTTATATATATATATATATATAACATTTATTAATTGCATTTATGGGATAAGAAAGTGTATTTCTTTGCTATTCTTTGTAACATTTTGGATTTAATTGGTGATATCTCAAGCGAAAACTTAATTATAAATCTGTCATAAACTAGAAAATTGCGTTAATGTGTCGCAATTATTTCCACTACTGCGAATTTGAGTTAATAAAATAATTTCTGAGAAATACGTAATTGCCAATGGGAATTGAGCAAAAATTACCCTAATAATACCCATTTATTCAGGCAAGACAAGTAATGCGATACGACAATTAAGAATAATTATCGCCACATATTTTATTAATTCTATCTATTCTGACCTAAATTTTCGCTAAATTAAATATTATCATTCAAAGTGATTTTAATAACACTTTGTTATAATAAAATGATTTTAGTGGTACTGAGTTAATATTTGTTCATTACATGGTATTAACCAGAAAGTACAGTTTAAAAAATTTCGAAACTTCTGTAATTTCACAACAATTAATATAAATAATATTATTCATTACTCAATAAATTTAGAAGCATAACACTTTATCAAAGATGAAAAATTTTGCATATACATGATAAAATTTAAATAATTATGATAAGAATCTTAATTTTGATCATTAATATACAGGTTGGCCGAAAAGTATAATTATGCTATTAAATATTTATTAAGATATCAAAAAAGATTTGCTAAAGTAATGTTTCAATCAAAAAAAAAGGATTTTTTTCAAAGTGCGTAACATATTTCTATGTTAGACCAAAAGGCTGCAATGAATGCTTCACAAATTTGTTGTCACATCTAATTTCCACCAATACAGGAAAGTTTCGAAACTTCTGTAATGTTCCTCAACCTAATTTCCATCTTTGCTCAATAAATTTAGAAGCATAGCACATCTTTAATGTTCCTAGGAAGGATTTTGTAAAACATTTAATGTTCCACCAATAGATAAGAAAATTAATTTTGAACATTATTTATGCCACGAATAAGGATAAGATATTTGCTTAGAGATATGAGTGAAAAACTTGTTTACCAAATACCAATATTTGACAAATTCTATTTATTTCTATTGAGACTGTCGATTAACTTGCGATAAGCGAGAACGGACATCCTTCTAAGAGGCACTGCAACTGAATCAGATTACCCACAATTATTTGCTGCATTCAAGAACAGGTTTATACAACTCAATACATTTCTAGCCATTGATTAGTGCTTCATGACGTTGTAATTCGTAATTTTAATGCATCAGTGTCAGGAATCGGGATTGGTAAATATTGTTTTTGCATATTTCTAAGAATTGGCATCGAATTCGTGAAACAGTTTCATACTGAATAAATGTTATTAATTAATTGCACATTAAGACATTCTAATTATAATCGAAGAAGAATTTTACTTTCATTTGTGAATTAAAATATACCATTTAGCTTCATTTTGCTTTTTATCTTGAAATTTGAATGCTTATTTGATATCCTGTTTCACGCTATGCATGATTCTGCATTTCGATAAATCTGTTACAGAGTAGTTTAGTATGAAATGAATTGTATTCTTGGTCTATAAAATAAAAAAATGTTTATATAACGTTATATACCTAAAGAAATATTAATAAATTAAAAAATTTTTTTAGTAACGTCCTTCCTGTACAGAAATATAAGCAATTTCGACACTTTTTGTATCGACTTGTAAAACTGAAACTATTTCTTTTCCGATATGCATGAATCTACAATTTGATTCATCTGTTAGAAAGTAGTTTATTATGAAGTGAATTATTTTGTTGGTATATGATATAAAAAGGATTATATAACGATATATATCTAAAGAAATAATAAATTAAAACCTTTTTTAATAAACGTCATCGTTTTATAGAAACCCACAAAAAAATCTGAATTATTTTTCCTAAATTAAATTTTTAATTAAATTAAAACCATTTCAGTAAAGTAGAAAGAGCTATTGATATCATGTTTTGAAATAAATTTAAAGTATCTGTTTTATTGATAGAATTTAATCAAAAATGCTTTTTCTCATCCCTCCTATCCATTCAATGAATGGATTGAAGGAAGCATGTAAAAGAGATCGTATGAGTGGGTGGTGATCAATAATTTTAACTTCAGGAATAAATCTGAATCTTTATCAATCACTTTTGGAGTGCTTTATTTACACAAAAGGAAATAAATATAAAAAGGAAATATCATATAAACTAACTTTTTTTAATGGAAAATAGTAATCAGTGAAATTGTAAGAATTGGAATATTATTATAAAAAAAAAATCTCTTATACTTCAAAGTATTAGATTTAATGCTTCAAAATTTTCAACTATCTTCAGAAAAGTTAATTTTTATTTCCTTTTATATTTACGATATTTTTTAGGAAATAACTAAAACTTTTCGTTTATATTTACATATATATATATTATATGAATTTCCTCAAAATTGCAAATCAATTACATTGTAAATCAAAGAAATATCCAATTTTAGATATTTTCAAAAATGAATATTTTCAATTCATTTATAAAAATAATCAGTTATATTAAAATTTAAAAATAAATTATTTATTTTGCTAGGTTTCTTCTAAGGTGTATTTTAATTGTTGGCGTGTAAACATTGCTTTATAAAAATGCGGGTTTAAGTTTGCAAAAAACAATTATACTTTAAAATTGAAAATGTTATCGCGCAAAATCATGTTATCATGGAAATGTAATAAAAAAATAAATAGCGTTAAAAAATTTATTAGTAAAATTATGTTAAATCATGTTAGTAAAATAAATCATGTCATCATGTTATCACACAAAAACGCAATGTTATCACTTAAAAAGTAATACTTTAAATTTATTTATAAAAATAATCAATTATATAAACATTTAAAAATAAATTATATATTTTGATAGGTTTCTTGTTTGGCGCATTTTAATTTTTGGATTGTCAATTTTTGTGTTTTAAAAATGCAGGTTTATGTTTGCCAAAATCAATTCTCCCGTTGTGTAAATCCATAGAAATAAAGTACCTACTTGAAACTAATTAATTCTCTCACAAATATAAACATTAAGGCAAACATGATTTAAAAATTAAAAGAAATTATTAGGGAAAAAAACCAAATAAAAGAACCTGCAGCAGACTGGCTCAAATGCATCTCTGTAAGATAATTAAAAATTAATCCTCGATAAATAATTAGAGTGAGAATATGTCCTAGAATGATGAATGCATTAAATCTTTGAACAAATAGAAGATACCAAAGATAATCAAACATCCAACAATACGATAAAAATCAAATCACTCCCTTGAGTTCCTTAAGCATGTCATCATGCGACATCGAAACCAAGGACCCTCTCTTCTCAAACAAACTCTTAATTATCATGCTAATTAACCATTATAATTTAAAGGAAGCACCGAAACCTCCGCCTCTTCGCGACATCTTTCCACTCCTCCAGCTAAAAAAAGAAAACTGTACAGAAGTCTTTCCCGCAAGGCTACCGAGATGTGCAGGAAAGAAAAGAGTAAAGGGGCTATACAAAAGAAGTGACGAAGCGAGAGAGCGAAGTGACGACGTCGTTTTCGTGGAAGCCCGGCTCATTACAAAGGCTCATTTATCCGTCATTCCCTTGCGTTGGATGAGGAGTCCCGTTGGCAGTCGCCCGGAAAATACTTTGGCCTTTGGATCCCCCCTTTCTTTTCTTCGCCGGATTTGATGGGAAATGACTTTTAAGTCCTGCGATGGCCTTGTGGAGTGACATTTGGGGAACTTTCACTCCGGCGTGGTTTTGGTAATGTGAGATTCTTGGTTTTAAGGAGTGTTTAAAAGAGGAATACGATGATCATGGTGTTGCATTCTTTTATTTATTTTGAGAAGAAGATATTTCACTGGAATAAAAGTTGTTTTAAATTTTTTTGATTCACGTCATTTGATTTAAATTAAGATATGGTAAATTTTATTATT
>BPLQ01014529.1:0-12472 GCA_021605075.1 Caerostris darwini
ACTCCTGCTCCTGTTCTCACAGAAGCGGACATCTGTTTGAAAATCACTGCTGCTAAGCAACACCTTCAAGAACGCCGGAAACTCCATGAACTGACCACTCAAGCTAGTACAAAGCAGCAGATCCTTATGGATGCTGGTCTTGTTACGGCAAAGACACTGAAGGCCTCCGCTGCCACCGTGAAGAAGGCTGAAGAAGCTGTTATCGCCGCTGAGGACCAGGTAAGTGGGCTTGGTCTTTTGTCCAATTGTCAACTGCACGCGTCATAGTGCTGCTAAAGTAAACATCCCAATCAAAAATCTAAGAGGCCTGCTCCCCTCTGTAAATTCTGAAGATGGGTTTATTAAACCCGCTAAGAAGCATACCGTCAAATATTCTGCCGCTAAAGCGAATGCTCCTACTGTTGGACTTGCAAATAAATATGCCAACTTAGCTGTTGACGCAAGTGACAATGACGAACCTTTAGTGCCACAGGAGCCAAAACTCCCACCTATTATGGTGAAATACTCGGACAATTTAAAAGGACTTATTGCTGAAATCAGCAAAAAATTTAATGAGGAGGTGCGCATTAAACTGGCCGGCGAACACCTAAAGATTTTTCCGAATAACTCGGATAATCATTGTATAATTACAAACTTCTTGCGAAACTCCCAGACGGAGTACTACGTCATAACACCAAAGTATCTGAGACCGCTCAAAGCCGTCCTGAAAGGCCTCCCGGTAACTTACACGACTAACGAAATTGCTGCTGGATTGACCGAACTTGGTCTAAAGATTGATGAGGTCCGCCAATTAACCAACTTAAAAACTAAGGCATTGATCCCTGTCTGGCAGTTGGTATATAAGAAATCTGAAGACAATTCCAAAATTTTTGAGGTCGACCGTTTGTTCCACTTCTCGGTGCGAGTTGAAAAATTTAACCGCAAGCCTGGTGCTTCGCAATGTTTCCAATGTAATCTCTTTCAACACGCCGCTAAAAACTGCCATTATAAAAAAAGATGCCTTAAATGCGGGGGCGAACATTACCTAAAGGACTGTACTATCCAGGAAAGGCTTGAGAATCCTCAATGCATCAATTGCTACCAGATGGGGCACCTTGCCGCATGGCGAGGTTGCCCGAAGTTTCCGAAGCCACGCCTTCCGCCCAAGCGCACTGCGGCACCCCCCAGGAGCACGTTCGTCAGCCGTACAGTCACGCCCGGTGTCTCTTATGCAAGTTTCTTACATGGGCCGCCGCCGGCTACTCCATCCGTGATTCCGGAACGTCCAAATATCTGGGATAATGTTGATCCTGACAAGGCCGCTAAAACTGCCTATGTATTCCAAGAAGTGTCCAGCATCCTCGATATGTTAGGCGGCATTGACAATTTCTATAATCAACTGAAAAGCGCAAAATCTCCCATGGAAAAATTCAAAATCATCGCAAAATGCTTCAATTTCGCTGTTTAATCTTCTCTTGTGTTTTTATTTACCATTGTTTACAATGCTTCTTTTTACTTCTTTACAATGCTTCTTTTTACTTCTTTACAATGCTTCTTTTTACTTCTAATTGGACATGACCATTGCCCACTGCCTTTTCTTGTATATAATGTCTTGTTTTTATTAATGACTCTTATAGTACCAGATTTGGAGTAAAGGCCGCATATGGCCAAGGTACTCTGCATCCTGAACGACGCAGATGGAGAGCTTTTCTTGCCTTGTTTAAAATATGAAATGCAAGGATAACTTGAAAGGACTAAACATTGTAGTTTCAATATTTCTTGACATTTGAAACATACTTCGTCTTCAATAATATTTTTGAGATAGTCAAAGAAGAAACTTGTTTTAAGTAAATATCCGAATATCCTTGAGAATTAAATAACCTAATCATAGTTTGCGTGCCACCAGATTTTTTTTACACATATGACTTCATTACATAACATAGCATGAATAGATAGAAGAGGTTTGAGGCTTTGGAAGGAATATTAGACGTACTGGAAAAAAAACTTAGAAATTTCCCTTCTGGTAGTGCATTTTTCAGAACTAAATACTCACCTTAACGTTATATTCGCCATCGAGTCTTTATTTGACTAAAACAGTTATTGCAAGGCATACTGCTGGAGAATTTGAACCGACTGATTGCCCGCTTTATCATAGAACCACGAACTGTTATCGTTAGCTTCGAAAAGAATTCGGTCCTGATTTTTAAGAGTAAGATGTTTCGATTTCCGTTCCTATACACGGAAGAATTCAATGTCTGTTAATCCTGGTCCACCGTTAATAAAAATTAATAATAAATAATAGAGTAAAGAAAAATAATCAAATAGCATAATTGTAGTTTGAATGCAGTTTTTTAAAAATTATTGACCTCCTGTTTTAAGTAGCATGGAGAACAAACAGGGAAAGCTTTACTTTTCGAAAAAACTTTAGGACTTAAATATCCCGCATTTTCATATCGCGCGAAAGATATATATATATATATATATATATATACTCTTGTCCATAAATTAAGGATAATGAAGTTCAGGCAAGGAAAGAGACAGAATCAAAATAAATTTGACTTATTTGTAAAGTCTATTTATTAAACAAAAGGTAAAGAGCAAACAAAGATGCTATATGTTTGACATAATTAATAAAAATTGCGATTTTTACTCCCTGGAGCAAATTAAAAAAAAGAACCTATTTACAAAAAACTCCTAAACCTCCTAAAAAGAACCTATTTACTCCCGGACGATGCAATGCAGGCCTTACAACGCCTAGGAATGCTGAGTATCAAATTATCAATCTGATCTTGGGGAATATTACACCACTCATCAAGCAATGCCCTCCGAAGTTCCGGTTGACAGGTGGGAGGGGGTTGACGGGCTGCAATTCGTTGGCCAAGCATATCTCACACATGCTCTATTGGATTCAAGTCCGGTGAGTATGCTGGCCAATCCATTCGGGTGATATCCTCCAATTGAAGGCATTCGTCTACAATGTTTGCACGGTGAGGACGGGCGTTGTCATCCATAAACAGAAATTCAGCAACCATGGCGCCCCGAAACAAACGTACATGCTGTTCCAGAATGACATCCCGATAGATGTGGCCTGTCATCGTTACACTCTGAACATGCAGGTCAGTTCTGGAACCAAGAATAATTCCTCCCCAAACGAGCCATCCTGCACCACCATAACGGTGTCGTTCAATGGTGTTCTCTTGGTGGTAACGGGTACCTGGCGCTCTCCGTATGAAAGTCCGGCGAGAATCAGACTGCAAACTAAACCTGGACTCGTCGGAAAACATCACACCAGACCACTGTTGCGGTGTCCACAATGCATGCTCTCTACTCCAGGTTCATCGCAGGCGACAGTGAGTTGCGGTAAGTGGAACACATCTTACAGGCCTACGAGCATGTAGACCAATGTGCCCTAAGCGTCTGTACACGGTCTGCCTTGAAACTGTCCTACCGGTAGCTGAAGAGAGCTGACGAGACAGGTCTGATGCTGTGCTCCGTCTGTTTCTTTTGGCAGTAACTGCTAAATACCGATCCTCATTCGGCGTTGTAACTCGGGGGCGACCTGTGCTGTAACATCTACACACATTACCATCATCTTGGAATCGTTGCCAAAGCCTGGAGATGACACTCTGGGCGATTCCAAGTTCCTCGGATACTGAGTACGTCCACATTCCAGTCGTTCGATAATTGTACCACGTAAAAAATCATCCAATAAATCAACCAATAGTTATGGCTTCCTTTGTGCCATAACTATGCGGTTATCGCACTGAAAGGCTTTTAAAGCGCTTGTGAACAATTTTACTTCTTTGCCACCATTCCTTATATACCCCTCTCTTACACTCTCGTCATTGTGACGTACTATCCGCGCCATCTGGTGGTTTCCTGTAATTTGCATTTTCTTCTTCAAGATGTGTGTGATAATTCTACAGGTGAAATTTTTATTTTAGACTTCAATTTCTGTGTGATTCTGAATTATCCTTAATTTATGGACATGAGTGTATATACATATTATTTTAAAGTAATGCCAGATTTTGATGAAAATTTTAATTCGTCGCACCCAAATATTATTAGTAATACAATTTTATTACATGCTTGCTAATCTATTGTGTATCATGAGAAGACTTTTTGTCAGAAACACTCGTGCCTGGAAGAAGTATTCCTGATTAATGCAATTATTTATTTATTACCGTCATACAAGAGTATCGCCTGCGTTAGATCTGAAAACTTTAACTATCAGTGAAGATTTGCTTCAAGTATCTTAAATGAATTCTTATGGAATTCCTAAAAACATGTTCGCCTTTAAAATCGTACTCAAACTACATAATTATGTTTGCGACTAGAAAATTTATTATAATTCGAAATTCCGTTAATAAGAATAAATAATAATTAATAGAATTAAGAATAAGAATTAAATAGCATAATCATAGTTTGAATGCTGTTTTTTTTTTAAATTAGGGACCCCCGGATTTAAATAGCAGGGAAAACAAACGTAAGTAGCTTGGAGTAGCATTTAAGTAGTATGTAAAACAAACAGGGAAAGCTTGTAATTTTCGAAAGTACTTTAGGAGTTAAATATCCTTCATTTGCACATTGCATGAATGATATATATATATATATGCACTGAAGTGACAAAAGTCATGGGATACCTCTTAATATCGTGTCGGCCCTCCTTTCGCCCGGCGAAGTGCAGCAACTCGACGTGGCATGGACTCAACAAGTCGTTGGAAGTCTTCTGCAGGAATATTGAGCCATGCTGTCTCGATAGACGTCCATAATTTTGAAAGCGTTGATGGTGCAGGATTTTGGGCACGAACAGACCTCTCGATGATGTCCCATAAATGCTCGATGGGATTCATGTCGGGCGATCTAGGTGGCCAGATCATTCGTTGGAATTGTCCAGAATGTTCTTCAAACCAATCGCGAACAGTTGTGGCCCGGTGACATGGCGCATTGTCATCCATAAAAATCCCATCGTTGTTTGGGTACATGAAGTCCACGAAAGGCTGCAAGAGATCTCCAAGTAGCTGAACATAAGCATTTCCAGTCAATGTTCGGTCCAGTCGCACCAGAGGACCAAGTCCATGCCATGAAAAAACAGCCCACACCATTACGGAGCCACCACCAGCTTGAATAGTGCCTTGCTGACAGTTTGGGTACATGGCTTCGTGGGGTCTGCGCCACACTCGAACCCTACCATCAGCTCTTACCAACTGAAATCGTGACTCATCGGACCAGGCCACGGTTTTCCATTCATCTAGGGACCAACCGATATGCTCACGTGCCCACGAGAGTCGCTGCAAGCGATGTCGTTCTGTCAGTAAAGGCACTCGAGTCGGTCTTCTGCTGGAATAGCCCAAGAAAGCCAAATTTCTCCGCACAGTTCTAACAGACAAGTCCCTTGTACGTCCCACATTGATTTCTGCGGTTATTTGACGCAGTGTTGCTTGTCTGTTAGAATTTACGACTCTTTGCAGACGTCGCCGGTCTCGGTAGTTAAGTGCAGGCGGTCGACCACCGCGCTGTCCATGGTGGGATGTTATGCCTGAAATTTCATACTCTCGGCACACTCTTGACACAGTGGATCTGGGAATGTTGAATTCCCTAACGATTTCCGAAATGGCATGACGCATGCGTCTAGCTCCAACTAACATTCCGCGTTCAAAGTCTGTTAATTCCCGTCGTGCGGTCATCATCACGTCAAAACCTCTTCACATGAATAACTTGAACAGAAATGAAAGCTCTGCGCATTTATACCTGTTCTACGCGATGTTACTGCCATCTGAAAATTTGCATATTGCTATCCCATGACTTTTGTCACTTCAGTGTATATATATATATACATTTATCCAGACTTGTAAGTTCTATTTCGATTACTGTTTTGATATCGTACATATATTTATATATAATTTTTAAATAATCCCAGATTTTAATGAAAATTTTAAATCGTCGCACCCAAATATTATTAGTAAAACATTCTATTACATACGAGAAGACTTTTTCTCAGAAACACTCTTTCCTGGAAACAGTATTCCTAATTAATGCAATTATTTATTTATTACAGTAATACAAGAGTCTCGTGTGTATTAGTTCTGAAAGCATTAACTATCATTGAAATTTTGCTTCACGTATTTTAAATGAAACTTTATGGAATTCTTAAAAACATTTTTCCTTTTAAAATTGCACTGAAACTAAATAGTTATGTTTGTGACTAGAAAATTCATTAAAATTCGAAAGCCTCGCTGTCTAGCTTATATTTGTAAATGAACATTCTCACCAATGAATATAAAAATTTGTAGAAATACGCATATATATATATACATGTAGGTGCATTTCCACAAATTGTATCAACAATAGTATGCATTAGGTTCTAATTTTCTTTTTGGAATTAAACAAACTCCCGTGACTTACATAAACACAATATTTAATTAGGTTTAATAGGTTTTATTAATTGTTTTTAAAAGAAGTTGGTAATTCAATTTTATCAATGAAGGCAATGATTATTTTTTTTATTTTCTCCTCTCACAAGAGGAGAAACTATCATTTCAAAAACTTTTATTTAATATGAACTCTGCTTACGTTTAAAACTAACTGAAGTATGTGTTGCTAAATATAACGATTGTTCAATAATCAGCCACGTGCTATGTACTTTACTTCCAATTGTCTGGCTTTCAAAATATAAACAAAATGATGCTTTAATTTCCTCAAAATAGTGTCTAAGGATAAGTTTGGGCCTATAAAAGTGAATTTAACTATTACATAACGAACTTCTCTGGCAGAATTTGGTAGTGAATCTTGTAGTATTTGAACAGTCGCTTCTTCACGAAATTCCAAAGTTATAAAATTTCGGTGTATTATTTTCATAGTTCTCAATATTCTGTCCAATTGCTTCAAAAATTTCTTCGATTAACGATGATTGATATACTTCCATATATGTATTGGTCCAACGAAGTTTCACTTTTTTAATTATTTTTAAAAATTAAATTAACATTAATTTTTATTATTTTCCTTTAACTTCGCATGAGAAGCGAATATTTTATCACTAAGCTGCAAACTAATTGTTTTTATTTAAAATCTAATAATAATTCAGATATGAAAAAAATCCTTACAGCTCATCATTTCTTCTGTGACGCCATTCGGGATCTAACGAGCCGGATGTAAAGAAGAAAAAATGATTATTAATTCATTTTTTTGGTTTGTTCGTCTGCTCTATTTTTTATACATACAAGTTTTTCAAACTATTTTTATATGATTTATATATTCTAAAAATATGGATCGTTGATCTATAACGGATGCTATTAATTCTTGAAGAAGTAGCAAGCAAACGATGTATTAACGTTCTTTTTTTCAAACTTTTGAGACCTATTGTATTCACAGCAATATATTTTGTAACAATGGATATTAATTATTTCCTTTCTACAAAGTACAAAACACTTTGTTTATCAGTAAAATATAACAAAAATTGCCATTAAACGTAATTATAACGAAGGGAAAAATTTAAAAGATAATCAAATCAGTGAAGAGGGTGGTGTTTTAGGTAACAAGTTCTTTTAATAGCTTTCTAATTGCTTTTATTAAGTCACAAAGACTCTTTCAAGATTTTGGGTGATAAATATTGTTTTAATGAAAAATACATAAAATACATTGTTAACAATACAGTGGTTTCTTAGATATTGACCTGGCGAAGTTAGTAAACTAGTAAAACTAGCAAAATTAGAACTAGTTAGGAAAATTAATAAAATTAGTAAGCTAAATAATTTTCTTGTAAGTGCTTAATACTATTACTGAAAAAATGTAGACCAGCAAAGAATCTACGTAGAAAGTCACAAATAATTAAAGAAAAACAGGAGTTATAATATAAGCGATCCCTAATAGCATAGAGGGACCCTAATACCCTAGAACATTCGCTCATCTCTATACAAAAGCTTGTGCTATACTTGAGTTCCTACTTACTGGTAGTGAAATTGTCAAATTTAAGAACATAATCAACATAGAACATAGTCACAACTTAAGAACATAGTCGTAAGAACATAATCAATATACTTACTAGAAACTGATTATACACCTTTTGCTATCTAATTTGCTTGGGTTAATCGTGTAAAAGCTTGTTATTAACTATTTTTAAAATTTAAGTTGGTTCTATTGTATTTAAAATCCATACATGAACAAATCTATGTTACACTGAAAACAATAGCCTTAAAAAATATTTAAAATGCAACACATGAAAAAATTTCGGAAAATTATCAGTAATTCTGTTCTACTTCAGTCTATTTATCATTTGTTGAATATTCCAATTATCTTATTAAGTGAAATTTTATGCACAAAAATAAATACATTTGATAAGACTTTTTTTTAATTGAAGGAAATTAAATTATTTTATACTTTCTGATGTTTTTTAAGCGAATAAAGCCAAAAAAGAATTTCAATTAGTGTCCCCAATGTCTATTTGCAATAAACAGCTTTTAAGTAAATTTCCTACAAATCGAGAGCGTAATTTCATCTATACACACAAAAGGTTAAAATTCCTTTCAACTAAGAAAGCATTAATTTATCCAAAATTAAAAGTACAAAACACTTTGTTCATCAGTAAAATATAACAAAAATTGTCATTAAACGTAATTATAACGAAGGGAAAAATTTAAAAGATAATCAAATCAGTGAACACGATGGTGTTTTAGCTAACGAGTACTTTTAATAGCTTTCTAATTGCTTTTATTAAGTCCAAAGACTCTTTCAAGAATTTGGGGTGATAAATATTGTTTTAATGAAAAACACTATTTTCAAATTTCATCTGAATAATGAATTTAATTGATAAAATGTATACAGTTAATTACTTGAAGAATACGTGCTAACAACATCGTAATCGCATTTTTATGAAGACGTATTTATTTTAATTAATTGAGTTTATTTTCCAAGGGAACCAAATAAATATGAATTATTAATGATGTATTTCTCGTATAATTATTGTGACTTTAAAAATACAAATGGAAATTTTTAACCATTAATGAAATTATGATGAATAGACTTAAAACATTTGTCTCTGAATACATGTTTACTTATGGAAAATTTCTTACTTATAAACTGCATTTCTAAGTAGCTTTATTCTTATTTACTCTTTAATTTTTAGACTATAAAATTTGCTTAAAAAAGAATAATAATTTTGGAATGATTACGGAGAACGAATCATTTTTAAAATCTGTTATTTTTCGAAGGAATTTTGAAAAGGATGCTTTATTCTGCTGCCAGAATCTATTTCCTATTTTGCCAGATTGCAGTTCTTTAATTTTTATTATAATTTATTTCAGAAAACGATACAACGATATTTCAAACTCTTATGCTTTAATTTTTAAAGTAATTTTAATTCAAATTTATTTTTAAAAAGAGAAAAAGCTTGAATTACTTATGGGAAAAATCATTTTTAAAATCTGGGATTTTTCAAAGAAATTTAGAAAAGAATTCACTATTCTGCTGTCAGATTGTAGTTTTATACTATTAATTATAATTTATTTCATCAAACGATATAACGATATTTCAAGCTCTTGTGGTTTAAATTTTAAACTAGTTTTAATTAAAATTTATTTAAAAAAGAAAAAATTTTTGGAATAAATGGGGATAACTAATCATTTTTAAAATCCGTGAATTTGCAAGGAAATTTAGAAAGAGATACTTTATTCTATTGCCAGAATCTGTTTTCTGATTTTATATTCTGATGCCAGATTGTTCTTCTTTAATGTTCATTATAATTTATTTCAGCAAACGATATTACGATATTTTAAACTCTTATGCTTAATTTTTAAACTAAATTTAATTAAAATTTATCTAATAAAGAAAGAAAAATTTTGATATAATTATGGGAACAAATCGTTTTTTAAATCTGTGATTTCACAAAACTTCTAAAATGATGCTATATTCTCCTGCCAGATTGTAGTTCTATAATATTTATTATAATGTATTTAAGCAAACTATATTTAAAAATGTTTTTTCAAAAACTAAACATTAGAACAGAATATTAGAACTTTTAAAATAAAGAATTTAGAGCAAATATGTCAGTTAAAAAAGAATTCTACTTATAACAAACTTACAAAGAACCAAACTTTTTGATGAAAAATGTTACTTCTCGTTGCTTATAACTGCTTATTATTTTTTAGCCATATGTACGACTTTTATCAGACGCTAAGTCCGCCAAACTATGAGTTTCATTTCATAGCTTCGGTAAATGTTCCTGGTAATAACGATTTGATGTATGTTAACAGTGAATGGTCCGCTATTAAGAAAATATTCGAAATTAATGTTACAAAAATATTATGAGAGATAAAAGCGAAAGAACATTGGTGAAACGTGAAAAGGACATAGTGAATGTTTCTTTATTGCTTAATTTGTTTCCCCTCATCCCACAAAATTCATGAAGTTCCTAATTTGTAGGCTGAAAATTTTCAATATTTGTTAAAGAACCAGTAAAAGTTACTACCGGATATGTGTGTAGTCTTGATTCAGTGTTATTTCAGGGTAGAACTAAATTATTTCTCAAAGTAGAAACGCGATATTTGGCTGCCATATTTATTGAAATTACAAAGACAGCACTGCACAACTGCAACACATAGCACACAAAACACAATTATACAACAAATAATTACAAAAACATCTTAAAAGACAGTTCGTTTAAATGTCGTTTTTAACCTCCCCCCGCTGTACCCGTACTGTCTGGAACCCTTTTTCCCACACTCCTTTTTTTTCTTTTTCTCTCTTTCATTAACGGTTCCAAAGTTCAACGGACGAAAAAAACAACAACTTGCAATTTCCAATGTCTACGCAAGGGTCAGCCTGTCCTTGAAAGGAGTATCTATCAATACTGAAGTCTTCCCCGTTGGTTATATTTTGTTTCGGGAAGACATGGTGGATTCTTACTGAACCTTTTTTTAATTAGGTTTTAACATTTAATTTGCTTAGAGATTTGTGAACTACAATGTTTTCACTAGCAAAATTGTATTATTTTAATTGAAAATTGTATTTAGAAATTAATTAAATAAATATTCATAACATTTGACATTATACCTTTCTTTTCTATTATTACTTGTTTTTTTGTCAGTTCTTTAGATTTAGACTTAAATATTTTCTTTCATAAATATTTACTTTCTTTATTCGAAATTTTCTAATTGTGAATTTCTGAATTTGCGAAAGTTTCATTGAAAATATAGTAATCCCTTTTTAAATACAGACACCGAATGTGAAGTACCTACAACAAAAGACTGAATTAGAAAATGTTTGAAAAGTATGGAATGAATTTTTCAAAATCCCTTTTTGTCAAAAATCATAGTTTGCTTTACAACGAAATTTCCTCTGTTTAACTAAATCTACATATTGGTTCTGTTATTTTTCACACAGTCTAAGTTCTTGATACAAAATGCAAATAATACCTTTAGAAACAAAATTAATTAATTGTAAATAATACTTTCATTTTAATTAAAAATTAATTGAAAATAATAACTTTACAGTAAATATAAAAATGTATTTCCCAGACTTTATATATTTTGAAGAAAATGTACTATTTCAACACGCTTTAAGTCTAAATGTGCAAGTTACAGCTAACTAATCGCTAAAAACTGTTTTTAAATGTATTTGACTAAAAACATTATACATTTATAATTAACTTTAGTAAACCTTTTGGTTAATCGAATTTTTTTTGTTTTGAAATCTTTACAACCAATTGCAAATATATCATTATATTCACCAATTATAAGTGATAATTTTCCCTGAAAAGCCTATTTTCTTTTATATTCTCCCAAATATATTCATAATTAAAATATTCATATAATTTCTATTTTGTTTAATAAAATCTGTAGCTTGTGACATTTAAACTTTTCACAGTAATATATTTAATACAGTATATCAACACAGTAATATATTTAATAAAGATCTGTATTTTAGCTTATAGTTTAAACATTTTCTGTATTTTTAAATTTTACGTCAATTCAATCTTTAAATATTATAATATCTTATATATATATATATATATATATATGAAAGGAAGGCATAAATGAATAGAATAAAAATTCACAACCTTGTTGCTTCCTTGAAATAATTCGTTTGATAGAATATTTCATTAGTTCTTTTGATTAAAGATGGGCAATTTTCAATAGAAATCATTATACTTTAAATTTTGTTTTCACACTAAATTCAATCCCGGATTTAATTGCGTTGAAACAGTTTCCATGCCACGAAAGTTAAAAATCTTTCATATTAAAACTCTGAACTTATCTGAAAATTTTGGAGTTCTTAACCATTTCTTTCCTCTTTTATGAATTTAATAGCATGTGAATATCTTTGATTCTTTAAGAATGATATCCATCATTTCCTTAATGAATTGTGAAACCAGAATGGAACTATTCTCGGAAAACTATTTCTTTTCCTTAGTTTTCCGCAGTGACTTATTAATTTCTGTGTCCTCATGCGCACTTTCAGAATGTGCGAAAGTGATTTTCGAAGAAGTTTGAATCGAAGA
>BPLQ01014531.1:0-515321 GCA_021605075.1 Caerostris darwini
CGCCCGGGGCCATCGGTAGCCTCATATTATACTTTGTTGATCACTGATGATAAAATGTCACCAAAACAGGTATGATTTTTAACCGATACAGTATGATTTCAATTTCCTCGAATAATAAAATGTTGAGTTGATTATTATTATGTGAGCATATTTCTTCGTGTACCTTTGCGGGAATACTTTGTTGAACATTGTTTGCCTGATGGCATCTGGTTGCCTAACATTGATTACTATCTACGATTATCGATGGTCTTAAAAATATCACCAAACTCTCTTATGTGATGTTTTAAAGGATTCTGTATGCTTTCAATTTCCTCGAATAATGAAATGTTGATTTTATCATTATGTGAGCATACTTCTTTTTGTACCTTTGCAGATTTTTCTGATAATTTTCCTTAACTTAACTAACGTATAAAAAAAATATTAATTTCACTGAAATCGGGCAACACTTGCCATATCTTTAGCATTTTATAAATGATTACCAAAAGTATATCATTTAAAAACTTTTTTTATCTTTGAATCTATTTTTAAAGTACTGAAAAATGGCAATTATGTGTATATTCTATCTTCCTTAGCAATGACTAATATCAACACTTCACCTTAAATTTAATAGAACAGAAATTTATTCCAAGTATAATTCCTCTTTGCCTGCACCTCAAAATTTTCATAACGAGGTATTCATTTCAAGTGTGTTTGTGTAATTATCAAGTTCTTGGCTGCGGAATGATAAGTATTCTTCAGAAGATCTACTGACCTCATATAACCCTTGCTCTACGTGCAGATCCGTTTCAAGACAGTAGAGGATGTAGTCTACGAAATAGTTTAAAGGAATCCCCGATTGTATAATTAGTAAGGGTATCTACAGAATGAACTTCAACTTAAATTTAAAGCTTTCAACATAACATCTCAGACTTCATATTTAGTCGACCACGAAGCAGATTAATATGGAAAGAGACTGGCCTTAACTTAAGGTTATTACAATTAGAATGGTAGGTCATAAGCTATGGATTACGAAAATGTGAAATATTATGGGGAAAGTTGGACAACAATCTCTAATGAGTCCTCTAATATAGTATTTAATAGGAAAGTCATGTTGAATTAAGAATCATAAGCTTAGGATTAAAAAATCTTATAGAATATTTTAGAGAATAGATGCAGATAATTATTTCTAATTATTATCCTATATTTGAACAAACATTATCTACATTCTTATTCAGCATATTAAAAAAATATGACAACACGAAATGACATTCATTTTTTTTTCCTTGTATAATTTATTTTTTCGTGGTGGATTTCGTCCACAGATAAGGTACAGTTTCATAGTGATAGAAAAAAATGTTACTGTCATTTGGAAATTCCTGAAACTTTGATATAAAGTTAGACGCCATTAAAAGTGTTCAACATTATCCAGGCTTGAGATTATTCAAATCCATCAATATTCAGGGTTTATTGTAGTATCGTATTATATTGCACCTGCTGTGTAATAACCTCACCCACCTTAACCCTTTCATAATAATATGAAATCTGACATGAAGTCAGGATGAAAGCTTTAAATGAAAACTGAAATTTATTATATAAATATCCAAGACTTGTGATAATGTGTGTAAAGCATTTCGTATTGTTAATCAGATTACCTGGTTAGAGATTCGAATTTTTCAGCATACGAGATGTTTCAACTCTCACATGTTTAAAAGTCCTTTCGGAAGGCTGTGTCCTCCACTCATCCATAGTTTGCGGTATATATGAGGCACACTGTTATTTCACCTTAAACTTTCTAATTGACAGGAGACTGCTTAGCCGCTGCCAATTAGAAAGATGAGGGTGGAATAAGGTGCTGTAGGTATGGAGAAAAGAAAAGTTGCACAGCTGGAGTGGAGGAAAGAAAAGTGGAACAAGGGGATATGTGAAGAAAAGAAAAGAGATACAGGTGTAGGTGTGGAGAAAAGAAAAGAGTTGCATGGTGAGGTGTGGAGAAAAGAAAAGTGGAACAAGGGGATATGTGAAGAAAAGAAAAGTGGTACAGGTGTTGGTGTGGAGAAAAGAAAAAAAAACATCATATAAAGCAGTTGCTAGAGTTCAGCACTATCATGGGTGTAGTGCAAATAGTCCTACTATATTGCACACATAGTTTCATGCGAACGCATGTGTTCTTCAACATCGTTTTTTTCCGGTATCAAAAGATATTTCTGTATGGAAAGACTTTCCTGCCTAAGGATTTATCCTACTCGTTCGTAGTATAGTCGCAGGATGTGAGTGGGTTTCACTTACCTAATGCACCACTAGATGACAAATTGATCAATCTTTCCTCCAGACTAATCTGGCACAAATTCGAAGCGAAATTAACGACATATTTTACCAAATGATAATTTAGAATATTTCAAAAGAATTTACACGGGGAAAATATATCTTACTCTAAAATTTTGTTGAAAAAAATAATGACAATGTGATCGATTAGTATATAAGCAACTCAGGATCTATAAAAATGAAAATTATGTCAATTTATGTAAAAATTTTGAAAACATATTTTTTAAAATTACTAAATGACAAGAATGCACTATATTTAATTTAATTATAAATATTTACTATGCACAAAATATATATGGTAAAAAAAAATTAAATTGAATTCTACAAAAACATTAACGAAAGTATTTAAAGTTTGATATTTAAGTGCAATAAAACTCATTAATATTCGAATATTTCTGCATGTACAACAAAGCTGAATATTTTGTTCTAGCTAATAAAAATAAACGTTATTTTTATATTTTTGGAGTTGTTTTTCTTAAAAGAAATCGTGAGTACTTGCATGTCTTTAGACGTCTGCTTAAGATTTTCAGTCAGAGATTTTCTGCAGCTCTAGAAAAGTAATTAGTATAATGATCATGTTGTGTTTTTGTACAAAAATTACCAAAAGTTTTAATCTTGTTTATTTTTAGTTGCAGAGGTAAAATCGTAGTTTAGGACACCTCATGACATCGCAATAAAAAATATTGAAATTGTGACAAAAAATAACTTGTTTCATGGAATTTCAAGCAAAACTAATATAACTTGCTACTAAAAATTGCAAATTTCAAAACATTAGGCGGTGGCTGGACTGCAAATTGGCTAGTGCTCTGGTCATTGATATCATAGGCTTCAGGTTAGCATCTTGGATGTGGCAGGGATGTTTGTTAGCAGTTCCGAATCCACGTTAAACTGTGGTCCCGGTGTAATTAGTTTAAAGTGTGCACAAAATGACAGTAGAGCAACAAAACAAATCAAACAATAGGCAATTGGGAGATTAAATGATTGATGAAATTTCTTAATTTCGAAAGCTGTTTAATCGATTTCATGATATAATATAAACTTTGTAGCTAAAATAATAGGTTTTTATAAAAAAAAAATAGTAACTTTAGTGCTATAACAGTTACTTTTTGTTTGATAAATGATTAACTTGGTAACTTTATTGCCAGGTATAAGTTACATATGTACTTATTAATTTTACTGTAGGATTAACGAGTTGTACTTGCATTTACTCTATTAGCTTTGTTGCACATTCACACATCATTCAATCATACATTTCTTCCAATCAATAAAAGTTAAATTAAAAGCAGTGCTAATATTAGGGTTTCAGTTTTTAAAAGTTAAAATAAATATTTTTTTTTTTAAATTGAAAAAAAATAATAATTTAAAACCGACAAATAAAGAAATAGAAAAAATGCACCTGCGGTATCTAAAAATAAGGTTGCCCTGAAATATTTATCAACACACTATATTTTGTGCATCACTAGTTTGGCGACTTGGCGAGACGAAGTGAACTAAAATATGACACAATTCAGATAAATAAGGTCTTAAAAGTTTTTAAATTTTTGTCAAATTCTTGAAATATTTATTTATACATAACTTTTTAACATACAATATTTATATTTTTTAAAAAGCATCACTAACATGCAATATTTGGCGACTTTTTGGCGAGCGAATTTATACATAACTTTTTAACAAATATTTATACATAACTTTTAACATGATAACATAACTAACATGCAATATTTATACATCTTTTAACAAATATTTATACATTTTTGCAATATTTATACATAACTTTTTAACATGCAATATTTATACATAACTTTTAAACATGCAATATTTATACATAACTTTTTAACATGCAATATTTATACAAAATTTATACACAACAATATTTTAACTTTTGATAAGAAGCAAACTTGTTTCGTACAAAAGTTGATGATTTGAGTTTCAAGATTTAATTTATTGTATTTAAATTATTTTGCAATACAGATTTTAAAACTAATTATCATGTAAGATTTGATTTAAAAAGAAAAGATATTGCAACAATTAGCGTATACTCGCAGATAAGAGCATGGCGATGAAAAGAAATGAAGAGTTCGATCTGCCGTCTCGGAACCCTCGCTGTTAAACCATCTTATCTTTGCCTTTTAGACAAAACAATTTTCATGTTTTTGATTTTGTATTTTCCTCTGACTTTTCTGTTATTATGAAGTATATATCTTCATATCTATAATTAAAAACAATACATTGTTTTCACAAAATGTTTTATAATTAAAGCAAAAAATACACTGAATTCTTTTAACTGAAATTAAAAATAAAATAATAAGTACAAAAAAAAATATAATATAATATAAATATGTTATGTCTATGACATATATTTAGACTTAATTAACTGAAAAATTCATAAATTATCAAGATTGAAATAATGAGGCAAATTTTATTTTAAAAAAATGTTCATATTCTCTGTTCAGATATCAAGTACAAAATTCCATAAGCAAATTAATTTAAGAGTATTAATATTTAGAATACTAGAATCAGTAAATTTTAGAATAATTTTTAGAATACAAATAACGTTGTTAAAATATTAATAATTATAATTTTTATTAACAATTAAACTAATTTTTAAAATATAATAACTAAAATAATTTTGGAATAACTAGAATAATTTTTGGAATACTGATAACTAGAATAATGTTTAAATATTTACTGTTAAAACAGTTTTTAATAATTAGAATATTTTAAAAATATTAATATTTTGGGAATAAATTTTCGATAACTAATAATTAAAATTTTTTAGAATAATTAAATTTTTTAAGAATAATTGGATAATTTTCAGAATACTTTATCACTAGAATTATAAAAAAATGTGTATTAAAAAGATCCTAAATGTTCTTTTTTTTTAGAAAACAAGACAATTTTAGCTCTCAACCACATTAGTTGGTATAATATATTCAATATGCAAAGTTAATTAATACAGAGTTCTTTCGACCGTGAACTCTTCAGAAAAATCCTTCGTTTAACCTCTGGTGCAGCGAATCCTGACACCTCTTTTCCAAGTAGAAGTGTTTCTATTGTTTAGTGTCTCGAGATCCTGATACAGCCACTAATAACAAAAATTAACGAATCCTTGCCAGTGAAAACTTTTAAGAAAATGGTAGGCAGTGCCTGGCTAGCTTTTGTCTCTTTTCAAACTAATTACCAGAGCTTCTTGGAGGGCAAGTCCTTAAAGATCTTAAAAGTTCCTCTAATGAGTAAGAACTGAACTCGAAGCACACGAATAACTGTGAATAAAGTAAAAAGTTAACAACAGGGATGCATAACAAGAAACTCTCTTAAATAATTTTGCTGACTGTGATTGTTTATTTGGAACACTGCTTTGCAGAGTTTGTTTAGAGGGCAACACAAGAAACTAGAGAAAAAAATAAATTTTGTTGGGGATGGGAGTTATTTTGTTTGTAAATAGGTTGGAAGGTATTTGTTTAGTCAAGGTTGTTTGAGGGGATGTAAAATCGGCTTTTGTCCAAGATTCAGACCTGCTAGGGTGGCTGAAAGGTTTGGGTGAGTTTATTTTGGGAAAATGGGGATATCTGATTAAATAAAAAAAAAACATTGCAGTAATTTTTTGTTTCAGAAATTATTAAATAAAAGAATATAAATATATAAATTGCATAGTTAGACTTATTATTATAAAAAAAATCCAAAAGCTAAAGATTTTAATCGAACTCAATATTTGATGAGATGATATAAATCTCATTTAAAAAAAAAAAATTAAGATTCATCATTATATTTTTATTTTATTTTTATGTTTTCTAGACAAAACTCTTTATATATTAGAATATTACCGTTTCACCATTTCATTTTGGATATTTTATTTATTTATCGATTAAAATTTCTTTTATAAAGTCGATTATGAATAAAACATTTCAATTAAACATTTTTAACTATGTTGAGTTGGCAATCGTTGATAAATTGTAAAAAAATTGTTTCATGTTTGATTAATAAACTTTTAAATGAATCATCATTATAATTTAAATACTTTATTTCATGCTTCCTTATAGAACTTTAAATAGAATAAGGATGATAGCCAATATATTTTAAACATTTTATTTCATGTTTGTTTAAAATTATTCTATAAAAAGAAAATGGTTGATCATCAGTATATTGAAATATTTTAATTCCCCCAGAATTCGCATTTGTAAGAATTTAATTCCCAATTACAACATTTAGAGTTCTATGCAACCTCCAAACCGGCAGCTGAAATTATTTTCTTTTGTCTGGTCCAAATCTTTAATTTCAACTATTCCTTTTTATCACAGTGCCATTCAAAAGAACGTTTTCTAATGGAAAACATCGACTGTCTGTTTTTAAGGCAATGTCTGTAAACACCAACAGCGAATCCTAACTTTAGTCGATCTGCTTATTAACTGTAAACATTACCACTGGACCATAAGAAGACTTAAGAGATAATATAAACAAATATACCCTACTATGTTAATATTGAATAAACAATGATTACTTATTTTGGTCTTCTTTTTTCAAATTAAATTAACTATGTAATTCTAAATCTAGAATCATAACTGATTAAATAGATTTTAGTGGAAAGTGAAAAAAAAAATGTTAAATTTCATATAAAAGTCGGAACAAAAATGTTTAACAAAGGAAATAATTATGAAGTAGAAAAAAAAAGTTTTGGTTTTCTCTTTCAAAACTTTTTGAACTAAAACAGAATACGCATTTCTAAGACTTTAATTCCAATTAACATTTAGAGTTCTATGTGTAATCTCCAAACTGGCAGCTGAAATTATTTTCTTTTGTCTGGCCCCAAAGCTTTTAATTTGATCTATTCCTTTTTATCACAGTGCCATTCAAAAGAACCTTTTTTCCGACGGAAGACACGCTAAAAAATATCCCACCCATTAACTAGATTTTTATTACTATTTCCGTATTCAGAGATACTGCTCTACAGCTATTTGTCTTACTTTCTAACTCGAAGACTTACTTAAAAATTATGGACATTTTTTTTTCTCCGCCTTTTTCGTTAATTTCTCAAATATGTTCTTTTACTTAAGGTTATTCGGGGATTTTTTTACCCTACATTTTCTAGCTGGATTATAACACTGCACAGTTTCACCGTTCTTAATTATTGTGAAAGATTTTCAGGAGCTCTTATGTCTGTTTTTTTTTTTTTTTTTAATAATCTTTCTTACCATTTTTATGCTGAGTATAAATTATTTCTTTTGTCTATGTAATCCTATAATTTTTCATGGGTTTGAGGTCCCATCTCTTTTTCATTATCGTATTAATTCGACTGTGCACAGAGGCATTTTGCTTTGTTAATAGAACAGATTTTTGTAGTTTTTAATGCATTTTTTTTTTGAAGAGCGTCATTTACTAATTTTTGTTTTTTCTTTTTTTTTTAATTCTCCGTGAGTAAATTTTATTAGCACTTTCTATTTTACCGGTTAATTACTGGAAATTTCATCTTTTTTCTTCCTTTTTTTCCCCTTCCCTCGGTTATTTCTTTTTTAGGCAACAAAGATTGGAAGATGCGAAAATAAATTAACGTCCGGATGAGGGGAGGGGAAAACAAAGTTGCGACGGAGAAAATTTCGATGAGTACGTTAAAGTGCATTTTGTTAATGTGTACATAAGGATTTATATGACGTGATGCAGGATCAAGTTGGCTTTTATGTTTTAATCTTAAAGAAAACTGAACTCTAAACATCATTTTGATGAAGAAGAATCTTGTTACATTATTTGGAGAGTTTCAGTTTTTTTTTTCTGTATAGAAGTTATCAATGCTTTGTTACGTCATACATATTAAATCAACATTTTTAGATTAATTTTTAGTATAGCATTTTTAGAATTAAACCAAGTAATGTAAGTCTTATAGTAATGTAAGTTTACGGAAGTTTTAAGTAAAAGTAATTTTATGGATGTTTTAAGTAATGCAAGTTTATAGTTGATATTATGATTTCATTATTATTATTATTTATTTCTGCAAAAGGGCTGATGGACAATAGGTTGGATTTCTGAATTAAGAGAGTTGAATTAAAATTTTCTTGACCCAAGTCGAACAGAAAAATAATTCATTATTTATACTGATTTTTTAAGTTTAATAACCTGCAGGCCAGAATGCCTTTATATTGGGTTCCAGGATTAAAAACATTAACTCTCCAGATGTCCCACACAGACAGTGTGGTTTCAACAGTGGTTGTAGTATATTAGGTTCCATTTGTGCATCCTACATAAAAGCTGAATGTGCTGCAAATTTGCCTTTCAAGTAGCGAAGGAACTCAGTTCAATTTTGACATTATACGAGAACAACTATGAGTTAAAAATATTAATTCTTTGGTATCAATGAAATATAATAACAGTGTAAATAAATAATTAATTTAATCTTGACTCCAACAAGCCCGACTCGTGATCCAGTGATAACATGAGCCATTGGTGTGGAGGGATTAACTTCAAATACGTTGGGGGCCTCCCATTGAAGTTACTATTTTCAGAAACATAAACTCGCGATAGCGATTTCTATACCGTATTCATCGATAACATAGTGGAATGATGAACTTTACAGGTTTTCTACCATACGGCACGTATATGAGGCTCAAGGTACTACTAAAAGTGTTCCAGGAAGACATTGTCCTACATTTATACTACGGTGGGTTCTTCGTGGCACGCAGAGGTGTTCGAGAACAACTATGTGTTAAAAATATAAATTTTTTAGTATTAATGAAATTTAATATCAGTGTAAATAAATGATTAAAGTAAACTCGACTCCAACAAGCCCGAGTCGGTATCAATGGTAATACAAGCCAATGGCGGGGGAGAGGATTAAGTTCAAATACTTTGATGACCACTATTGAAATCACTATTTTCAAAAATATTAACATGCAATAGCGATTTCGATAACATATGCACCGACAGTCTAGAGGCGTGGTGGACTTTTTACAGGTTTTTCTCTCATCACGTATATAAGCCCGCCAATTACACCTAAAAGTTTTTCAGGAAGGCAATATTTTACTACCGAGGCCTGAATGGCCTATTTGGCTAGCGCTCTGGCGCTCGGTACCACAGGTTTTTGAGGTTCGAGTCTGGCGATCCCATGGAAGTTTGTAGTGGTTTCGAATCCACTTTAAACCGTAGGTGCCGGTCTAATAGGATCGTAGAGCGTTGAAGGGCATTGTTGCTCCGCGTACGTGGCTTATATTCAAGTTACGCCCCCCGGGTAATGCAAAGTGAGTAACGTCTGTGCAGCGCTTGCCTTAAAGCATCCAAGACGCCCCATGTCTAAGTGTTTGCCAGCTGCATTAGAACAAAAAAATACACTGAAGTGACAAAAGTCACGGGATAGCAATATGCAAATTTTCAGATGGCAATAGCATCGCGTAGAACAGGTATAAATGCGCGCAGAGCTTTCATTTCTGTTCAAGTTATTCATGTGGAAGATGTTTTGACGTGATGATGACCGCACGACGGGGTAACAGACTTTGAACGCGGAATGTTAGTTGAAGCTAGACGCATGGGTCATGCCATTTCGGAAATCGTTAGGGAATTCAACATTCCCAGATCCACTGTGTCAAGAGTGTGCCGAGTATGAAATTTCAGGCATAACATCCCACCATGGACAGCGCAGTGGTCGACCGCCTGCATAACGACCGAGACCGGAGACGTCTGCAAAGAGTCGTAAATTCTAACAGACAAGCAACACTGCGTCAAATAACCGCAGAAATCAATGTGGGACGTACAAGGGACTTGTCTGTTAGAACTGTGCGGAGAAATTTGGCTTTCTTGGGCTATTCCAGCAGAAGACCGACTCGAGTGCCTTTACTGACAGAACGACATCGCTTGCAGTGACTCTCGTGGGCACGTGAGCATATCGGTTGCTCCCTAGATGAATGGAAAACCGTGGCCTGGTCCGATAAGTCACGATTTCAGTTGGTAAGAGCTGATGGTAGGGTTCGAGTGTGGCGCAGACCCCACGAAGCCATGGACCCAAACTGTCAGCAAGGCACTGTTCAAGTTGGTGGTGGCTCCGTAATGGTGTGGGCTGTTTTTTCATGGCATGGACTTGGTCCTCTGGGGCGACTGGACCGAACATTGACTGGAAATGTTTATGTTCAGCTACTTGGAGATCACTTGCAGCCTTTCATGGACTTCATGTACCCAAACAACGTGGGGATTTTTATGGATGACAATGCGCCATGTCACCGGGCCACAACTGTTCGCGATTGGTTTGAAGAACATTCTGGACAATTCCAACGAATGATCTGGCCACCTAGATCGCCCGACATGAATCCCATCGAGCATTTATGGGACATCATCGAGAGGTCTGTTCGTACCCAAAATCCTGCACCATCAACGCTTTCACAATTATGGACGTCTATCGAGACGGCATGGCTCAATATTCCTGCAGAAGACTTCCAACGACTTGTTGAGTCCATGCCACGTCGAGTTGCTGCACTTCGCCGGGCGAAAGAAGGGCCGACACGATATTAAGAGGTATCCGGATGCTTTTGTCACTTCAGTGTATATATCATACTTATTTTACTACTGTGGGCTATTTCGTAGCCCATACATAAATGAAAATATGACGTTCAACAACTACAACAAAAAGAATTAAAAAAGGTATCATTTATCATTATCTTCCTTGTAATATATTGATACAGAAGGCTCTCATTTGGTATATGCTTTTCATTTTAACAATCGTATAAACATTACATTTTCACATCTTTGGTATCTTTTTAGCTCATCTAATGATACCTTTGCATTACAATTTATATTACGGTGTTAGAAGTTGTGCCCGTTTTTTATTCAATGATCTAATCAAATTAAAATATTATTATTTAATTAATCTATAATTATTATTATTAAATCAAATTAAAATATTACTTTTTATTCAATGATATAATCAATTAATTATTAAACTATTAATAAATATATTTCAAAAGAATGTTTTCAGCAAATTGCCTACAATATATTTACAGCTTACAATGGATTTTTGTTCTATAACCGAAGAATACATTAAAATTTCAACTGTATAAATTATTTAAATTTTTCAGTTGGGGGCTTATAAAATGATTATATTTTTTGGGGGAAGTGACTTAATAAAGTGATGAAAATTATCAAAATGACAATGTGAAATAAATGAAAATTGCATAGAAGCATACATTTACCAGCAAATTTTATTTTAATATTTTCAAAACTTATTTTATCATTCATAAAAATACATGAAAGCTTTTGTATTATAACACTGTCATAAAAAGTCTTTTAGCAAAAGTTTATTATTATTCCTGTATTTTGAATATTTATGTAAATAAGCAGACCTTTTATCCATATTTCGTTTTAAAAAAATCAAAATTTTCTCAGATATTTGAAAATTTACATTCATCATTCAAAAAAGGACTTTTTTTCTTGAAAAATTGTTATTTGAATTACATTGAAGCCTTCTTCTTCCAATTAGAATAAAAGTAAGAACCTTTTGTTCAAAATAACTTAAAATATAATAATAAAATATGTACACACTGCTCTTGAAAATATAAAGGAAATGTAAAATGATTTTACATTTACAAAACAAGTACATTTAGGAAAAAATTTTAATGACTTTCTTCGCTTCAAAAGCAAAAAAAACAAAGTTCTATATTTTAAATTGAGCCTTTGCCCTTTTTTGAATTTATATTGGCTTCTTTAAATTAAATTGAAGCAGTGCTTTCAAAACTTTACCGAATTTACATTTTTTTGCTTTTAAATGTTTTCAACTAGAACAATACTGCTTTTTTGCTAAATCTCCTAAAAGATGTTTAATTTGAATGCAAAATAAAAGAGATGAATTAAATAAAAGTTTCAAGCAGAAGAATGCCTTTGATGTAAAAAGATTTCATACCATATTTTAACAATTTCGATTTAAAGAATTTACATTTCGAAGTTCTCAGAAAGTTTACTTTGTAAATGACTCGGTATTTGCAATTGGTTTAATCAAAAATATAAAGCAACATCGACAAAATTCAATTTATATTTCTTTCCATTTCTTCGTAAAACTTATGATATTAATTTATTAAAATTTTAAGATATTATTAGCAAAGCTTGTCATATTTGCATTGCTATAAAATACAATTTATTAAATTAATTTAATAAAAATAAATAAGATATTACACCAAATCTTAGTGGATGAATGTATTTATATGTTAAATAAGAAAATCATTATTTTCAAAATATTACCTTTCATATAATTATCATTACGCATCTTTTCCAAGATAATATCTTGTACCTCCAATATTCAGATAAGGTATACAACGAATCAGTTTAATTGCAATAAAACCACTTCATCATAAAAAGCACATCTTTTCCAAGATAATACTTCTATAACAATAAAATATTACTCCTTTTTTAGTTCTCCAACTAAAACGATTTTGTCTTGTTTTTTGCAGTTTTTAGAACCTATAAAATACTAGACAAAAGCTATTACGGATCACGCCACGTATAGCTCCACTTCCATTAATACTGCGAAATAATTCCCCAATCATTGTAAACGGTTGTCTAAATGTCTTTCACTGGCAATTATATGTGGTAAACCTATCGGAATAAGTGTTGTGGACACTGTTTGGGGATAATAGAAGCCATCGAATAGAGGGGTTGGGAAGCCACATCGATTACTGGACAAACTATTATCGATAAAGAGTTAACTAATTTGTCAGACAGCTATCCCGCGGCACAGGATTTAACTGTAACCTATCAGACAGTTGGATCGCTTGGCTTAAGACTTACCTTCATGCAGGAAATTTTTAATTTTTAGATAAGTGATGTAGCAAGTAGCTTTCCGGGTATAATTGCATCAATTTAAATCAGTGGAACTGTTTTTGTAACAGTGTTAAATGTCAATATTTGAAATTTTGTTAATAGATTTAGAAGTTATGATTTTATTTGTGTGAAATTTTCTTTAGTTTAAAACACTTTTAAATCTTTAGTGGCCACATTTTACTGTTTTTAAATCAATTTATCTGTAGTGGCCATGGGCTTCTTTTATCTTGGTACTTTTTTTAAAAATCAATTTAAATCAGTGGAGTTGTTTTTGTAGGAATGTTAAATGTCATTATTTTGAGGTTTTATAAATCGATTTAGATGTTATGCTTGTATTTGTGTAAAATTATATTTAGTTTATAAGTATTTTTCATTATTTTCATTGTAATTTTATTTAAAAATATTATATTCCTATTTGCTTTTAGATGCAGCTTTATTTAATGTTTCTTCGTATTTAAATACTTGAATTTAATTGATAATGTTTGTATAGAATCAAGTACTGTCGACGATAACGAAATAGATTATTTTTTTTTACTTTGGGATGTGTTTTCTAAAAAAAGGCAGATGCAAATATATTGGTAGGGAGATAAAAAAAAATTTTATGATAAAATTACGGTATAACTACTTTTCAAACATAATTATAATAAATTCAAAAATAATCAATAGAGATTTGTTGATTAAAAAAAATTCAAAATGCATATCTAAAAATATTTAAAAATTCCATTTCCTTACAAAACAATGTACAGATAACTTTTTAATGTGTTGATTTTTGTGTGATTTTCTTTGGAAAATTTCCATCGAAAAAATTAATAAACATGAAAATGTAATTATAAATATAAGAATACATTTAACTTAAAATGTCTGAAAATAATCGAACCTAGTTTTTTTTTAACTGTGCGTATGTGTTTGTGTGTCTGTATGTGTCAGAATACATAACCTAATTTTGTGGTTCCTATTATTTTTTTCAAAAACATTTGTGAATGCAGTTATGCGGTCAGAGGTTTTCTTGGTAGTAAAAATTGGTTAATTGGCTAAAGAAATTTTTAAAAAAACGTGACCCTTTTTTTTGTTTATATACTATGGAAAAAAAAAAACTTTTTAATCATACTTTTAATCATTTACTGGTTCCATTTCAGTGATATTTGTTATTAGTGTGCTATATGTAATTCAAATGAATGTAAAAATCCTATTTGCCATGCTGAAAAGGGAATTGAGATAAATGTTAGTATTTACAAAAACATAAATAATATTTAACATTTCTGAGACATTTAAGATGTTGATAATTAGACCTCACAAGGGCAAAGCTGATGATTGTTATGGCTATTGAATTTTGTCTCATGATCCCTAGTCTGGATATCGAAAGAGACGTTTCTTATCTGTGGCAACGAATGTGTAAAGGTGGGTTTCTATTGAATACTAATTTCCAGCGAATGGGAATCCTGAGGGGGAAGTGGGAGATCAGGCTTCTGATTGGCTGACGTTTTTACAACTTGAAAGTTTAGTATCTGGTACTTGGATGTCGGATTTACATTTGAATTTACATTACACCAAATAAGACCACACAATATCTTTAAATTATTAAACTTATTAGATGTTACCTCAATCGTTATATATTTTATAACACTATCTCGCTAAAGCATCAAGAAATAGACTGCGATCATAAGAAAAAATTTTGACTGAACTTGACTGCTTGAAGATTTAGCTAGAGAACACGAGCTTCACCCAGCTGTCAGTACATGGATTAGATTTCATTAATCGTAATCTATAATTATTACTTTAAAACATGATAAGATCCAATGTAAATTCTTAGAGAGAATATTGCATCCATAAACGAGCTATTATATTGTTTCCTTCAGTATGACACTCAAATACTGGGCAATTACTGTCCTTAATCATTCGAGAGGATGATGTTAATAAACGAAGTCATGTCTCCGATCATATAGATGGATCATAAATCATTGAAAAAAATACCTCTAAAGAATTAACGTTATTTCCATGTATTTCTTTTTTATACAGCTATAGATTATTTTCGTATTGAAACGTGAATATATATTTTATTTCCAATGCACAGCACACTAAGATTTCTCGCATTAGATGGGGTAGATTTTATGGCACATTCCGTAGTGTTGAGGGAAATCTACAGGCTGCAGTATATCCCCAAGAGGGAAAGAAAACAATAATGGAAGGGCTGTGTGCCTCCAGGGTAACTATCTGACATTTGTGCGTATTTATTGAGAAAACATGGCCAAACTCTGGTCAGGCAGTAAAAAAGAATTATACAAGTATTGTGACACAATCTTCACTATCTAATGTTTTTTCAAAGATGAAAACTACACTTAGTTTCTAAATTGTCTGATATTTTTCTGGTAAAGTATAAATTTATTTAAATCATTTAATTTATCATTTATTTGAGGGTTTAAAAATTTTTATCGATTATATGTTTTAAAGGAATTAAAATTCATAATGTTCCACTAAATGATAACAATTCGAATTAATGAGCCAGTACCATCAGAAAGGGCAAATTCATATTTACTTCATAATTCAATTAAGCTTGTTCAGGTAGCTTAATTTGTTTTACTTATGTACAATATTCCATTTGCGCACGTATTTTGAGAGGTGTACGTTTAATATCATAAATTAAATTATTTTCAGTATTATAAATTAAAATTTTATTTCTATACTTCATACATATTATTGCTATTTTAAAAAAAAAATATCTAAATGAACATTTGCTTATAATAAATATTAAATAATTAATATAATATAAAAATATTATTTATTATATATACATTACAAAATTTCTAAATAATTTCTAAATTTATAAATTATAACCAATATTAATTATTAAGTTTATAAAGGTATTTATTATATATATCGATATGTATGATAAATAATTAATTCTTGCTTATTAAAATAATCTATAATTTATGTCTGTAATTTTCAGTTTGATTTCATTTCTCACGTATTTATAAAGTTGCGATATTCAATCTTTTTTTTTTATTCTTGTTGTTTAGCTTATTTAGTACTTTTTTTAAAACCAAAATAAAGAATACAAAAACTTTTGTTATTGTATCAGATATTCAAACAATATTGTTGTAACTGGTAATTATTCTGTTGTGTGTGGGTCAGAGGTATTTCCTTTATTTTTTGTGTGAATCCAAGAATGGTAGATAACCCTCCCGGTCACACGGTCAGGTCCAAAAGAACCGGTCGGTTTGGTGGGATAAATTTTTTGGAGTTTTTGCGGGCAGAAAGGAAGACCCGTTGAAAGCAGAGCGAACGATCTGCGACAGTGCGTGAGCTGGTACACATTTTTTTTGGCTGCGAGAAATGGCGAAAGGGATAATTTGTAATAGATAGCTATGTCCATCTTTGGAATTGTCGGTGAGCATTTTTTTTTGGTAAAAAGGATATGAGGCTACTGGTACCCCACTGCCCACACACTCAAAGGAATATTTTCGATTGAGGTATGCGTGCGAAATATTATGAATACTTCTCAGTAAACATTTCTCTGTAAACATTTCTCTGTAAACATTTCTCTGTAAACATTTCTCTGTAAACATTTCTCTATAAACATTCTCTATAAAACTTTTTTTATTTTATTTATTCTGCCAAATATTAAAAATCCTAAATTTTATTGTAATAGTATTCATTAAAGGGTAAAAGTAAATTAGTTGTTTGTCCTAGTATTTATTTTAATTGCTTTTTATTAATGTTAATTCATTTGGCCGTCCTACGAGTATACGTAGACCAACGGCCCCATTTCTATGTCGGTATATTAACAAATATTATGTCAAATTATTATTATTTTTTTTTCATTATTGTATTTTTTCTTAAAGCTGTTCAACTTTAAAAAAAATAAAGCCATAAAGAAAAAATCTATTAAATGATTATTCACAAACAATGTATTATTCTTTTAAAAATGAGCAATACACTGAAGTGACAAAAGTCATGGGATACCTCTTAATATCGTGTCGGCCCTCCTTTCACCCGGCGAAGTGCAGCAACTCGACGTGGCGTGGACTCAACAAGTCGTTGGAAGTCTTCTGCAGGAATATTGAGCCATGCTGTCTCGATAGACGTCCATAATTGTGAAAGCGTTGATGGTGCAGGATTTTTGCCACGAACAGACCTCTCGACGATGTCCCATAAATGCTCGATGGGATTCATGTCGGGCGATCTAGGTGGCCAGATCATTCGTTGGAATTGTCCAGAATGTTCTTCAAACCAATCGCGAACAGTTTTGGCCCGGTGACATGGCACATTGTCATCCATAAAAATCCCATCGTTGTTTGGGTACATGAAGTCCATGAATGGCTGCAAGTGATCTCCAAGTAGCTGAACATAAGCATTTCCAGTCAATGTCGGTCCAGTCGCACCAGAGGACCAAGTCCATGCCATGAAAAAACAGCCCCACCATTACGGAGCCACCACCAGCTTGAACAGTGCCTTGCTGACAGTTTGGGTCCATGGCTTCATGGGGTCTGCGCCACACTCGAACCCTACCATCAGCTCGTACCAACTGAAATCGTGACTCATCGGACCAGGCCACGGTTTTCCATTCATCTAGGAACCAACCGATATGCTCACGTGCCCACGAGAGTCGCTGCAAGCGATGTCGTTCTGTCAGTAAAGGCACTCGAGTCGGTCTTCTGCTGGAATAGCCCAAGAAAGCCAAATTTCTCCGCACAGTTCTAACAGACAAGTCCCTTGTACGTCCCACATTGATTTCTGCGGTTATTTGACGCAGTGTTGCTTGTCTGTTAGAATTTACGACTCTTTGCAGACGTCGCCGGTCTCGGTCGTTAAGTGCAGGCGGTCGACCACTGCGCTGTCCATGGTGGGATGTTATGCCTGAAATTTCATACTCTCGGCACACTCTTGACACAGTGGATCTGGGAATGTTGAATTCCCTAACGATTTCCGAAATGGCATGACCCATGCGTCCAGCTACAACTAACATTCCGCGTTCAAAGTCTGTTAATTCCCCGTCGTGCGGTCATCATGACGTCAAAACCTCTTCACATGAATAACTTGAACAGAAATGAAAGCTCTGCGAAAGCACTGCGCATTTATACCTGTTCTACGCGATGCTACTGCCATCTGAAAATTTGCATATTGCTATCCCATGACTTTTGTCACTTCAGTGTATATCGCAGCCATTTAAGAAGAGAAATCATTTCAATTAAAGGAGGGGTTAATATGATCTTTAATTTATTTATAGAAGATTTTTAAAAATTATTATGCCACACAAATTTTTCTTTTTAATATTTCTTCAATTCGTAATTTTAGTTTTAAACATAAATCATATTTTTAATCATATTCTATTGTTAACATAAGCCTACCCAGTCTCATAACTATTCAGTAACAATAAAGAAATTATTCTGTATCAATAGAGTAATCGCATAGTTATTACCTAACAAAAGTAATTTCTTTTAATGATTACTTAAGTTCCCTTCAAATATATGATTGTTGACTTTACCTTAAGCTATTATATTACTGTACATTGTAAATATTCCTTTATAGTAATATGACGATCAATTGTATTATAATGCACAGAAAAATAAATACATTATAATGATTTGTTAAAAATTGTGTAGGGTTCTCTAATATAAATTTCTAATATATAAAGCTAATTAAATATCTTATGAGTCATTTTTGTTACAAAATTTGTCTTATTGTCTTCTTCAATAATAACTTCACTAAAAACCTTTATAATTGAAACATTTTATCTTGATTATTTCAATACAAATTTGTATTTACTCTCATTTAATGCTTTCTTTCACATTGCTGCAATTCGTTGCTTTCCCTGCACTTTATAATAAATAAATATTAAAAAAAATATTTTGATAAATTTTCTTTTATTATTTAATATGTTCTGTTTTGATAAATAATTCGTTTAAAAAATAGAATGTCATGAAGTTAGCTTATGTCTTAACTAATATTTTAACGTGTGTTCTTTCTTATATACTTAACTAATATTTTTTAACTTAATGTTTTCTTTCTAATAAACTAACTTTCTTTATATACTTAACTAATATGTGTTCTTTCTTCAAAAAAATGTATGTGGCCTGATGGCTTATTGGCTAGCGCTCTGGCGTCTGGTCACAGACTTCAGATTGAAACCAGGCGGTGGTACGGATGTTTGTTAGTAGTTCGAAATAAACGTTAAACTGTATGTCCCGGTCTGTTTAGCCCAAATTATGTACAAAATGACCTTAGAGCGACGAACCAAACCAAACCTATTAAATTTGTTATCGGTTACCTCAATAGTTATAGAATTTATAGTTCCATCAAGCTAAATCCTCAAGCAGTTAAGTTCAGTCATTATAAAAAATTATGACTCTCGATTGTTTGATTATTTAGCTTGAGGACGTGATTAAAAATTATTAAAGCCCTGTACGATTCAATCATGGTGCAATGATGTGCACCCAGCTGTCATTATGTGGATTAGATTTCTTTAACAGACTGATACATAATAATTATTTTAAAACATGAGAACATTAAATGTAAATTGTGAGAAAGAATATTGCGTCGAAAGATAAGCTACTATATTGTTTTCTTCAGTATGATTCGCAAATACTGGACAATTATTCTTGGTAGTCATTACTGTCCTAAATCATTCTAGAGTATGATGTTAATAAACGAAGTCTTGTCTCAGATCCTATAGATGGCTCATAAATCATTGAAAAAAATATATGAATAGAAAGAATTAACGTTATTTCTATGTATTTCTTTTTTTATCCAGCTATACACTGTTTTCATATTGATAGTTATATTTTCAGTAGAAACGTGAAAATATTTTACATCCAATGCCCAGCACATTAAGATTTCTCGCCTTAGATAGGGCAGATTTTATGGCAGATTCCTTAGTGTTAAGGGAAATCTACAGGCTGCAGTATATCCCCAAGAGGGAAAGAAATCAATAATGGAAGGGCTGTGTGCCTCCAGGGTAACTATCTGACATTTGTGCGTATTTATTGAGAAAACATGGCCAAACTCTGATCAGGCAGTAAAAAAGAATTATACAAGCATTGTGACACAAACTTCACTATCTAATGTTTTTTCAATGATGCAAACTAAACTTAGTTTCTAAATTGTCTGATATTATCCTGGTAAAGTATAAATTTATTTAAATCATTTAATTTATCCTTTATTTGAGGATTTTAAATTTTTTTTATCGATTATATGTTTTAAAGGAATTAAATCTCATAATTTTCCACTAAATGATAACAATTCGAATTAATGAGCCAGTAGCATCAGAAAGTGCAAATTCATATTTAGTACATAATTCAATTAAGTTTGTTCAGGTAGTAAGAGAGAGCTTTCCGAGTACAGAATTTAAAAAGTTCCATAGGATACGACATAAATAGACATTTACTCTTGAAAGTGTCCCAGAAGGTAATAACCACATTATGCCACTCGTCGGTGGTCTGTTGTGATACACATCAGTGAGAATGATGGTAAAAAGACAAATTACTTAAAGTATCTCATAGCAATAGTCAAGTTGTATGGTGAGAATTTTCCGGCTACGAAAGGTTTCAGGTCTCCATGCAACACGAATTAAATATGAGGTAGTTACCCATAAAAGACATTGGAAAGGCAATGACCTACTTACACTGATAGTCGGTGGGCTGTTGTGTGATACATCAGTGAGAATGGTGGCAAATGAGTCAAAATATTTAAGTCATCGCATTGATATACGGAGGGAATTTACCGAGTACGAGAATTTCCAGGTCTTTATACAACACATTTTAAATATGAGACATATGCACTTAAGAGACCTCATGAAGGCGATATCCTCCTTACGACTCTCGATGGTCTTCTGTGAGGTATATCAATGAGAATGGGGGCAAAGGATACAAAATATTTATAGCGTACCATATAAATAGTCAGGTTGAGGGTGAGAATGTTTCTAGTACGAAAGTTTCCAGGTGTCCTCATGCAGTACAATTAAAATATGGGACAGTTAACTCTAAAAGATCACCGGAAGACAATGCCTAAGTTAGACAGATAGTCAGTGGGCTGTTGTGTGATACACAAGTGAATGTGGAAAATATGACCAAGAGTGAAAAGCTTCTCTTATTCATAGTGCATGGTGAGAGTTTTTCGAGTACTACAGTTTCTAGGTCTCCATACATCATGATATAAATACGAGGAGGTCATCCTAAATATTCTGCGAAAAACAAAGTCCTCCTATTACAGGTGGTCTGTTTGTGGGATTGTAGAATATGAACTATAGCGATGTTCAACAAAAGAAACATAATTTGATAAAATTCAATAACAATTGTAGCAATTTTCTTTAGAAAAAAATCATATAATAAAAATTTATTTATTTATTTCAATTTATTTAAATTAATTAATTAACTTTACTTTATTTAAATTAATTAATTGATTATTTTTAAATTAATTAATTTAGTGTCGTTTGAATAATATCTTTCTTTCATGCCAATTTAAAAACAAGCTGGGATATTAAGACAATCCCTGTGTTCTGATTGCAGAAAATAGGATAGATAATTATATGTTTTATGAGTAAAAAAAAGAAAAGAAAGAAAAAAGAAAATGCTGCCATTATTGTTTGTTAGTACAAAAGATAATATTTGATCTAGTATAAATACGTGATTCATATTATTTTTATTATACTGTGGATTATCCATATACATATTATTTTTATTATATGATTTGACTATAGAAATTCACCGATGTTCAACAAAAGAAACGTAATGTGATAAAATTCAATAACAATTGTAACATTTTCAATGGAAATATGAAGATGAATAGGATAATTTTAATTAATCAATGAAATTTCATTTCTTCAAAACTGTTTGAAATATATTTAAACTATAATGATGCATATTAATAAAAAAAATTTTATCTAGAGAAAAATGTCAATAAAGAAAATTTAGAATTTAACTGACAATACGATATCGTTATTCTTTTTATTTGCAAAAGTTAGACTTACATCTGAAATCTTATTAAAATTTCTCATTTTTAAAACGCAATCAACCAATTACTCTATTGTAAAACTATCAAAAGATCTTTAAACTTCTGCAGATACAAGAGATTTGTAGAGCGAGCAACTGAATCCAACCACTCTAGATCTTTTTTTCAATTCTTGACGAAACGCCAAAGTCACAAAAACTTTCTTTTTCAACCTTCGGGTCTTTCAATGTGCTGAATAAGACGAACTACCTGAAATTTTTTCAAAGAAAAATGCACTAGCAAGAAGAAAAAAAAAACCTTAAAACGATTCAAAGACTAAGAAATCTGATAAAAATGATCCAACGTTCCTTGTAGTTCTCGAAAAATTTTCCAAATACTTTTTTTTCCCACAGTTGCGGAGATAATTTATTTCATCAGTAGCAAATAATTCTTCATGATCTGACTATTTAAAACGAGGGAACCGAAAGTTGAACAAGAAAAGAATAGAAAGGAACAAAAAAAAAAACTTTTTTTCTTCTTTTCTCTGGAAGCGGTGATTAGCAATTGCTTTTCTTTCAAAAAAACTGTAAACCCCTTTGGGGCGTTACTTAAGTGGAGAGAAATTAGAGCTCCGCAATTTTTAAAGCCATGCTAGAATAGGTTTAATCTAATAACGCTATTTAAGGAATACTTTAAAAAAAAGGGTGGAATAAGGGGGACTTGAAAGAGAAGAAAAAGTTCTTCAGTAAGCTATCTGAAAGGCAATGAATTTTAAAAGATCGAATGTAATTCTAATTGGTCTTTTACCCGCCATTTTCCCTAAGGATCCGCCATTTTTTATGCACACTCTTTCTCATAACTTTTTGCAAGCTCCAACTGATGTCGCGAGTGATTAATAAAGGCTGCCACAGTTTCTTCAAGAATCTTCTTTTGGGAATGGTATCGATGAATGGTCAAGACTCATGATGCAGAAATACTTCCTTAATTTTATCAAAGAAATGTAATTTTCTTCCATTCCAATTTTCTTTCTATCGGGATTCATGAAATTAAGAACTTATTCTAAATTCAAAAGCTTGGTTTCTGAAAATCTTATTAACGATCACATTTTTTATCTGTGGCAGTGAAAAAAATTTCAATAAATGAAGACTAGTTTTAATTTCATAAAAATCCAGCAATCTCATCGTTTTAAATTTTTCAGCAGTGAGAAATACTTTTTTAATGATATTATGATAAAGAGAATTCTGCAAGCCTTCAAAAATTACAGATAAATTTAAATTGGTTAATTTTAGAGATTTAGTGATGTAAGTTTGATTTCTCTTTTTTTACTATTATTAATTTTAGTAACATTATTCTATTAGACAGAATATCAAATTATACACTGAACTTTATAAATATGATTTACATAATGAACACAAGCAAACTTAATAAACTTTTTTGTAAAACATTAAATAATTAGATTCCTTTTCATATGTATTACAGAAGTGATTTCATATCACTCAGATTTAAATTATTATACTATAAAATACGTAAGTAATTTAAAACTGAACGCAGAAAATAATTTTTATCATATAATAACAGCATACATAGAGAGAAGATTTAATGTACTCAGTCTTTTCTAACAATTTTAACTTTACTATAATACATAATTTTCTGTATCTTTGCTATTCATTAACTTTACCAACTTTAATTGTTGATCAAAACATTTAAAGTTTTAAACCAAGTTTTCCCATAAGTCATTGTTTTACTACTGTTATTTTCAATATATCTCATAAATAAGTATAATAAATAATAAAGTAAATACAATTGGATTAGGCTGATTCTCACTTTAATGAAGTTTATACTAATGTAGTTAGATTTTGATTCACGAAAAATGTTTTTTCTTGATTTATTCTCATAAATTGACTTACTTAACGGATTAAATGCTAAAATTTATCATTATTATTTATATAACGATTTTTATTTTAGCTTCAAACTGTTAATTTATATTGAAATCCACATCAATCAAATATCAACAATACGAAAATCCATTTTAATGCCATCCTATTGTGTTAATCAAACTATTAAGTTTATAATAAATAGTTTTTTGGTGAAAAAATTAAAATTAAATATAATATTTTAATGCAAAAATGTATGCATATCCAACTAAAAATTAAATAGAGATTAGAATATTAAAAATACATGAATCATAAATATAGTTAAAATATTCAAATTAAACTACTCTTATATGTTTTATGCGAAATTAATGGCTATTTTAAAAAAAGAGAATATTTAATCCACAATCTAATAAAAAAAACTAATAAAAATGCTAAAAAAATTATACTGATAAAATAGAATAGCAAAACGAAACACAAAAGCAATAAATATAAAAGAACGTTAAAAACAAATTAATTAGTCTTGTTAAAAATTAGTTTCACTTAATTTCTGAAGGAAGCTAGACGAAGTCCCTGTTATGTTAGTATTTTATGATAGCTTTAAAATACATTTCCTTTCCATGCCATCAATGCCAATATAATACGAGCCACGCCATTTTGACAGAAATAACGTCATCTTTAATCATTCAGAGTTATCCAATAAGCTCTGGGACATTCATGTCCTTTGAATGGCAGGCGAAGGGGACTTTTCATTAGGCGCTGAATAGCCCTTCCCTTAATCCCCAACACAAGAACGCAACAGTTGCTCCAGCTCATTTGGATACTTTAAGCCCAAATAGCCCTCTTTCCTGGAGCCATCCTATAAATTGTGGACTCATCAAACAACGCTAATTTCAACGTTCTGCCTTAACGTTTTCCAGCAATTTCCATTCAATCGCTAGACTTTTCCAACTTTCTTGATGCCATAAAAAGCAGGCTGTAATAGAGCATGAATCATCGTGCAGGTCATTTAGTGCACTTGGATTTGCATCTTCATTTGCATATAAAGTGACGTCCCCCCTTCCCCCTTCAGTTTGCCCGGAGGATTGGTAATCCTGTTAAAACATTGTCTTCGCTCGAGTAGACATAAAGTGGTGACCTAAATTGATGTCACTCTGCATCAACCCGTTTGGATAAGAAGTTGATTTCAATCGATGGTGGCAAGCGTGGGCCGCTTTCTGTTCCATTCTAAGTTTGGATTCGAAGAACTGGAAGAATATCGAACGCTTTAATCTTTTACCATCCTTTATTTTTTTCCTTGAATTTGTGCAATCACAAAAGAGGTTGATTTGTTAATATTTGAAGTGCTTCGTAAAATGGAATTCATCAGAAATTTAGAGTGTGGTCCATTATTGATCTTAGTGTTCAGTTTCTTTGTGCTTCCTACACACATGGAGGTCTTCGTCGAATTTGAAATACTTGAAAGGAAAAGATGTGGGCTGAAAGGAATACTTGGAATGTATAAATTTTCGCTGCGATGAGTTTCTAAGATCGAAATGGATACTATGAATTATATTAAATTCTTATATTAGCATTTTGTAACAGTTTATTATTTCTTTGAAATCAAAGTTAAATATTTTAAGTTTGATCTAAACTTGAAATAGGAATATTCGTTGCTAATGTTTATGATATTATTGTTTAGAAATTGTTAAAATTTAAAAACTCAAATAGTTATTTCAATACGTTTTCCATTTACTGTAATTAAGCATATAACTCATTATCATACGAATGTTCATTTATGTTTTGAAAAGGGTGAGAATTGCAAATAACAGGCAGCAAAGTCAAATCTTATGAAAAATTGTAAAATCGTATTCTAATATAAGTAATTAATGTAACTTACTATTTCTCATGATGATATCGGAGCTCCTAACTACTAATAACATTTTTTGGTAATTAAACATATAACACATTGTTATATGAATGTTTACTTATATTTTGGAAACGGTGAGAATTGCTTTTCAACGTTCAAAATTGAAGGCAAGTTCTTTGCTCAATCAATTCAGACATTTCAAAAATCGCCGGAATCTGTTTTAGCGTCTCACAAAGTCAAGCTTAACTCAAACACTAATGAATATATTGACGTCATATTTCACACAGATGTCAAGGACAGTGCCAGCAACCTAAAAAAGAAAAAAAATTGAAATTCCATAAGCCCCGGGAATTTTAAATTGAAAATTGGTCTTACTTTTTGGACACAGTAGTAATTCGTTAAAAAAAATTAATGTGATTAAAAAAATAAGATATATTTTATAATGTTTATATGCTTGTAGCTTACATTAATTTTTTTACTAATCAAAAAGGTTTTAAACAATTGCATATTTCTTACCAAGGTCTAATTAAATATATATGAAAATAATTTATCCAAAAAAAATGTCGTATTTGTATCTTACTCATTTTGGTGACAAGGATTACAAAGTGTATTAAGAATATGTTTATTTAAATAAAACATATAAATAATAATTTTAATTACTAAAAATTAAAAAAAGTTGAATAATTATTTTGAAATAAAGCATTTAAAAATGAATATCATTAAGTTTATATACATATTTTTTTCTTTTTAATCCAGTTGATAAAAAACAAATATCTTATCCGAGAAGATACTTAGTAAATACATAAAACAATTAATCTTTGCATTTATAAATTTTATTCATAATTTTCATGCATATAGTTTTATTTTCATTTAAATATTTCAATAACAGAATTGCTCATTACAATATAATTAAATATTTCAATAGTTTTAATTAGAGAGCAAAGCAAATTGAATTTTGTTGTGTTGCTTCGATTCTTTTTGTATTATTCAAAATATTTAATTATTTTCAAGGAAATAGAAGAAATCTAATTCAATTATTTTTACTCAACTTCTTGCAAATGAAATCTTCAGTATTTATAAACAATGTTGTAAAACATAAAATAACTTTATTTATTTATCAGTGACATAAGCTCAAAAATAAAGAAATACTTTTAATAAATTTAAATATTTTAAATAAAATTAAATAAATTCCATGCCAGTTAATTACTTAATTTTCTTTTGAAAGGGGCTATACATATTTTTCATTCTTAAAATATAGCATACCGTATATTTCCGAATATAATCTGATTCATGTATAAGTCGATAATGTCTTTTTTCTTCAAACAATTTCTCAAAGTTCAAAACCCATATATAAGCCGAAATAAAAAAAAAAAAATATTTTTTTAAGACATAAATTCTAGTACGGACAGCATTGAAAGTGATGATGGCGTGCATTAAGACAGGATTCTGACACCGACTTTGAAAGATTTATATGACTAATAATGATCACTATGACTATGACTTTTAATGATAATGACTATGACTTTTGCATAAAGATTGAATTCGAACACCCAAAATGGAAAATAAAATATTAAAATAATCCTTTTCCATTGTCATTTATAAGTGTTAATTATTTATGGTATTCGGTTATTATTTCTGGTGTACGTTTTGGTACATTTCGTTAGCCTGGCTCAAATTGCGCCTAATGTCAGATTTTTCGTTTTGGCATGTATTTAACGAGCCAGGAATATAAACCATTTTGAAACTATAACAACTCATTTTCATAAACTAAATTACTCAATTTTAAATGAAATATTTTTTAATAAACCTAAGAAATAGAAAGTAAAGAAATCAAATCTTTTGACGATTTATCGCTTGCATCCACCTAATGGAAAAGTACTTTTGTCTGTACAAGATCAGAAGATCCGAATATAAGTTGTACCTTGTAGTTTTGGAAGCATCATTGACAGCCTGACTTCGAAAAATCATCGGAAGCATCATTATCAAGACTGTTAATGATGCTTTACAGAGACTACCATAATCGCTACAGTGTCTCCTAGCTTTAGACATGTATCTATTGGCCAATCGGCCAGCGTTCTACCTTTGGTACCACAGACTTCAAGTTCGAATACTAACGGTGGCATAGAACTTTATTAGTGGTTCGAAATCCAGGTCTAATTAACCTAACGTGTGCAAAACATGATCGTAGAGTGACAAACCAAACTAATCTTCATCGGCCTAACGGGCCAAAGCCGTCTGTCTATCGGCAGATTTCGAAATAGGAGATTTTTTTTTCTTTTTACGCGCTAAAGTTGCCTATATTAGACCGGGATTTACGATTTAAAGTGGATTCCGAACTACTACAGATATCCATGGCACCGCCAGGACAGAAACTATAGCGATTGTTGAAAATAAATTTAAAAATAAGACAAAAATTTGAAATAGAGATGTTATTGTTTAAGTTTGAAATTCTATAAGTTCTAAAAGTAGCAAAAATTCTCGACTTATGCACAAAAACAAATGATATCAAAATGGATGAAATAACAAAAATCAAAGAAATATAAAGTAAAAAAAAAAAAAAAAAAAAAAAATTAGATACACTTTTATTTATCTGTGATAAAATGCAATAGATAATAACACCACATTTATTAAATTGATTTTCAACAAAGTTAATAATTTTAAATAAACAACATAAAGAAATCAAATCCAACTTATACTTATTCAGTTTCCTGTGAAGGCATTTTGTAACTTTTTGTCGAATAATGTAAAAAGCATGAAATGACAAAGTAGAGGTTTGTCAGCGAGAAAAACTGGCAAATAAATTGGACAAGTTCTTGGAATCCTTGAGCCATAGATCTTCCCTAAATCGGCTGACTCAAAGAAGAATATCTATATCCGTGTTGAGAAACGCGGCGGAGGGCGGGCCATTTCTCAAAAAATAACTCCGGACAGTCCCATGATCCCGGCCGATCCATCGCGGCCAAGCCCCCATATTAGTCAAAGTCAACGGGCTGAAAAAGTTTGGAACCTTGGGATGTGTCCTACTACTCCTCGATTTCCGGAATTTCCTAAGAAAAGGACAACTCTTACACATTTGGGATGCTTTGTGAGGAGATATTATTTGGTTTGTTAGAAGTACTTATTTTTTACCAATTTCCCATTTTCATGGTCGGAATTAAAACTGTTGGTGTAGAAATCTTCAGAATGTCTTAGTATAGAAATTTTGGGATTCTACAGAAGATTTCGTTTAGAGACACTGAGGGAAGTCTTTTAACTTGGATGTTCTTTTAAAGAACAAAAAGACAGAAAACAAAAAAAACTGTCACAAAAAGTTACACAGCAGTTTTAGATAAAATAATCAAAGTATTCTTTATTTCAATAGTTCGTAGTTTTTTTTAATTATATATTTTTATCAAAAAATATTTTCAGCACGTTTATATTTAATAATAAAACACATCGATAGTAATCGAAGTAAATTATGCGAATCGATAAATGATATTTTTCATTAATTTTGTGATGTTTAATCCTGAGTGTCCTGCAGTGTGGGACGGACAACCTATGAGTAATCTACTCATAGATGAAGAAGAAAAGGGTAGTTTCTGTTTTGAATAGAGCACCCGTAGGTAGAAGTCTAACTTGACTTCGTGTTGTTGAAAAATGAAGGAAGTGCCTTACAGACTATTAGGTTTAACTACCCCGTATTTGGGTTTGTATGTAGGAAACCCCAGAAAACACCCACCAGGTAGTTTGATTAACGAGGCAAGATGCTGAGAATCATAAACAACACTGAAACTTCTCATTTTTTGAAACAGCGTCTACAACAAAGCCACCAGCTGATTGAACCTCCATCCTAATGCTCACCAGTGGCGCACATTGCTATTAGTATACCATGAGTAGGGCTCCGCTAACGTATGACATGAATATTTCAAGTAGGATATAAATTTAAAGCTACTTCTAACAACGAATTAGTATTCCTATGGGAGTAAACTTAAAAAAATTATTAACAACTTTATCAGGAAAGTGTATTAGAAGACACATTGACAACTTGACTCATAGAACCATTTCAAACATCATTGACGTCTTCACTCGGCAAATACATTTACAGCCAATGATATTTAACAACGGCTCATTGACATCCGGACTGCTTACAAATGTTATCACAATCGTTATCGTATCTTCTAACTTTAGATTACAACAACAACTCTAAAATTACAAAAATTGTACCCCATATTCTGAAAATCAATATATATTTACTGAATCGAAATCTACAAATATCTCTACTAAAAATATATTGGAAAAAATAACTTAATTACAAATAAAAAAACACAAAAAAAAACACATTTTTACCTAACTCTTTTATCTAACAATTAAAATCATGGTAATTTAATTCACTATATCTAGCCACTTTTACATTACTGTTTTTTAAAGGTTGAATAATGAAATTTCTGTAATCAAGATGTAATTAAAATTTTCTTACAAAGGCTTAGAAACATATTGCTGCCGTCTTATACCATATTTTAATACTAGAACTTTATAAGGTAAGACAGAGAACATTTAAAATATTTTCAAACTAATTTAATATGCACAAAAAATGTCCAAAAATAAAATTATTAAACAACATATATTTTCAATATACATTGGGGCCTGATGGCCGAGTGACTAGCGCCCTGGAGCATTATAGCGCAGGTTTCGTTTTTGAGTGCTTGCGGCGCCATGGATGTTTGTAATGATTCGGAATCCACCTAAAGATGTAGGACCGGTGTAATATTACTGCCGGCCATAGGGATGACAGACCTACCCCGTAATAAGAAAACCCCTCCTGTATTGAAATCTGCGGTAGGCAGACAGCCTTGTCCCACCATGGGGCTGTAGTGACAACGAAGAAGAATATATATTGTTTAGTCAGATCAGTCTGGTTTTCGAACAGAGGAAATCAGGTTCGAAATCTAACAATCAAAATCGAAACGAAAGCTTCCAATATCGTATCAAGAATTGACACGAAATGCCTTAGTTTGGAATGCCCACTAAAATCAGGGAGGAATAAAGGTAGTAGAAACATTCCAGTTGGCACACATGTGCTGTTAATTTAAGAATTTGGGTGTAAAAGTGTGTAACAGGTTATCCAAGGTTTGGTCTGTCGCTCTACGGTCATTTTGTGCACACTTTAGGTTAATTAGGCCGGGACCTACAGCTTAGCGTGGATTCCGAAACACTCACAAACATCCCTTCCGCCGCCAGATTTGGACCTAAGGCCTGTAGTACCAAGGCTGTTCAATGTTGTACTTGGGGAACTAAGAATATGCTTCATATTCGCAGTTATAATTGCAAATGACTTCATGTTAAATTGCCTATCATTACAAAAACCCTCAACTTTTTATTATTCTTCAATATATTTCATGAAATGAATGCCACTTAATTAAGATCCAATCACCTTCAAATAATAATATTAAAATGCCTACCATACATAAAAGATAGCATAAATATGATTATTATGAATAATAACAGAAAAGAAACTTTTAAAGATACATTATCCAACATGAATTTTATTTCCATTTTGTTTTCTATCGTGCTATCAGTTTACACAAAAGAGTCAAAGGAAAAACATATTATAGGTTTTTAACATCTCTTTGCTTTCACACCAAGGTTGACTGAAGTAACATTTTCCATTTGCCAATTCAAACACCCAGAGTGTTCTATCACGTGCGGTTCATAAAAGAAAAACTCAGCGAGAGATAATCTGAATCATAAAATCCATTTCTGGAAGTGCCCCATATCTCAAAAATGAAAACCCACCAACCTTTAAGCCGTTGTTTAAAGCCACCCAAAGAACTGCGAGAGGCTAACTGTGGAAACGCTGAAGAATTACTTTCGCCAATCGCGGAGGCACTCTCAAACTGACCCGCGGTATTTGAGAGATGTATTAAGAGATTACGCTTTTTTTTTTCCTCTTTTTTTTTTTTCCTTTTTTTTTCTTTCGTTTAAGAGTTCTTGTTACTTCTCTTTTTCAGTACAAAACATTTGACGAGTGACTCAATACTGGTACAGTGTGGGTTTTCTTAGTTTTTCCATGCAATAGCATTTTAGATATTAAACCGTGGAGAAATATGATATAAATCTCTAATTTTTAATGACATTTATTTTATAAATTTATTTTGTCACCATTTTATGATTACATTTCATGAATAATGAGTTTATTATTATTATTATTATTGTTGTTGTTCTTCTTCTTCTTCTTCTTCTTCTTATTATTATTATGATTACGTATGATTAACATGGACACGATAAAATGCTACAACAAATAAAAAATTGAATAAAATGAACACTAAATTTGTGATTGCGATTTAAAATATTGGCATATTGGCATATTTTTTGGGGTAGTGTTACTCGCGACTGCAATCTATCTTCAAGCTACACGTGCCTCTTGGGTATCTGGAATATCTGGTCCTCGAATCTGGGAAATCAGATTCGACCTCTAACAAGCGAAACCGAACCGAAAGCTTCCAACACTGTACCGAGGATTGGCACGAAAGATCATAGATTGGAATGCCCTTTAAAATCAATGGGGAATAAAGATAGTGAGAATGTTGCAGGCTACCCAAGTTTGTACTTGGATAAGGCTGAGTTTGCTACATATGTACAGTTATAGTTACAAATGACTTGAGGTCAAACTGCATATTATTACAAAAAAAAACTGTTTATTATGCTTCAGTATATTTCATGTAATAAATGCCTCTTAGTAAATATTCAATTAAGATTAATATTAAAAAATAGTTACCATGCTCAAAAGATATTTTAAGTATGATTATTATGAATAATAAAACTTTTAAGGATGTATTATCCAACATGTATTTTATGTCAATTTGGTTTTCCAATGATGCTATTAGTTTATACAAAAGGGTCAAAGGAAAAACATGTTAAAGATTTTTCACATCTCTTTGCTTTCACACGCAGGTTTACTGAAGAACATTTTTCCATTTTCCAATTCAAACACCCCGAGTGCTCCATCACGTGCAGATCGTAAAAGAAAAACTCCACAAGAGATAATCTGCGTCATAAAATACATTTCTGGAAGTGCCCTATATCTCAAAAATGAAACCCACCAACCCTTAAGCCGTTGTTTAAAGCCACCCAAAGAACTGCGAGAGGCTAACTGTGAAAACGCTGAAGAATTACTTTCGCCAATCGCGGAGACACTCTCAAAACTGACCCGCGGTATTTGAGAGATGTATTAAGAGATTACGCTTTTTTTGCTTTCTTTTTTAAGAGTTCTGGGTATTTCTTTTTCAGCACAAAATATTTGACGAGTGACTCAGTACTGGTAAAGTGTGGGTTTTCTTAATTTTTAAATGCAGTAGTAGTTTAGCTGTTATGGGGCCTGATGGCCGAGTGGCTGGCGCTCTGGCTCTCCGTGCCATAGGTATCGGGTTCAAATCCCGGCGTTGCCCATGGATGTTTGTAGTGGTTCGGAATCCACTTTAAACCGTAGGTCCCTGTCCTAATAGGATCGTAGAGCGTTGCGGGGGCATTGTTACTCCGCGTCCGTGGCCTATCTTCAAGTTACACGCGCCCCTTGGGTAATGCAAAGTGAGTACGTCTGTGCAGCGCTAGCCTTAAGGCATCCAAGACCAAGCTGTCTAAGTGTTTGCCAGCTGTATTAGAACAAAAAAAAAGTTTAGCTGTTATACCGTGGAGAAATATGATATAAATCAGTAATTTTTAATGAGATTTTTTTCAAATAGTCATCATGATTACATTTCATGATTAATGAGTTTGTTTTTATTACTATTATTATTATTATAGATGGCTGCATGGATACGATAAAAAGCTACAACAAAAAATAAGCTAGATAAGACGAACACATATTTTGTGATTGCTATTTAGAATATTGACATATTTATAATTGAACAACAGTAGTGAACTGAAAACCTATATACAGGGTGATTATAATTAAAGTCCTACTTTCAAAAGGCTGAAAGAAAAGAAACACTCGTTAGGATGAGTTCAAATTTGAACTGAAGATAGTTGACGAAGGGTGTAACGGTATGGCTTCAAAAACAATTCCAAAAAGAGTTACACCGGTTTTTTCTATCCAGTTTACCTTGTGGACTTTGGCAGACCTTGCCGTGGTGGATGGGCTTTCCTCTAACAGAGTCACAACTGTTGAATGACTAGGAAGTCATTTTTTTTCGTTAAAAACCAAAACAATCAAGCATATTGAACACTGCGTTTGGTTTAATGTGCAGCTCGTGCCAAATACGTTGTAATTTCGATTCAAAATAACCCTGGCAGCCGAATTCAATCTCTTTATGCCGCTTACAGGCCATCTATTTTGGAACTTTTTATGCCGTACCATTTCTCTCTTCTTCTAGTATCTTCAGTTCAAATTTAAACTCATTGTGACGAGTGTTTTTTTTTTTTTTTTTTTCCCAGCATTTTAAAAGTGGAACTTTAATTATAATTACCCTGTATATCAATACTTAAATTGTTTTGGTAATAAATAATTTAATAGCAAAAAACATTTCTAATTAACTTTTTTATCTAACAAGTAAAGTCATTGTAATTACTATATAAGAAAGAAATAATTAAAGGTAGAATTTAATATTAAAAAAATGTTTTAATTGTAACCATGTTTTCTTATTATCTATGCCTAAATAATAGGTTTCAAGTTATGTGCATTTGCTCTGTTTGAATAATTTGAATGCATACATGCTTAAATTTGAAAAATTTCTTGAAATAAATTACATTGAATTTAATAAATAAGTTACTATTTTATAAACTCTAGAACAACAAGAGAAATATTAAATATGTTTCATATTAAATAACATAGTTTTCAGTGTGTCTTTACAGGTTAAAATGTAGATAAACAAATTATAAATTTCTGTAATTATTTTGCCATAAATATTTTTTTATATACGGTTTTACTCTTTAACCCATCTACTGGCTGAAAATTCTCAGAAAATGCATACCTTCTCCCAAATTCAACTGTCTGATGGCATATTGGCTGGCGCCCTGGCAATTGGTCCCACAGACCTAAGTTTCGAATCTTGGCAGTGGCATGAGTGTTTGTGAGTGATTTGAAATCCCCATTAAACTATAGGTCCCGATCTAGTTAGCCTAAAGAGTGCGCAAAAAATGATCGTAGATTAACAAACCAACCAACCTGAGAGTTAGATTACTCAGGAGGGTGTAATTGTAGCAATGGAGTATGCTCAGATTTCAAATATACACGTATATGTATATATAATATATATATATACATACATATATATATATATATATATATATATATATATATATATATATATACTGAATTGCAAAAAAATAATTTCTAATTACAATAAATTAATGATTAGAAAATTAAAAAATTGACTTGTTTTTATTAATATTTTGAAAGACACTTCAGCAGAAAAAAGTAAAAAAGAAATTTGTTCCGATTAAAGATTTCAGTCAATCGCTTGTGGGCACATAATATTTTTTTACACTTAAGGGGTGCGCATTGAAGACTTAATATAACTTAACATGAAGTAAGTATATTACAATTTTTTGTCTCCCAATTTAACTAATTTAAACCCTTTAGACTAGTCGTAAAGAATATTGAAAATGTTATTGAACTCAGGGGTTAGGATACATAAAAATTGCTTATGAAAAGTGTCCGAAACCTCTCATTCAAATTTTTATGTAATCTATTATCTTACTTAGGCCATAGTTTCCGTACATGTCAAATTTGAAAGTTGCAGGCTAAAAACTATAAATGACTATGCGCGTTTGTATAAAGAACAAACAAATGAACATATTTTCATAATATATAAATAATAATCTCCAATATATAAATATTATATATACTGGTATTCCACTTCTTAAAATACCTAAATAAATACAAAATTGTGATAATGCAATTTTCTTTTATTTCATATAAATCGTTATTTACACAATTTAATCAAAATCAATCTTATAAATTTTCCTACAACTTAACTATAGCATGCTTTACAATTCCTTTAAACACAAGATCAATCCAATGACTTATTCTATAACTTAACTATAACATCTTTTACAGTTCCATTTAACATAAAATAAATCTCATAAATTATCCTACAACTTAACTATAACGTCTTTTACAATTCTTTTTAACATATTAAAAAATTTTTGATAGAAGACATAATTTTGCATATCATAGGGAAGATAAAATGAACTACAAAGTTGCGAGCAGTCTAATTTTTCACCAATTACATGTGAGTTTGCCGTAGAGATATGTATTCCACTATAAAATTTAGGCAATTCATTTTAAGTGTAATTAAACTCTATATATTCAAAAAAATATAAAAATAAAACTTATAAATCTCCCATTCAAATTTCAATTTACGAAAACTAATTATTTCCCTATTTGCCCTATCGGTTAACGATAACAACCTGATAAATTATGAGATAAATCAATCTCATAATTTATTATAATCTCATAATTAATTTGTCTTTGTTAACTCTATCGTACATCTTAACTATAACATCTTTTACAATTTCATTTAATATATTAGGAAAATTTTGATAGAAGACATATTTTTGCACATTATAGGAACGTTAAATTGAATTAACAAAGCTGCCAGCAATCTAATTTTGCACAAATTACGTGAAAGTTTTACCTTAGAGATTATATTCCGCTATAAAAATCTGGCATTTCATTTTAAATATCACATCCTGCATATTAAAATAAATATGAAAATAAAAATTATAATTCTCCTATTCAAATTTCAATTTACTAAATCTAATTAGTTTTCAATTTGCCCCATAGCTTAACTATAATAATCTTCTTGATTTACAAAGCTTCAGCGTACTACAATAAAGTCTCCAGCAATCTAACTATAAGGACTTACACACTTCCATTTAATACATTAGAAAATCTTTGATAGAAGGCATGATTTTGCTCATGATAGGAAAGTTAAATTATATTAAATCTAATTGAATCTAATTTTGCTCCAATTACATGAGGGAAATATGTAGAATATGATAGCATTTAAAATAAATTGCCTAAGTTGACTATAAAACTTAGGCAATTTATTTTAAATGCTATCATATTCTACATATTAAAATAAATAAAACTTATAAATATCTCATTCAAGTTTCACTTTACAAAAATTACTCCACTTTACAAAACTAAACACTACACAAAATACTTTACAATTGTTTTACAATTTGCAAAATAGGTTAACTATTAGGACCTTCATGATTTACAAAGCTCAGTAAACGAACTGCACTAAACTCTCCCTGCAATCTAACTATAACGACTTTCACAATTTCATTGATCTACAAACGCATCAAGAAAACTTCTCCCGAAAAGACCATTACAAGCACCGCGGAAAAGTGTAAGCCGAGTTGACGTAATTGCGAACCGTTCAGCATTGTGTCCCAACACATGCTTCACTGTAATCCAATCTTTCTCTCATTGGTAGAGAGTTGACAACAAACAGATAAGCTCATTTTTGTACGCATATTTGATTAAAGATAAATAGATAAGGTACGAGGCGGATATGGAGAAAAAATAAAGACCTCAACAAAAAGTAATTGGCTTCAACCCGCTTTTCCTAGAAGAAAGCAATTTTCTTGCTGCAAGATGGAAGTAAAAGAACCAAAAGCAAAAAAAAAATTGTCAGGAGTGCAGCTGCTGTTTCCTGCTGATCTTGTAAGCAGGAAAGAAGAAAGTAAAAGAAAAAAGGGCAAACTTTGAAAAATTTGAGTACCATCTGGAGTAGTTCAGTAATAGTTAGGGTTTATTTACATCAAAACATTAACCCTTTTTTTTATTAGCAAAAACAAAATGGGTCCCATGCATCCCAATGATTCGTAATGATGTACATAAGATTGTGTTGGTCATTATGTAGGAACTTCATCTAAGCCAGACGTCCTTACTTCATATTACATGGCGTAATCAATAAAAAATATACCGAGGGTTCGTTAAATGTAACGATTCGAGTTGCTTTTAATGACTGTGCTTTAAAGCATCGTTCAGCAACGGTGCTTTGGTGCTCGAAATTGAATTTTCTAATCAGATCAAATCTTTTATTTGCTTTAGTTACAAAAGAAGTTGGGTTTTAGTTTTTGCTTCGTGATATTTATTAAATGTGTACTATCTATATTATTTGTTTTTATTATTTTTTTTTCGAATAAGAATGAAAAAGGATAGGATAATTTAATTTATTATATAGAAGGAACACCTGTGCCTTTATGATTTTATGTTTTAAAAAATAATTTTGAATATTTTGTTCGTTAATTAATTTTTTATTTTTGTATATAAAATAAGTAAGGAAGTTTAATATTTAGTTATTACAAAATTTTCTTATAAATTAGAAATATTTTTACAAATATTCTAATATCTTGAAAACGTCTCAGTTGATCGAATATCCACAAAACTTTCAAGATTTATTTTTAAAATTATAAGTTAATCATTAAATAAAATATTTTTAACAATCATATGCAATATATGCAATCATATTCTACATATTAATAAATATGTAAATAAAACTTATAAATATGGCGTTCAAATTTCAATTTACGAAAACCAGTTGTTTTCCAATTTGTCTATAAGTTAGCTATAACAACCTGATAATTTATGAGGTTGATTTATCTGAACAAATCTCCTACAACTTAAATATAATGTGTTTTACAATTCCATTTAATACATTAGAAAATCTTTAATGGAAGGCATAATTTTGCACCTTATAGGAAAGTTAAATTGAATTAACAAAGTTGCGAGCAGCCTAATTTTGCACCAATTACATGAGGGTTTATCCTAGAGATATGTATTTGACTATAAAACTTATCCAATTAATTTTAAATGATATCATATTCTACGTATTAAAATAAATAAAACTTATAAATATCTCATTCAAATTTCCCTTTACAAAACTTACTACACTTTATAAAACTAAACATTATACAAAATACTTTACAATTGTTTTAGTATTTGCCTTATAGGTTGTCTATAATGACCTTCGTGATTTATGCTTTCATCGTACTTCACTAAACTCTCCTGCAATCTAACTATAACGACTTTCCCAATTTCATTGATCTACAATCGCATCAAGAAAACTTTCCCGAAAAGACCATTACAAGCACCGCAGAAAAGTGTAAGCCGAGTTAACGTAATGGCGAACTGTCCAGCATTGTGTCCCAACACATGCTTCACGGTAATCCAATCTTTCTCTCATTGGTAGAGAGTTGACAACAAACAGATAAGCTCATTTTTGTGCAGCATATTTGATTAAAGATAAATTGATCAGGGACGGGGCGGAAATGGAGAAAAAATAAACACCTCAACAAAAAGCAATTGGCTTCAACCCGCTTTTCCAAGAAGAAAAAGCAATTTTCTTGGTGCAAGATGGAAGTAAAAGAGCCAAAAGCAGAAAAAAAAGAAAAAAGAAAATTGTCAGGAGTGCAACTGCTGTTTCCTGCTGCACTTGTAAGCAGGCATGAAGAAAGTAAAAGAAAAACGACGACCTTTGGAAAATTTCAGTATTATCTGGAGCAGTTTAGTAATAGTAAGGGTTTATTTACACCAAAACATTAGCCCTTTTTTTATTAGCAAAAACAAAATGGGTCCCATGTATCCCAATGATTCGTAATGATGCACGTAAGATTGTGTTGGTCATTATGTAGGAACTTCATCTAAACCAGCTCTCCTTACCTCAGATTACATGGTGTAATCAATAAAAAATATACCGAGGGTTCGTTAAATTTAACGATTCGAGTTGCTTTTAATGACTGTACTTTAAAAGCGTCGTTCAGCAATGGTACTTTGGAGCTCGAAATTGAATGTTCTAATCTTTTCTTTGCTTTAGTTGCAAAAGAAGTTCAGTTTTAGTTTTTGCTTCACGATATTTATTAAATGAGTACTATCTATAATAGGTGTTTGTTCTTTTTACGAATAAGAAAGAAAAATGAAAGAATAATTTAATTTATTATATCGATAAACCTGTCATTTTGTGATTTTATGGTTTAAAAAACATTTTGAATATTTTGTATTGAATAAATTTGCATTGCCCTAGAGATACATATCCCACTATAAAACTTAAGCAATTCATTTTAAGTGCAATCATACTCTACAAATTAAAATCAATATGAAAATAAAACTAATAATCTCCCATTAAAATTTCAATTTACGAAAACTAATTATTTTTCGATTTGTTTTATAAGTTAAATATTAAAACTTGATAATTTATGAGATTAGTTTATCTCATAAGTAATCCTACAACTTAAATATAACGTCTTTTCCAATTCCATTTCATATCATAGAAAATATTTGATAGAAGGCATAATTTTGCTCATCATAGTTAAGTTAAACTGAATTAACAGAGTTGAGAGCAATCTAATTTTGCACCAATTACATTAGAGTTTGCCTTAGAGATATATTTATTCCTCTATAAAATTTAGGCAATTCGTTTTAAATTTAATGATACTCTACATTTTAATATAAATAAAATAAAACTTATAAATCTCTCATTCAAATTTCACTGTACAAAACTTACTACACTTTACAAAACACCTTACAAACAATTTCACTTTACAATTGTTTTCCAATTTGCCCTATAATTTAACTATAATGACCTTCTTGATTTACAAAGCTTTCAGGGTACTTCACTAAACTCTCCCTGCAATCTATTTATAACGACTTTCACAATTTCATTGATCTACAATCACATCAAAAAACTTCCTCCGAAAAGACCATTACAAGCACCGCGGAAAAGTGTAAGCCGAGTTAACGTAATTGCGAACCGTTCAGCATGGCGCCCAACACATGCTTCACGGTAATCCAATTTTTCTCTCATTGGTAGAGAGTTGACAACAAACAGATAAGCTCATTTTTGTGCAGCATATATGATTAAAGATAAATAGATAAAGGACGGGGCAGAAAGGGAGAAAAAATAAAGACCTCAACAAAAAGCAATTGGCCTCAACCCGCTTTTTCCAAGCAATTTTCTTGGTGCAAGATGGAAGTAAAAGAACCAAAGCAAAAGAAAAAATTTGTCAGAAGTGCAGCTGCTCTTTCTTGCTGTAAGAAAGTAAAAGAAAAACGACGACCTTTGGAAAATTTGAGTACCATCTGGAGCAGTTCAGTAATAGTTAGGGTTTATTTACACCAAAACATTAGCACTTTTTTTTTATTAGCAAAAACAAAATGGGTCCCATGCATCCCAATGATTCATAATTATGCACGTAAGATTGTGTTGGTCATTATGTAGGAATTTCATCTAAACTAGCTCTCTTTACTTCATATTACATGGCGTAATCAATAAAAAATATACCGAGGGTTCGTTAAATGTAACGATTCAAGTTGCTTTTAATGACTGTGCTTTAAAGCATCGTTCAGCAACGGTGCTTTGGTGCTCGAAATTGAATGTTCTAACCAGATCAAATCTGTTCTTTGCTTTAATTACAAAAGAAGTTGGGTTTTAGTTTCTGCTTCGTGATATTTATTAAATGGGTACTATCTATAATATGTGTTTGTTCTTTTTTTTCCAAATAAGAATGAAAAAATAAAAGGATAATTTAATTTGTTGTATCGAAAGAACACCTGTCTCTTTATGATTTTTATGGTTTAAATAATAATGTTAAATATTTTGTTTGTTAACCAAATTTTAATTTTAGTGCATAAATAAGTAAAAGAGTTTAATAGTTATTACTAAATTCTATAATAAATTAGAAATATTTTTTAAAATTATTCTAATATTTTGAAAATATCTCAGTTGATCGAATGTCAACAAAAATTTCAAGATTTATTTTTAAAAATATAATTTCATCATTAAACAAAATCTATTTAACAATTATATGCAATCATATTCTACATATTAAAATAAATATGAAAATAAAACTTATAAATCCCCCAGTCAAATTTCAATTTACGAAAACTAGTTATTTTCCAATTTGTCCTATAAGTTAGCTATAAAAACCTGATAATTTAAGAGGCTGATTTTTCCTTTCCACTATCCTACAACTTAAATATAATGTCTACAATTCCATTTAATTACATTAGAAACTTTTTGATAGTAAGCTTAATTTTTCACATCATAGGAAAGTTAAATTAAAATAACAAAGTTGAGAGCAATCCAATTTTGCACCAATTACTAGAGAGTTTACCATGGAGATATAGACTCAAGAGCCAAAACATTATGACCATATGTCAATAACGAGTTGGCCCACCTTTCGCGCGCAACACAGCTTCCTTCGGCCTTGCCATGGATGCCACAAGTCCTAGGTAGATAGCCGGAGACAGATTGTACCAGATGTTTAAGCAACGGTCACGCAAATCCGAGATATTGCGAATTAGTGGTCTTTGAACTCTGAGTTGCCGTCCCAGGACATCCCAAATGTGGTCTATCGGATTGCGATCCGGTGAGTTAGGCGGCCAGGACATTAACTGGAATTCAGCATCATTTTCCTGGAACCACTCCAACACAATTTTAGCCTTGTGACAAGGGGGGTTGTCTTGTTGGAACATTCCATTTCCAGCTGGAAAAACAGAGGCCATGTAAGGGTGCAACTGGTCCGCAATGATGTTCAGATACCCTGTAGCATTCATGCTCTGCTCTACCACAACCACGGGTCCCAGAGACGCCCAAGAGAACGTCCCCAAAGCATAATACCGCCACCACCGGCCTGTGTATGACCTACTGTACATTGAGGGAGCAACTGTTCACCTGAATGACAAACCGCGATTCATCTTACCAGGCAACTCTCTCCCACTGATCCATGGACTAGTCACGATGTTCCCGGGTCCAGCGCAGGCGCAGTTGGCGATGACGCTTGGTCAGCAAAAGCACACGAGTGGGACGTTTGCTGCGTAGCCCCATATACAACAGTGAACGCTGAACAGTGTGCTCCGATACTATTCTACTTGGCCCTGCATTGTACTGGGCTGTCAGCTGAGCCACTGTCTGCCTGCGGTTTTGCTTCACCATGCGAGACAGTCTCCGATGACCTTTTTCTTTGATAGCGTGTGACGTCCAACACCATGTCGTCTACTTCTGGTTTCACCGTCATTCATCCTTTTTGCATAAGTACTAACAACTGTAGATCGCGAACAACCCAGGAGTCGTACAGTTTCGGAAATACTTGTTCCGAGCCTTCGAGCCATTACAATCTGTCCTCTATCAAAGTCGCTTAGATCCGCAGCCTTTCCCATCACACACACAAGTAAGTGAAAGAATGGTTCTTCAGACTCTCCAGCAGCAGTTAAATACCTCTTCCGCCTGATCACGTGCCTTCCACGTCATCCAGGTGAGTTCATTGCAAAATGTAGGGGTTGTCATAATGTTTTGGCTCTTGAGTGTATGTAAACGTCCACTATAAACGTTAAGTTATATATCGTTTTAAATGTAATCCTACTCTACGTATTAAAATAAACAAAACTTTAACTTTACAAAACTATACACTTTACAAAACACTTTGCGTTTGTTTTACCATATTCCCTATAGGTTAACTATAATGACCTTCGTGATTTACAAAGCTTTCAGCGTACTTCACTAAACTCTCCAGCAATCTAACTATAACGACTTTCACAATTTCATTGATCTACAATCACATCAAGAAAACTTCCCCGAGCAGACCATTGCAATACCGGATAGGTGTAATCCAAGTTAACGAAATTGCGAACAGTTCAGTATTGCGCCCAACACAACAACGCACAACACACTCATCCAATCTAAAAAAATAAACAGATTTTCCTATTTATATATTAAATATACTGGTAATCTACTGCTTAAAATAAATAAATAAGAAAAAAATTTTGATTTTGCACTTATCTTTTATTTTATACAAATAGTAATTTACACAATTTATAAAATTTAACGTAATTATTATTTTTACATTTTTTTAACTTGTAAACACAATTTATAAAAGTTACTGTTAGTTGTAGGATACTGTATGAGAGTGATTTATTTCCTAAATTATCCTACAAATTAGCTATAACGTCTTTCACAATACCATTTAATCCAAATATTTCTTTGAAAAGACATAATTTTTCACATCAAAGGAAATTTAAATTGAATTAACAAAGTTGCGAATATTCTAATACTGCCCCAATTATAAGAGGGTTTGTCCTATATATATATTAAACTATAAAAATTAGGCAATTTATCTTAAATGTAATCATGTTCTACATATCAAAATAAATATAACGTATAAATATCCCATACAAATTTCAGTTCCACAAAACCTAATTGTTTTCCAATTTGCCCTACAGGTTAACTATAATGACCTTCGTGATTTACAAAGCTTCCGCGTACTTCACTAAACTCTCTCTCCAATCTAACTATAACGACTTTCACAATTTCAATCATCTACAATCGCATCAAGAAAACTTCCCCCGAATAGACCATTTCAAGCACCGCGGAAAAGTGTAAGCCGAGTTAACGTAATTGCGAACCGTTCAGCATTGTGTCCCAACACATGCTTCACGGTAATCCAATCTTTCTCTCCTTGGTAGGAAGCTGACAACAAACAGATAAGCTAATTTTTGTACAGCATATTTCATTAAAGATAAATAGATAAGAGACGCTGCAGAAACGAAGAAAAAATAGACCTCAACAAAAAGCAATTGGCTTCCAAGAAGAAACCAATTTTCTTGGTGAAAGGTGGAAGTAAAAGAACCAAAGCAGAAACAATGAAAAAAAATAAAATTGTCAGGAGTGCAGCTGCTGTTTCGTGCTCTTGTAAGCAGGCAAGAAGAAAGCAAAAGAAAAACGACGACCTTCGGAAAATTTGAGTACCATCTGGAGCAGTTCAGTAATAGTTAGGGTTTATTTACACCAAAACATTAGCAATTTTTTTTTATTAGCAAAAGCAAAGTTGGTCCCATGCATCCCAATGATTCTTAATATGTAGGTAAGATTGTGTTGGTCATTATGTAGGAACTTCATCTAAGCCAGCCGTTCTTACTTCATATTACAGGGTGTAATCAATAAAAAATATACGGATGGCTCGTTAAATGCAACGATTCGAGTTGCTTTTAATGACTGTGCTTCAAAAGCATCGTTCAGCAACGGTGCTTTGGTGCTCGAAATTTAATGTTCTAACCAGATAAAATCTGTTCTTTGCTTTTAGTTACAAAAGAAGTTTGATTTTAGATTTTGCTTCGTGATATTTATTAAATGGGCACTATCTATAATATGTGTTTGTTCTTTTTTTTTTCGAATAAGAATGAAAAATGAAAGGATAATTTAATTTATTGTACCGAAGGAACACCTGTCTCTTTGTGATATTATGTTTTAAAAACTTTTTGAATATTTTGTATTGAATAAATATGCATTGCCCTAGATATATATATCCCATTATAAAACTTCGGCAATTCATTTTAAGTGCAAACATACTCTACATATTAAAATAAATAAGAAAAGAAAACTTATAAATCTCACATTCAAATTTCAGTTTACGAAAACTAATTGTTTTCCAATTTTTCCTATAAGTTAACTATAGCAATCGGATAATTTATGAGACTCATAAACTCATAAATTACCCTACAACTCAAATATAACGTCTTTTACAATTCCATTTTATATATTAGAAAAAAAAATTTATAGAAGGCATAATTTTTCTCATCACAGAAATGTTAAATTGAATTAATAAAGTTCTGAACTGTCTAATTCTGCACCAATTACATAAGAGTTTGCATTAGAGATAGATTTATTCCTCTATAAAACTTTGGCAATTCGTTTTAAATGTAATCATATTCTACATATTGAAATAATTAAAACTTATGAATTTCCCATTCACATTTACAAAACCCATTCACGCATTACAAAAATTTTTTTTCCTATATACAAAGATAATTGTTTTACAATTTGCCCTATAGGTTAACTATAATGACCTTCGTGATTTACAAAGCTTTCATCGTACTTCACTAAACTCTCCCTGCAATCTAACTATAACGACTTTCACAATTTCATTGATCTACAATCGCATCAAGAAAACTTCCTTCAGAAAAGACCATTACAAGCACCGCGGAAAAGTGTAAGCCGAGTTAACGTAATTGCGAACCGTTCAGCATGGTGTCCCAACACATGCTTCACGGTAATCCAATCTTTCTCTCATTGGTAGAGAGTTGACAACAAACAGATAAGCTCATTTTTGTGCAGCATATTTGATTAAAGATAAATAGATAAGGGACGGGTGGACATGGAGAAAAATAAAGACCTCAACAAAAAGCAATTGGATTCAAGCTGCTTTTCCTAGAAGAAAGCAATTTTCTTGGTGCAAGATGGAAGTAAAAGAACCAAAAAAAAAAAAAAAAAATTGTCAGCAGTGCAGCTGCTGTTTCCTGCTGCTCTTGTAAGCAGACAAGAAGAAGAAAGTAAAAGAAAAACGACGACCTTTGGAAAATTTGAGTACCATCTGGAGCAGTTCAGTAATAGTTAGGGTTTATTTACACCAAAACATTAGCCCCTTTTTTTTATTAGCAAAAACAAAATGGGTCCCATGCATCCCAATGATTCGTAATGATGTACGTAAGATTGTGTTGGTCATTATGTAAGAACTTCATCTAAACCAGCTCTCCTTACTTCATATTACATGGCGTAATCAATAAAAAATATACCGAGGGCTCATTAAATGTAACGATTCGAGTTGCTTTTAATGACTGTGCTTTAAAAGCATCGTTCAGAAACGGTGCTTTGGTGCTCGAAATTGAATGTTCTAACCAGATCCAATCTGTTCTTTGCATTAGTTACAAAAGAAGTTGGGTTTTAGTTTTTGCTTCATTATATTTATTAGATGAGTATTATCTATAATATGTGTTTGTTCCTTTTTCGAATAAGAATGAAAAATGAAAGGATAATTTAATTTATTATGCCGAAAGAACATCTGTCTTAATGTAATTTTATGGTTAAAAAAATTGACATTAATTAATTTTTTTATATATCTTAGTGTATAAAATAATTAAAGACGTTTAATAGTTATTACAAAATTATAAAATAAATTAGAAATATTTTTAACAGATTCTAATTTTTTGAAAACGTTGATCGAATGTCCATAAAAGTTTCAAGATTTCATCAATAAATTAAAAGTTTTTAACAAAGAACATACACTTAACATATAATTTAATGATATGAATAGTTAATTTAGTTTGTCACTCTGCGATCATTTTGTTAACACTTTAAGTTAATTAGACCGGGATCTAGAGCTTAAGGTGTATTCCGAACCACTCACAAACATCCATGCCACCGCCATGATTCGTACCTAAAGTCTGTGGTGAAACGTTCAAATTTTAATTTACGAAGACTAATTCTTTTCCAATTTGACCTGTCGATTAACTATAATACCCTACTTTATTTCAAAGCTTCAGCATACTTCAAAAAACTCTCCAGCAATCAAACTGTAACGACTTTCACAATTTCATTGATCTACAATCACATCAAGGAAATTTTCCCAGAAAAAGACCATTAACAGCACCGCGGCAAAGTGTAAGCCGAGTTAACGTAATTGCGAACCGTTCAGCATCGCGCCCAACAGATGCTTCACGGTAATCCAATCTTTCTCTCATTGGCAGAGACTTGACAACAAACAGATAAGCTCATTTTTGTACAGCATATTTGATTAAAGATAAATAGATAAGGGACGGGGCGGAAATGGAGAAAAATAAAGACCTCAACATAAAGCAATTGGCTTCAAGCCGATTTTCCAAGAAGAGAGCAATTTTCTTGGTCCAAGATGGAAGTAAAAGAACCAAAAACAGAAAGAAAAAAAATTGTCTGGACTGCAGCTGCTGTTTCCTGCTGCTCTTGTAAGCAGACAAGAAGAAGAAGAAAGTAAAAGAAAAACGACGACCTTTGGAAAATTTGAGTAACATCTGGAGCAGTTCAGTGATAGTTAGGGTTTATGTACACCAAAACATTAGCCCTTTTTTTTATTAGCAAAAACAAAATGGGTCCTATGCATCCCAATGATTCGTAATGATGTACGTAAGAATGTGTTGGTCATTATGTAGGAACTTCATCTAAACCAGCTCCTTACTTCATATTACATGGTGTAATCAATAAATAATATACCGAGGGCTCGTTAAATGTAACGATTCGAGTTGCTTTTAATGACTGTGCTTTAAAGCATCGTTCAGCAACGGTGCTTTGGCGCTCTCGAAATTGAATGTTCTGACCAGGTCAAATCTGTTCTTTGCTTTAGTTACAAGAGAAGTTAGGTTTTAGTTTTTGTTTCGTGATATTTATTAAATGAGTACTATTTATAATATGTGTTCGCCATTTTTTCGGAATAATAATGAAAACGGAAAAGATGATGTAATTTATTATATCGATGGAACATTTGTCCCTTTCTGATTTTATGATTTAAAAAATAATTTTGAATATTTTGTTCGTTAACTAATTTGTTATTTCATAATATAATATAAGTAAAGTGGTTTAATAGTTAATACAAAATTCTAAAATAAATTAGATATTTTTAAAAGATTCTAATCCTTTGAAAACATTTCAGTTGATCGATTGTCCTCAAAAATTTCAAGATTTATTTATAAAAATATTTAAATTCATCAATAAATAAATAGTGTTTAACAAAAAACATCGAATTAACATATAATTTACTGCTAGGAGTAGTTTAGTTTAGTTTGTCGCTCTGCGTTCATTTTGTTCACACTTTAAGTTAATTAGACTGGGATCTACACCTTAAGGTGTATTTCGAACCACTCACAAACATCCATGCCACCGCCATGATTGGAACCTGAAGTCTGTGGGTGGGCATTCAAATTACAATTTACAAAGACTAATTGTTTTTCAATTTGCTCTACTGATTAAATATAATAATCTTCGTGATTTACAAAGCTTCAGCGTATTTCAATAAACTCTCCAGAAACTAACAATAACGAATTTTCCAATTCCATTGAACACATTAGAAAATTTATGATACAAATTTTTGTACATCATAGGAAAGTTAAATTGAACTAGCAAACTTGCCCTCAATCTAATTTTGCACCAATTACTCGAGAGTCTGCCCTAGATATATATATTCCACTACAAAACTTAGAAAATTCATTTTAAGTGCAATTAAACTCATTAAAATAAATAAAACTTATAAACCTGTCATTCAAATTTAACATTACAAAACTATACACTATACAAAACATTTTACAATTGTTTTCCAATTTGCCCCATAGGTTAACTATAATGACCTTCTTGATTTACAAAGCTTCCGCGTACTTCACTAAACTCTCTCTCCAATCTAACTATAACGACTTTCACAATTTCATTGATCTACAATCGCATCAAGAAAACTTCTCCCGAATAGACCATTACAAGCACCGCGGAAAAGTGTAAGCCGAGTTAACGTAATTGCGAACCGTTCAGCATTGTGTCCCAACACATGCTTCACGGTAATCCAATCTTTCTCTCATTGGTAGAGAGTTGACAACAAACAGATAAGCTCATTTTTGTACAGCATATTTGATTAAAGATAAATAGATAAAGGACGAGGTGAAAACAGAGAAAAATAAAGACCTCAACAAAAAGCAATTGGCCTCAACCCGCTTTTCCTAGAAGAAAGCAATTTCTTTGCTGTAAGATGGAAGTAAAAGAACCAAAAGCAGAAAAAAAATTGTCAGGAGTGCAGCTGCTGTTTCCTGCTGCTCTTGTAAGCAGACAAGAAGGAGAAATTAAAAGAAAAACGACCTTTGCAAAATTTGAGTACCATCTGGACCAGTTCAGTAATAGTTAGGGTTTATTTACACCAAAACATTAGCCCTTTTTTTATTAGCAAAAACAAAATTTATCCGATGCATCCCAATGTTTCGTAATGATGTACGTAAGATTGTGTTGGTCATTATGTAGGAACTTCATCTAAACCAGTTCTCCTTACTTCATATTAAATGGTGTAATCAATAAAAAATATACCGAAGGCTCGTTAAATGAAACGATGCGAGTTGCTTTTAATGACTGTGTTTTAAAAGCATCGTTCAGCAATGGTGCTTTGGTGCTCGAAATTGAATGTTCTAACCGGATCAAATCTGCTCTTTGCTTTAGTTACAAAAGAAGTTGGGTTTTAGTTTTTGCTTCGTGCTATTTATTAAATGGGAACTATCTATAATATGTATTTGTCTTTTTTCGAATAAGAATGAAAAATGAAAGGATAATTTAATTTATTATATCGAAGGAATACCTGTCCCTTTGTGATATTATGGTTTAAAAAATATTTTAACAATTTGTTCGTTAACTAATTTTTTTATTTTAGTATATAACATGAGTAAATAAGTTTTATAGTTATTACAAAATTATATAAATAAATTAAAATTATTTTTAAAATATTGTTATCTGTTGAAATCTTCTCAATTGTTCGAGTGTTCACAAAAATTTCAAGATTTATTTTTACAAATATTTAAGTTCATCAATAAATAAAAGGTTTTTAGCACAGAATTACAGAAAAGAATTAAGATATAATTTCATGTTAGTAATATATACACTCTGTAATTATCCAACATCATGAAATTTGGCTCAACAGCCCGTGGTGGGCAAGTCCTTCTGGCAGATTTCGAAACAGGAGATTTATTTTACGGGTAGGTTTTTTAGCCCTATAACTAACCACCTGGTTTATCTTTCTACGGTCATATTAGAACGGAACCTGCGATTTAAAGAGATTTTCTAACCACTACAGACACCATCCATGGCATCGCCAAGACTCTAGTCTGTGGCACTGAGGACCAGATCGATAATTACTCGGCCATCAAGCACCCAGATAGAATCATTCGCAGAAGAATCCAGAATCGCAGAATCCAAAAGTAGATATCATTCGCAATTATTAGAATTTATATTATTTTTCCTGATTATTGGAAACCTTGACGATTTTCAAGTTTTTATTGTATTACAGTGACAGATATCTATAATCAGAATTCACCAATCCAAACTACATACAAAATTAATTAAAGATAAGAAAAATATGAACGTCGTAACTATTCCATTGTTTTAGATGTTTATTAACTATGAGATCAGAAATGCATTTCTTGAAAATATTTTTAATGACAAATAGCTGCAGTAAAAAGAAAATTATTATTCAATTAATTATGTATTATAATGCTGACCTTTGATATTAGATAAAATTGCATTTGGTATAATGTCTACTATTATTAATTATCAAATCTTAAAATTTTAATGAATATGAAGTTGAGTTCAAACAAACTTGGTCAGTTCTCATTACAAAACTTTTTTCTAACATTTGAGGGAAATCCCATGCATTTGAGCTCGAGTTTCTCACAATCGCGGTATGACAGAAGTTCAGATGGATAAGTCTATCAAATACAAAAGTTTTCTTTTTAAAAGTCACTAATTAAAATTTCAATGCTAAATTTAAAAATTGTATTAGCAATTAAGGCTAGAAACAAGCAAATTAACTCGTTAAAATGACACATAAACCTTTTTTTTTTTTTTTTTTGCTCATACGCATTTTAAAAATTATTTATTCTGCAAATTAATCCACAATAAACTTTTTAAAATTTTAAAAATTAACATTTCAATGTTAATTTCAAAATTATATTAGTAATTAATGTTATACTCGAAATAGGTAAATTAACTCGTTAAAGACTTCACATAAACTAATTTTTTGAAGCTTTAAGAAGTTCATTATGGATTGGTTTGTTATAAGTAATTTTCAAACGCATTTTAAAAATTACTTATTATACAAATCAATCCATAATAAACTTCTTAAAACTTAGAAAAATAAACTTTCAATGATAAAATTAAAAAGTATATTAACAATTAATGCTACATTCAAAATAGGTAAACTAACTCCATAAAAACTGAACATAGACTTAACATTTACACATTTTAAAAATTACTTATGCAAAGCAATCCACAATGAACTTCTTAAAGCTTTCTTCTCCAACATCCAAAAAAAAATGTTCCATTTCATTCAAGAATGCTATTTCTTCCTCCTTGATTATTTCTAAAACAAGGCAATTAGAGAATGTATCAATGATTCTTCTGATAGGATTTAAATGCCGACATTAAACAGCCAAACGTTATTAAAAAGCCCTAAACCTCCTCCTATTCAGTTCTGCCTCATAACAGTTCTTTTTTATATATAAAAACGCTTCTTTCAGAAATAAACGGTAACAAATTATTTCTTATCTTATGCGGATAAAAAAAATGGAATAAAAACACTATCCTGCATATGACATTATCATCTCTTTATTATCTGGAAGGGAAATGGAGTTTTCTAGAATTTTTGTATCAGGGATTTTTTTACAACTCTTCCAGGGTGAGGGGAGAATTTTTTCCCCCATCATTTTTCCCTTCTGGGGGCTACGGTAGTTGCATGTTTTTATTACTGTGCAAAACTTACAACTGGATTTATTGTCTTCATACACGAACAAAGATTATTAAGAGAAGTGAGGCTTGTAACGGAGAACGCCAGCTATAAAGAGATGAGGGAAAAAAAACAGCTTAAAAAATACTTATAGCTGGGCGCTAATGAATCAGGGGGAATTTTGCTTTCCTATTTTTTCAATCTGGGTTTTTTTCACTAGGGATTTGTGGAAAAAAAGTTTAAGGGTGGAGAACTGGTTGGAATGTTTTTTTTTTTTTATTTATTTGTTAATTTGTTGCAATACAATTGTTTTTATTTTCTGCAAAAAATATCTATACGCCATTGTTGTTGTTTTTTTTAAGAATTTTTTTCTGTCTCAAATTGAGTGGTAAAGCATCGTACGTTTGGTAAAGCATTTCTATTATTACACCGAAATATTCCCCCCGGGAATATATATTCCCAATTAAATAAAGCGAGATACAATATTACCCATCCCATAGCTTTTCGTCCGCTTTGTATTGACAGTAATTTATTTTTTTGTTTATTAAGATTGCGTTTTTCGTATAGTTTCAGAACTTAATTAAAGCGTTTGGAGATATCAAATTTTACTTTGTTTTTTACCGGATATTTATATTACTTTTGGATAAAACATAGCAATGTATTCTTTAAATAAACTTTATTAAGAAAAGATGTGCATTAAAAAAAATTGCAATGAAGATTTTGTCATTTTTCACTTTTTTTTCTTTTTCAGACTCCAGAAACACTTTCTGGTGTTACTACGCGATCTTATTACTATAACTATTATTAAATACTATGCGATCTTATTTAAATTATATATTATTAGTTTAGAATTACTTTTATATATTGATTCATTTATTTATTAAAGTTAGTAACGAATGTTTTTATTTTACTGAGGATGTGATAAAATAATTGCAATAATTATAATTGAAAATTTATAATGCATTAAAAGTTTAATCATTAATTATTCTGTCTAGACAATAGTTTTAAAGAGAACATGCAAATCATTTGGATTATGCAGAAATTTTAATAGAAATAGTTTTAATAAGTTACTTATAAATAGCAATGTGCTTCATAGTGTACTGAAGCCTCAAATATGTTATAACTATTAAAAGTTATTATAAATATTATATAACGAAATGTTTTAATCATCAATCAAAATCTGTTTTAACCATAAAAGAGTAAAATTAAATTTCAAATAAATGAAATAAAACAATAAAATCAGGGAAATTATCTTGAGAGAATGTAGTTACAGAAAATTAATTAACAATGGAAATACTTGAAATAGCCATGTATTGTTTTTTATATTCTATTAAAAATAGGAATAAGTAATTGAAATATTACTGTGAACTTAATAAATGAATTATTATTTCCCATTCCTTAAATTTCCTTACTTTAAACTAAACATTGCTTGTTAATTATAATGAATAATACCATTTTAATAGTTTCACATTGATGCATATTACAAGGGAAAAAATCATTGCATTTTATAAGGAAAGGAATTCATTTTTACAGGTGGCTACGTAATGTGGTAGAAAATTTCAAGAAGACAGATTTTCACAATCAATACCATTACAATTACACTGAAGTGACAAAAGTCATGGGATAGCAATATGCAAATTTTCAGATGGCAGTAGCATCGCGTAGAACAGGTATAAATGCGCAGTGCTTTCGCAGAGCATTCATTTCTGTTCAAGTTATTCATGTGAAGAGGTTTTGACGTGATGATGAGCGCACGACGGGAATTAACAGACTTTGAACGCGGAATGTTAGTTGGAGCTAGACGCATGGGTCATGCCATTTCGGAAATCGTTAGGGAATTCAACATTCCCAGATCCACTGTGTCAAGAGTGTGCCGAGAGTATGAAATTTCAGACATAACATCCCACCCTGGACAGCGCAGTGGTCGACCGCCTGCACTTAACGACCGAGACCGGCGACGTCTGCAAAGAGTCGTAAATTCTAACAGACCAGCAACACCAGACAGAACGACATCGCTTGCAGCGACTCTCGTGGGCACGTGAGCACATCGGTTGGTCCCTAGATGAATGGAAAACCGTGGCCTGGTCCGATGAATCACGATTTCAGTTGGTAAGAGCTGATGGTAGGGTTCGAGTGTGGCGCAGACCCCACGAAGCCATGGACCCAAACTGTCAGCAAGGCACTGTTCAAGCTGGTGGTGGCTCCGTAATGGTGTGGGATGTTTTTTCATGGCATGGACTTGGTCCTCTGGTGCGACTGGACCGAACATTGACTGGAAATGCTTATGTTCAGCTACTTGGAGATCACTTGCAGCCATTCATGGACTTCATGTACCCAAACAAGGATGAGATTTTTATGGATGACAATGCGCCATGTCACCGGGCCACAACTGTTCGCGATTGGTTTGAAGAACATTCTGGACAATTCCAACGAATGATCTGGCCACCTAGATCACCCGACATGAATCCCATCGAGCAATTATGGGACATCATCGAGAGGTCTGTTCGTGCCCAAAATCCTGCACCATCAACGCTTTCACAATTATGGACGTCTATCGAGACAGCATGGCTCAATATTCCTGCAGAAGACTTCCAACGACTTGTTGAGTCCATGCCACGTCGAGTTGCTGCACTTCGCCGGGCAAAAGGAGAGCCGACACGATATTAAGAGGTATCCCATGACTTTTGTCACTTCAGTGTATTTAACTGTTGTGATATGAAGAAATATTTAAATTTTAAGAAAGGATTCATATGTTATGCTTTTATTTTACTTTTCTATAATGTTACGTTTCCATAGCATATAGACTCGAAAAATATTTCAATTAATAATTAAATTTAGACGCGTGAGACATAAATTTAAAAATTAAATGTGAAAGTTCATTAATATTTACCAATTTTCTTTTCTTTAATGAAGTATTTATGCAATTCATTGTCTTTTTAAATAATTTAATGGCCATAATTCGTCATCCACTCATTGATTATTTTAAAATTATTATTTGAATTTTTTTCATAAACGAAAAGTATTTAAATTAATAATTAAAATTAAACATGAAACATAAATTTACGAAAAATGTTCGAAAATTTCTAAGAAAAATTCGTTAATATTTACCCATTTCTTTGTCTTTAATGAAGTATTCAGCGATTTAATAACTAACTTAATAAGAATTCCAGTTTCTTATTAACAAGCCGGAGTTCTTCAGTTTCATATTAACTAACATAATAAGAACTCCAGTTTCTTATTAACTTACATAATAAGAACTTCAGTATCTTATTAACTAACTTAATATCACTAATTGGTCAACCATTAAAAATTGAAGATCTAAATTACAAGCTCTAAGATAATTTTTAAATTTTTATAATAGATTTCACTAGTAATAAAATTACGTGTAGAATTTAAGAGAAATTAGACTTTCAATGTCAAATTAGAAACATTTATTAGTAATTAATGTTATATTCGAAACAGGAAAATTAGCCAGATAAAGACTTCACATAAGCATAATATTTTGCTCATAAACTTTTTAAAAATTACTTATTACGCAAATCAATCCACAATAAACTTCTTAAACATTTCTTCTCTCCCCAAAAAAAAAAATCCTCCATTTATTCCAAGAATGCAATTTCATCCTGCTTGATTATTTTTAAAACAAGGCAATTAGAGAATTTATCAATTATTCTTCTGATAGCATATAAATGCAGACATTAAACTGTCGAACGCAATTAAAAAGCACTAAACCTCCTCCTATTTCAGTTCAGCCTCATAACTACGTGTTCTTTTTTTTTTATAAAAATGGTTCTTCCAGAAATAAACTTTAAAAAACTATTTCTTATCTTACGAGGATAAAAAAAACGGAATAAAAACACTATCCTGCATATGACATTATCATCTCTTCATTATCTGGAAGGGAAATGGAGTTTTCCAGAATTTTTGTACCCGGGATTTTTTTACGACTCTTCCAGGGTGAGAAGGAAATTTTTGTCCCCATTATTTTTCCCTTCTGAGGCCACGGTAGTTGCATGTTTTTATTAATGTGCAAAACTTACAACTGGATTTATTGTCTTCATACACGAACAAAGATTATTAAGAGAAGTAAGGCTTGTAACGGAGAAAGCTACCTATAAAGAGATAAAGAAAAAAAAAAAGCTTACAAAATACTTATAGCTGGGCGCTAATGAATCAAGGGGAATTTTGCTTTCCTATTTTTTCCCTCTAGGTTTTTTTTCACTATGGGTTTGTGGGGGAAATGTTTAAGGGTGGAGAACTGGTTGGAATTTTTTTTTTTTTTTTTCTAATTCATTGTTAATTTGCAGCAATACGATTATTTTTATTTTCTGAAAAAATATTTATACGTTAGTGTTGTTTTTTTCATCTCAAATTGAGTGGAAATCTGTACGTTGGATAAAGCATCTCTATTATAGCACTGAAATATTCCCCCCGTGAATATATATTCCCAATTAATTAAAGCGAGATACAACATTACCCCTCCCATATCTTTTTGTCCGTGTTGTATTAACATGGATTTTTATTTTGTTTATTAAGTTCGCGTTTTTGTGAGTTTTCAGAACTTAATTAAAGCGTATGGAGATATCAAATTTTCCTTTTTTTTTTTCCGAATTTTTATATTACTTTTGAATAAAACATAACAATATATTCTTTAAATAAACATTATTAAGAAGCGATATGTATTAAGAAAAATTGCAATGAAGTCTTTTTCATTTTTTTTTTTTTTTTTTTTTTTTTTTATCCTTAGAATTATTTTAAAGAAGTGCGACCTTTACTGATGTTATAAAATAACTAGCTATAGGACATTTTAATTATCTGTTATTTGTTTAGAATTACTTTGAAATACTTAATCCATTTTGATAAAGTGAGTAACTGGGGAGGGCGGGGTATTTTGAAGATGATTGACGCTTTTGTAGAAGATTTTACGCTAAAGATGTTATAAAAAATTGCAGTTGTAAAAGTTTAAAATGCATATAAAGTTGAATTTCCTTTTTAAATAAAAAGATAACTAATTGTAATTATGTTCCAAAGTGAGACATGTTGCAAACATCACAGATTAATAAATTAATTTGAAATATTTTTATTAAAGAAATAAATCAAAATTAATGGATAGAATAAAAAAGGAATGTACGTTTACAACAAATTAAATGAATCAACTTTATTTCTCTAATTGGAGTATAAATAAATAAAAAAAATTCATTAAAAGCGAAATGTTTGAATTATTTTAAAACTAAGAACTCTAACCAATCTTTAAAATATATCTTTTTAATGACTTGCATTAGTTAAAAAGTAAAATCCCTTATAAAAATTCAAGGTATATCGAAATTCCATTATCAAAGATAGTTTTAAAATTTTTAAAACACATTCTATTAGTAATAAAATTACTTATGAATAAAATTAAAAAAACTAGACTTTCACAGCTAAAATAATATTATGTAAGCAATTAATGCTATATTCGAAATAGATAAACTCGATAAAGACTGCCCATAAACTTTTTTTTTTTTGGTTCATACGAATTTTAAAAAATAACTTCTTATTCCACATTAAAGTTCTGAAAGCTTTAAAAATTAAAATGTCTATGCTAAATTTTACAAATATATTAACAATTAATACTATAATCGAAATAGGTAAACTAACTCCATTGTATATAAACGTCATTTTCATTTTATTTATTATTTTTTTTTGCTCATACGCGTTTTAAAAATAACTTAATATGCAAATCAATCCATAGTAAACTTTTTTATCTTTCTTCCCCCCGCCCCCTCCATAAAAAAGGTTCCATTATGTCCAAGAAAGCAATTTCATCCTGCTTGATTATTTTTAAAGCAAGGCAATTAGATAATTTGTCAATGATTCCTCTGATAGGATTTAAATGCAGGCATTAAACTGTTGAGCGCAATTAAAAAGCACTAGACCTCCTCTTATTTCAGTTCAGCCTCATAACTGTCTGTCCTTTTTTTATAAAAACGGTTCTTCCAGAAATAAACGGTAAAAAAAACTATTTCTTATCTTACGAGGATAAAAAAAAATGTAATAAAAACCCTATCCTGCATATGACATTATCATATCTTCATTATCTGGAAGGGAAATGGAGTTTTCCAAAATTTTTGTAACCGGCGTTTTTTTAAAACTCTTCCAGGGTGAGGGGGGATTTTTTCCTCCATCATTTTTCTCTTCTGAGGGCTACGGTAGTTGCATGATTTTATTACTGTGCAAAACTTACAACTGGATTTATTGTCTGCATACACGAACAAATATTATTAAGAGAAGTAAGGCTTGTAACGGAGAGTGCTAACTATAAAGAGATAAAGAAAAAAACAGCTTAAAAATACTTATAGATGGGCGATAATGAATCAGGGGGAATTTTCTTTCCTATTTTTTCCCTCCAGTTTTTTCAATAGGGGTTTGTGGGAGAAATGCGTGGATTTTTTTTTTTTATTCATTGTTAATTTGTTGCAATACGATTATTTTATTTTCTGAAAAAAAATCTATGCACCATTGTTGGTTTTTGTGAATATTTTTTTCCATCTCAAATTGAATGGACATATGTACGTTTGGTAAAGAATCTCTATTATTACACTGAAATATTCCCCCCGGGAATGTATATTCCCAATTAAATAAAGCGAGATACAATATTACCCATTCCATATCTTTTTTGTCCCTTTTGTATTAACAGTAATTTATTTTTTTGTTTATTAAGTTTACGTCTTTTTCAGAACTTAATTAAAGCGTATGGAGATATCAAATTTTCCTCCTTTTTTTCTGGAATTTTTTATTAATTTTGGATAAAACATAGCAATGTATAATTTAAATAAACGTTATTAAGAAAAGATATGTATTAAGAAAAATTATAATGAAGTCTTTTTCATTTTTTTTTTTATCTCTGGGATTATTTTGAAGAAATGTGATATTTTAAACGATTACTGGGTTTAAAAAATAACTAGCTATATGATCTTTAAATTATCTATTATTAGTTTAGAATTACATTTTTTCAGATTTTTATATTACTTTCGGAAAAAACAAAGCAATGCATTATTTAAAGAAATGTTATTAAGAAATTATATGTATCACGAAAAATTGCAATGAAGATTTTTTCCTATTCCTTTTTTAAAAATCCTTTTGAACTAATGTGACATTTTAATAGTTACTGTTGTTATAAAATAAATAACTATATGATATTTTAAAATGATTTGTTATCAGTTTATAATTACTTTTATATATTTAATTCATTTATTTATTTGAGAGAATAAAGAATGTTTTTATTTTGCTGAGGATGTGATAAAATAATTACAATTATAAAAGTTTATGATGCATTAAAAGTTGAATCTTTAAACATTGAATCATTTTCTGTCTATGCATTAGTTTTAATGAGAACATACAAATTATTTTTTGCGTTAATCATTTGGATTATGAAGAAATTTTAGTACGAAAAGTTTTAATAAGTGACTTATAAATAGCAATGTCCTTCATAATGTTCTGTCTTTAATATGTTTTAATTATTAAAATTTATTATAAATTTTATATAATTAAATTTTCTTAAATAATTCAATGAAAATCAGTACTAACTAAATAAGAGAAAAATTAAATTTTAAATAATTAAAATAAAACAATAAAATCAATGTAATTATTTTGAGCGAATGCAGTAACATGAAATTAATTAACTATGGAAATACTTGAAACCGCGATTTTTTTCTTTTTGTTCCATTAACTAATATTGCTGTGAAATTAATAAATTAATTGTTATTTTTCATTTCTTAAATTTCTGTACTTTAAATTAAACATTGCTTGCTAATTATAGTGGATAATAACATTTCATTAAATTCACATTGATGCATAACTAAAGGAAAACAAATAAATGCATTTTGGCAGGAGAGGAGTTAATTTTTAGAAATGCCTACATAATGTAGTAGAAAAATTGAAGCAGAAAGACTTTCACAATTAATATCAAAACAATAATTTCGTTTTCTGAACTCTTGATTAGGAGACAAATTCTTTTGTTTTCAGAAATTAGGAGAAAATGTTTTTAATGTATTCCACCTCTAAATTATCACTTTTTTAGTAGGACCATTAAAATAAGAGGGTTTCTTTTTAAAATTCAAATATTATAATATGAAGAAATATTTAATTTTTGGTAAGAAATTGTTATTACGTTATGTTTTTACTTTACTTTTCTATAATGTTACGTTCCATAGTATGTAGACAAAAATATACAATTATTAATTAAAATTAGACGCGTAAGACATAAAATTACAAATTAAATGTGAAAGTTCATTAATATTTACCAATTCTTTTTTCTTTAATGAAGTTTTCCTGCACTTCACTGTCTTATTAACTAATTTAAAGACCGTAATTCGTCAGCCACTCATCCGTCAGCCAAAATTATTATAATTATTACTAAAATTATAAACAAATAATTATAATTATTAAAATTATTATAAATATTTGTTTAATTAGAAAACGAAAAGTATTTCAATTAGTAATTAAAATCAGCCATAAAACATAAATTTAAAAAATATGTGAAAGTTAGTTATATTTACCCATTTTTTATCTTTACTGAAAAGTTCAGCGATGTATTAACTAATTTAATAAGAACTCCAGTTTCTTATTAACTAACATAATAAGAACTTCCGTATTTTATTAACTAACTTAATATCACTAATTGGTAAATCATAGAAAATTGAAGATATAAATTGCAATCTCTAAGATAATTTTTAAAATAGATTTTACTAAAAATGATAAATACTTATAAATAAATTTAAAGAAATTAAAATAATGCTAAATTAGAAACTTCTATTAGCAATCAATGATATATTAAAATAGGTAAATTAACTCGTTCATGACTACGCATAAGCTTTTTTTTTTTTTTTTTTTTTTTCGGTCATACGCATTTTAGAAATTACTTATTATGCAAATCAATCCACAATAAGTTTATTAAAGCTGACCTAGAGAATTTATTAGAATTAGAGAATTTATTAGAATTAGAGAATTTATCAATGATTCCTCAGATAAAATTTAAATGCAGACGTTAAACTGACGAACGCAATTAAAAAGCACTAAACCTCCTCCTATTTCACTTCAGCCTCAAAACTGGCGGTTCCTTTTTTTTTTTCTAACACGGTTCTTCCAGGAATAAACGGAAAAAAACTATTTCTTATCTTACGCGGATAAAAAAAAATAGAATAAAAACACTATAATGCATATGACATCTTCATCTCTTCATTATCTGGAAGGGAAATGAAGTTTTCCGGAATTTTTGTACCCGGGATTTTTTTACAACTCTTCCAGGGTGAGGGGCAATTTTTCCCCCCGTCATTTATCCCTTCTGGGGGCTACGGTAGTTGCATGTTTTTATTACTGTGCAAAACTTACGACTGGATTTATTGTCTTCATACACAAACAAAGATTATTAAGAGAAGTAAGGCTTGTAACGGAGAACGCTACCTATAAAGAGATATAGAAAAAAAAACAGCTTAAAAAATATTTATAGCTGGGCGCTAATGAATCAAGGGGAATTTTGCTTTCCTATTTTTTGCCGTCTAGGTTTTTTTCATTAGGGGTTTGTAGGGGAAAAGTTTAAGGGTGGAGCACTGGTTTTTTTTTTTTTTTTTTTTAATTCTTTGTTAATTTGTTGCAATACAATTATTTTTATTTTCTGAAAAAGCTCTATACTCCATTGATGTTTTTTGATAATATTTTTTTTCCTTCTCATATTGAGTGGAAATCTGTACATTTAGTAAATCGTCTCTGCTATTGCATTGAAATATTCCCCCTGGAATATATATTCCCAATTAAATAAAGCGAGATACAATATTACCCTCCCATATCTTTTTGTTAGTTTTGTATTGACAGTAATTTATTTTTTTGTTTATTAAGATTGCGTTTTTGTGCTTTTTCAGAACTTAATTAAAGCGTACGGAGATATCAAATTTTACTCATTTTTTTTTTCGCATTTTTATATTATTTTTGGATAAAGCATAGCAATGTATTATTTATATAAACGTTAGTAAGGAAAGATATGTATTAAGAAAAACTGCAATGAAGTCTTTTTCAATTTTTTTTTTATCTTTGGAATTATTTTGAAGAAATATGACATTTTAAACGATTACATTAGTTATTCAAATAATGAACTATACGATCTGTAAATTATATTCAAATTATGATCTGTAAATTATATTCAAATTATGATCTGTAAATTATATTCAAATTATGATCTGTAAATTATATTATATAATTATATTCAAGATATAACTAAATTCCATGTTTAATTAATTCCATATATAACTTCCCTAATTTTTTAATTTTTAAAAGAGATTTTAATAGTAATTAAATTACTTATAAATAAGTTTAAAGAAATTAGTCATCCAATGCTAAATTTATACTTTTATTAGCAATTAATGTTATATTTGTATTAGGTTAATTAACTGGTTAAAAACTAGTTAAGAAAACTAGTTAGAAACTAGTTTATCACTAAAACTATATATTGAGCTCATAGCCATTTTAGAAATTACTTATTAAGCAAATCAATTCATGATAAACTTCTTAAAGCTTTAAAAATTTAAATTTAAATGCTAAATTTAAAACTTATATTATCCTTTAAAGTAATATTAGAAATAAGTAAACTAAGTAGATAAACTTCTTTTCTTTTTTTTTTTTTTTTTTTTGCTCATACGCATTTTAAAAACTACTTATTATGTGTTGTGCAAATCAATCTATAATAAATTCTATCCTAGAATGCAATTTCATCCAGCTTGATTATTTTTTAAAACAAGGCAATTAGAGAATGTATCAATGATTCTTCTGATATGATTTAAATGCAGACAATAAACTGTCGAACGCAATTAAAAAGCATTAAACCTCCTCCTATTTCAGTTCAGCCTCATAACTGCCGTTTCTTTCTTTTTACAAAAGCGGTTCTTCCAGAAATAAACGGCAAAAAACTATTTCTTATCTTACGCGGATAAAAAAAAAATGGAATAAAAACACTATCCTGCATATGACATTATCATCTCTTCATTATCTGGAAGGGAAATGGAGTTTTTCAGAACTTTTGTACCAGGGATTTTTTTACAATTCTTCCAGGGTGAGGGGGAATTTTTTTCCCCATCATTTTTCCCTTCTGGGGGCTCCGCTAGTTGCATGTTTTTATTGCTGTGCAAAACTTACAACTGGATTTATTGTCTTCATACACGAACAAAGATTATTAAGAGAAGTAAGGCTTGTAACGGAGAACGCCAGCTATAAAGAGGTAAAGGGAAAAAAATCAGCTTAAAAAATACCTATAGCTGGGCGTTAATGAATCAAGGGGAATTTTGCTTTCCTATTTTTTCCCTCTAGAATTTTTTCACTAGGGGCTTGTGGGGAAAAAGTTTAAGGATGGAGAACTGTTTAGGAATTTTTTTTTTTAATTCTTCGTTAATTTGTTGCAACTTTTGCTTTGTTAATTTGTTTTTTCGTCTCAATTTCAGTGGCAATCTGTACGTTTTTTAAAGCATCTCTATTATTACACTGAAATATTCCCCCCGGAAATATATATTCCCAATTAAATAAAGCGATATACAATATTTCCCATTCCATATCTTTTTGCCCGTTTTGTATTAGTAGTAATTTATTTTGTTGTTTATTAAGATTGCGTTTTTGTGCTTTTTCAGAACTTAATTAAAGCGTATGGATATATCAAATTTTTCTTCTTTGTTTTTTTCCGGATATTTATATTACTTTTGGATAAAACATAGCAATGTATTCTTTAAATAAACTTAAGAAAATATATGCATTAAAAAAAATTGCAATGAAGATTTTTCATTTTTTTTTTTTTTTTTTTAATATTTGAGGAAATGTGACATTTTAAAAGATTACTGGAAGTTATAAAATAAATAATTATATGAACTTCTTTAAATTATCTGTTATTAGTTTAGAATTAATTTATATTTAATTCATTTATTTATTAAAGTGAATAACATAAGTTTTTATTTCCTGAAGATGTGATAAAATGATTGCAATTATAATAGCTTATTATACATCAAAAGTTGAATCATTAATTATTTCAGTCCACAGAATAGTTTTAATGAAAACATACAAATTATTTTTTAAACTAATCTTTTGAATTATAGAGAAATTTTTGTAGAAATAGTTTTAATAATTTACTTATAAATAGCAATGTGCTTCATAATGTTATGTCGCCTCAAATATGTTATAATTCTTAAAAATTGTTATAAATTTTATATAATTTAATTTTTTTATCTAATTTAATTAAAATCTATTCTAACCATATAAGAGAAAAATTAAGTATAAAGTAATTTAAATAAAACAACAAAATCAATATAATTATCTGGCACGAATGTAGTTACAGAAAATTAATTAACAATGGATATACTTACAATAATCATGTTTTATTTGTTTCGTTTTGTGCTTTTCTTTGAAAAATATGAATAAATAATTGAACTATTTCTTATCAATTTAATAAATAAGTTACTATTTTTCATCTCTTAAATTTATTTACTCTAAAATAAATTAGTTTTGCTTGTTAATTATGATGAATAATAACATTTCAATGGTTTTTTAATAAAAACGGCAACTAATTAAATTTTTGTTCCAAAGGGAAATATGTTATAAACATCGCATACTACTAAATTGAAATATTTTTTAAGAAAATAAATAAAAAAATAACGGATTGAATTAAAATTGAATGTAAGTTTTCAATAAATTAACTGAATAAACTTTATTGCTCTAACGAATTACAGTAAAAGTAAGTATACACATTAAAAGCGAAAAGTTTGGATTATTTTAAAACAAAGTATGCAAGCTAATCCTCAAAATATTTATTTATAATTACTTTGTTTATTTAAAAAATAAATTACTTACAATGCTACAATCGAATTAGGTAAACTAACTTGATAAAGACTGCACATATAAACTTTTTTTTTATCATACGCATTCTAAAAATTACTTATTATGCAAATCAATTCACAATAAACTTCTCAAAGCTTTCTTCTCCTCCATACAAAAATATTCTTCCATTTTATACAAGAATGCAATTTTATCCTACTTGATTATTTTTAAAACAAGGCAATTAGAGAATTTATGAATAATTCCTCTGATAGGATTTAAATGCAGACATTAAACTGTCGAACGCAATTATAACTACCTGTCCTTTTTTTTACAAAAACGGTTCTTCCCGAAATAAACTGCAAAAAACTATTTCTTATCTTACACGGATAAAAAAAATGGAATAAAAACACTATCCTGCATATGACATTATCATCTCTTCATTATCTGGAAGGGAAATGGAGTTTTCCAGAATTTTTGTACCCGGGATTTTTTTACAACTCTTCCAGAGTGAGGGGGAAATTTTTTTTCTATCATTTTTTCCTTCTGGGGGCTACGGTAGCTGCACGTTTTTATGACTTTGCAAAACTTACAACTGGATTAATTGTCTTCATACACGAACAAAGATTATTAAGAGAAGTAAGGCTTGTAACGGAGAACGCTAGCTATAAAGAGATAAAGAAAAGAAAAACAGCTTAAAAATACTTATAGCTGGGCGCTAATGAATCAAGGCGAATTTTGCTTTCCTATTTTTTCCCTCTAGGTTTCTTTCACTACGGATTTTTTGGGGAAAAGTTTAAGGGTTGATTTTTTTTTCTTTTTTTAATTCTTTTTTAATTTGTTGCAATACGATTATTTTTATTTTCTGAAAAATTCTATATGACATGTTTTTTTTTTTCCCCATTTCAAATTGAATGGAAATCTGCACGTTTGGTAAAGGATCTCTAATATTACACTAAAATATTCCCCCATGAATATATATTCCCAATTAAATAAAGCGAGATACAATATTATCCATCCCATATCTTTTGTCCCTTTTGTATGAACAGTAATTTATCTTTTTGTTTATTAAGTTTGTGCTTTTGTGCGTTTTCAGAACTTAATTAAAGCGTATGGAGATATCATATTCTCATCGTTATTTTTTTCTGGATTTGTACATTACAATTTTATAAAACACAGCAATGTATTATTTAAATAAACGTTATTAAGAAAAGATATGTGTAAAGAAATATTGCAGTGCATTTCATTTTTTTAAAATCATTTTGAAGTAATGAGGCATTTTATACGTTTTCTGGAGTTATAAAATAACTAGCTCTATGATCTTCAAATTACTTGTTATTAGTTTAGAATTACTTTTATATATTTAAGTCATTTATTAATTAAATTCAGTAAAGAGTGTTTTTATTTTGCTGATTAAGTGAAAAATTAATTGTAATTATAAACGTTAATTCATTAAAAGTTGAATAATTAATTATTTCAGTCTAGACAATAGTTTTAATGAGAATATACAAATTAGTTTTTGCATTAATCATTCCGATTATGAAGGAATTTTTGTAGAAATAGTTTTAATAATTTCTAATCCCAATGTGGTTCGTAGTGCTCTTTATGATCATATATTTTATAATTATTAAAAGTTATTTTAAAGTTTATAAAATTAAAAATTTTTAACTAATTCATTCAAAGTCTGTTCTAACTATATAAGAGAAAATTTTTTAATTTAAAATAAAATCAATGCAATTATTTTGAGAAAATTTAGAACCTTAAATTAATTAACAATGGAAATACTTGAAACAGGCATGCTTTTTTTATTTGTTCCATTGAAAAATAAAAACAAATCATTAAAATATTTCAAGGAAATTAATAAATTTGTTATTATTTTTCATTTCTTAAGATTCCCTTGCGTTAAACTAAACATATTTTGCTTGTTATTTAAAATGAATACTACCATTTCAATAACTTCACATTGATGCATATCGCAGGGAAAAAAATGACTGCATTTTGTGTGGAAAGGAGGTAATATTTACATGTGGCTGCTTAATATTGCAGAAACTTTTAAGCAGGCAGGCTTTAACAGTTAATATTATAACAATAATTTATTTTTCTGAACTTTTGCTTAGGAGACAAATTCTTTTGTTTTCAGAAATTAGAAGAATAACTTTTTTAATGTATTCTATCTCTAAATTATCACTCTTTGAGTGGGACCATTATATTAAGAGGTTTTGTTTTAATATTCAATATTATAATATAACGAAATATTTAATTCTTGGTAAGGAATGATTCTTATTTTATGTCTTTTTTTATTTTTCTATAATGTTATGTTTTTCTAGCGTAAACTAGATGACAACAGTATTTCAATTATTAATTAAAATTATTCGTTAAATATAAATTTCAAAAAATGTGAAAGTTCATTAATATTTACCCTTTTTCTTTATTTAATGAAGTATTCCTAAACTACCGTATCTAATTAATTAATTTAATGATACTCATTCATCAGCTACTCATTGAATATTTTTAAATTATTATAAATATTATGATATTAGTTGTATTTATATAAGAAAAGTAATCTAGTGCTGCCAGAATTATCACTGGTCTCAGGCACAGTTGTCCCAATGATATTGCTTGTTATGAGGCTGATCTTCAGCCCCTCTCATTGAGAAGAGAAATAAATATGGCGAAGTACGTCGCAAAGCTAAAGAGTTTTAAGCCGTATAACAGATCATCTAACCTTTTATCGAACTGGACGAATAACCAAAGATTAAAAAAGGACAGCCCTTTGGGTTTAATATGGAAGCAGGGATTGGCAGATATTGAAGTCGAGCCCAGTGTTCCTTTTAATCTACTGACACCTACTACTGTACTTAGTAATGTAACTTTTAATGAAGACTTGAATGTGAAATTTATCAAACACGAAGAACACCCGGAGTTGCTGCGTCACTTGGCTCTCGAGATCATCAATAACATTTCTCCTCGGGCCCTGGTTATTTACACTGATGGAAGCAAATCTGACTCTGGAAGAACAGGTAGCGGAATTTTTATGAAGACAAGTACAGGAGAATTTAGATATCGTTTTAGAAACCCGGACCACAGCTCAGTATTCCGCTCAGAATTAACTGCTATAAGCGAAGCTGTGAATCTAGCTTTAGACTTTAAAGTACCTGATGTTTGGATTCTGACTGATAGTAAGAGCTCAATACAGTATTTGAAAAATTGGCCAAGCATCTTGGACAAATTGGGGCAGGATATAGTTTCCAAACTAGCTGTTTTGGACCAGATCGGATCGGTGTGCTTGCAGTGGATTCCCTCCCATGTGGGCATCTACGGAAATGAAATTGCTGATCTGCTCGCTAGGGAAGGTTGCGAACTTCCCAAAGCTTCTTCTTCCAATCTGTTAGCTTCAGAGGTTCATTCCATGACTTTAGCCAGAGTGAATACCTCTTGGAGGTCGCCATCAATTCATGCATGGTACGCCGCTAAATATCCTGGTATGTCCATACAGTGCTCCTGTCCTAGACCTGCTCAGACGGTTTTAGCTAGACTAAGGACTGGCCACATTAAGAGTTTGACCTTCAATGGAGACGAGAAGACATACGTCCTTTGTCATTGTTCGACCATCGCATCTCCCTCTCATCTCATAGATTGTATTGGTGCCACTGTGAGGCAACTGTTGAATGAGGGGAGGACAGTTTACGATCTATTGATGCAGCATGATCTACTGGACTTGGTTTAGGATTCTAAATCAAGGGGATAAGCAACAACAACAACAACAGAAAAGTAATTAATAATTAAAATTAGCCATAAAACATAAATTTAAAAAAAATGTGAATGTTTTAATATTTACCCATTTTCCTTTTCTTTAATGAAGTGATCTGTTACATATTATGAAACTTAATATCCCTAAATAGTCAACCATTAAGAATTCGAGATCCAAATTAAAAGCTCTAAGATAATTTTTAAAATTTTGAAATACATTTTATTGTAATAAAATTATTTATAAAAAACATTAAAAAAATTAGACTTTCAAAGCTAAATTATAAACTTTTCTAAGCAATTAATTTCGTATTCTAAATAGGTAAATTAACTAGATAAAGACTGCACATAAACTTAACATTTTGTTTATACACTTTTTAAAAACTACCACAGTAAACTTCTTAAAGCTTTCTTCTCCCCGCTCCAAAAAAAAGGTTCCATTTTATCCAAGAATACAATTTCCTCCTGCTTGATTATTTCTAAAACAAGGCAATTAGGGAATTTATCAACGATTCCTCTGATAGGATTTAAATGCAGACATTAAATTGTCAAATGCAATTAAAAAGCATTAAACCTCCTCTATTTCAGTACAGCCTCATAACTGCCTGTTCTTTTTTACAAAAACGGTTCTTCCCGAAATAAACAGCAAAAAACTATTTCTTATCTTACACGGATAAAAAAAATGGAATAAAAACACTATCCTGCATATGATATTATCATCTCTTCATTATCTGGAAGGGAAATGGAGTTTTCCAGAATTTTCCTGCACAGGATTTTTTTACAACTCTTCCAGGGTGAGGGGAGAATTTTTTTTTTCTATCATTTTTTCCTTCTGAGGGCTACGGTAGCTGCACGTTTTTATCACTTTGGAAAACTTACAACTGGATTGATTGTCTTCATACACGAACAAAGATTATTAAGAGAAGTAAGGCTTGTAACGGAGAACGCTAGCTATAAAGAGATAAAGAAAAAAAAACAGCTTAAAAATACTTATAGCTGGGCGCTAATGAATCAAGGCGAATTTTGCTTTCCTATTTTTTCCCTCTAGGTTTCTTTCACTACGGATTTTTTGGGGAAAAGTTTAGGGGTGGATTTTTTTTCTTTTTTTAATTCTTTGTTAATTTGTTGCAATACGATTATTTTTATTCTCTGAAAAAATCTATACGCCATTGTTGTTGTTTTTTCTGAATTTTTTTCTATCTCAAATTGAGTGGAAATCTGTACGTTTGGTAAAGCATCTCTATTATTACACTGAAATATTCCCCCCGGGAATATATATTCCCAATTAAATAAAGCGAGATACAATATTACCCATTACATATCTTTTTTTTCTTTTTGTATTAACAGTAATTTATTTCTTGCTTATTAAGTTTCCTTTTTTGTGCTTTTTCAGAACTTGATTAAAGCGTATGGAGATATCAAATTGTCCTCCTTTTTTTCCCGGATTTTTATATTACATGTGGATAAAACACAGCAATGTATTATTTAAATAAATGTTATTAAGAAGCGATATGTATTAAGGACAATTGCAATGAAGTCTTTTACATTTTTTTTTATCTTTGGAATTATTTTGAAGAAATGTGACATTTTAAATGATTACTGGATTTATAAAAGGACTGGCTACCAGATCTGTAAATTATCTTTTATTACTTTAGAATTATTTTTACATATTTAATTTATTTATTTGTTAAAATGTATAACTGGGGTGGGGTGGGGGGTTATTTGTAGATGATTGAAGATTTTGAAGAAAATTTTATGCTATAGATGTGATAAAATAATTGCAATTATAAAAGTTTATAATACATATAAAGTGGAGTTTCCTTTATAAATAAAAAAAAACAATTAATTATAAAATACATACGTTAATTGTAAGATACAGACTAATAAATTCATACGAATAATTTTTTATTAAAAAAATAAATAAAAGTTAATGAATAGAATTTAAAGGGAACGTTTGTTTTCAGCTAATTAAATGAATGAACTTCATTGCTCTAACTAATTACTGTATAATTAAGCATACAGATTAAAAGATAAATGTTTGAATTATTTTAAAACTTCGTATGGGAAACATTTTTTTAAATATTTCTTTTTAATGATTTTCATTAATTAACAATTAAATTGCTTTAAAAAATTCAAGATATACACTCATGTCCAAAAATTAAGGATAATGAAGTTCAGGCAAAGAAAGAGACAGAAGCAAAACAAATTTGACTTATTTGTAAAGTCTATTTATTAAACAAAAGGTAAAGAGCAAAAAAGATGCTATATGTTTGACATAATGAATAAAAATTGCGATTTTTACTCCCTGGAGCAAATTTCAAAAAAGAACCTATTTACAAAAAACAGTATAACATGGTTAGTATGATGGTTAATATGAAGTATGTCTCTCGGACGATGCAATACAGGCCTTACAACGCCTAGGCATGCTGAGTATCAAATTATCAATCTGATCTTGAACGCCGCAGGAGTGCCACTGGCCTTCCCGAATTAACGGGATTTCAGTGTTGGTTGCACAACTACGGAAAGGAGGATTGAATAACCACTCTGGGTAACGCAAGCAGCCCTTTGGCTGAGTTCACTGTTGCTAATCAGTGATAATCACTGGGTCCGTTCCGCTTTGAGAGTTGTCTGGTGCATATCAACACGCCAGAACGGCTCTCAATCGTGAGGAGTTCTAGGAACTCTTGCTTTAGGCCTTTTTGAGTGATTTATGGTGAATAGCATGTATTCCATGCTTTCCGCCAGCAACCGCTCTACTAAAACTACTTAAAAAAATCTAATATATATTAAAAGGAAAATTAAAAATGAATTTAGACAACTTGAGAAAAGAATAACAGTTATATACATATGTACAGAATTGTTGACACAAGGTTCTTAGTGATATGAACTATGAATAGTAAATAGATAAACATAAACTGTTAAGGGATATGGTTACATCACAATATTATTGACATGTTTATGGTTTTTATTGTGTGATATAGTCTATATTTTGCGTTACAAAGTCCATAACCTTGATAATTTTTTTCTTTTTATTTTTTTGGAGATTGCTGCTTTTTTTTGCCCAGGCTTCATATGTTTCTGGGTTTGGTTGTAGTGCATGATTTGAGACTGTTAGAGAGCAAGAGAATAGATAATGATCCGGTGTGCCTATTTCGCCACAAATGCAATTGTCCGTATCTTTAATGTTAAACCTGTATAGGTATGCTGGAAAGGGACCATGACCCGTAACAAAGTAATTTATATTTGTGTTTGTTGACATTTTTGTGGACAATGCTGGGAGAAAGTGATGAGTTCTTCTTCCTGTGATCCCATTGTCCCATTCTTCTTGCCATATCTTGAGGCTGTTGGTTTTTAGTTCTCGTTTTAGTAGGCTTGTTGGTTTTTTTATTTTCGATTGATGTGTACTTCTCATTGTTGCTTCTTTGGCTAGAGAGTCGGCGCGTTCATTACCTTTGTTACCTGCGTGTGCTTTAATCCATAGTAGGCTTATTGATTTGTTGTTGATTGTGTTTAGTATGTTTCTGAGATCTTGAACCTGGCTATTTGTATTGAAAAATCTGTTGATGGCTATTATGGATGATAGGCTGTCCGTAAAGATGTTGATTCTTTTTATATTTTGTGTTTTTATCCATGTTAATGAGTTCAATAATGCATTTAGTTCTGCTTGGAAGACTGAGTTATTGCCTTGGAGTCTCTCTTGCCATGTGTGGATTTCTATGTCGTTGTCCATTGCTACAAAAGCTGAGCCTACCCTATTATCCATTTTTGATCCGTCTGTGTATATTTGAAGATCACTATTTCTTTGTTCTGTATTTTTTAATATTTTTGATGGTTTGTCCCATGGAGGTTCGCACCACTGTGATATTGATTCTTGATAATCATTCTGTAGATATGTATGTTGGTGGAATGTTGCATTAATTTTAAGTCTTGTGATTTGTGTGAATGTTGCTTCCCTTTTTGCTACTAAGTAGGTTGGCTCTAGACCACTTAGTATTAATAAAGCTGAGGTTGGAGAGGTTCTATAGGCGTTAGTTATTTTTAATGCAAATTGCCTCTGTATTGAGTTGATATGATTAATTTTTCTTGTTGTAAGGTTATCGGCCCATATTGATGCTGCATAGCATATTATCCTCTCTGCCACTGATTTATACCATAGTCTGGTGAATTTGGGGTTAATACCCCATCCTCTTCCTGGAATATTACACCACTCATCAAGCAATGCCCTCCGAAGTTCCGGTTGACAGGTGGGAGGGAGTTGACGGGCTCCAATTCGTCGGCCAAGCATATCCCACATATGCTTTATTAGATTCAAGTCCGGTGAGTATGCTGGCCAATCCATACGGGTGATATCCTCCAATTGAAGGCATTCGTCTACAATGTTTGCACGGTGAGGACGGGCGTTGTCATCCATAAACAGAAATTCAGCACCGATGGCGCCCCGAAACAAACGTACATGTTGTTCCAGAATGACATCCCGATAGATGTGGCCTGTCATCGTTACACTCTGAACATGCAGGTCAGTCCTGGAATCAAGAATAATTCCTCCCCAAACGAGCCCTCCAGCGCCATCGTAACGGTGTCGTTCAATGGTGTTCTCTTGGTGGTAACGGATGCCTGGCGCTCTCCATGTGAAAGTCCGGCGAGAATCAGACTGCAAACTAAACCTGGACTCGTCGGAAAACATCACACAAGACCACTGTTGCGGTGTCCACAATGCATGCTCTCTACTCCAGGTTAATCGCAGGCGAAAGGGAGTTGCGGTAAGTGGCACACATCTGACAGGCCTACGAGCATATAGACCAATGTGTCCTAAGCGTCTGTACACGGTCTGCCTTGAAACTGTCGTACCGGTAGCTGAAGAGAGCTGACGACACAGATCTGATATTGTGCTCCGTCTGTTTCTTTTGGCAGTAACTGCTAAATACCGGTCCTCATTCAGCGTTGTAACTCGGGGGCGACCTGTGCTGTAACATCTACTCACATTACCATCATCTTGGAATCGTTGCCAAAGCCTGGAGATGACACTCTGGACGATTCCAAGTTCCTCGGATACTTCCAGCTGGGTACGTCCACATTCCAGTCGTCCAATAATTCTACCACGTAAAAATCATCCAAATGCTTCCCTTTGTGCCATAACTATGCGGTTATTGCACTGAAAGGCTTTTAAAGGGCATGTGAACAATTTTACTTCTGTGCCACCATTCCTTATACACTGAAGTGACAAAAGTCATGGGATAGCAATATGCAAATTTTAAGATGGCAGTAGCATCGCGTAGAACAGGTATAAATGCGCAGAGCTTTCATTTCTGTTCAAGTTATTCATGTGAAGAGATTTTGACGTGATGATGACGGGAATTAACAGACTTTCAACGCGGAATGTTAGTTGGAGCTAGACGCATGGGTCATGCCATTTCGGAAATCGTTAGGGAATTCAACATTCCCAGATCCACTGTGTCAAGAGTGTGCCGAGAGTATGAAATTTCAGGCATAACATCCCACCATGGACAGCGCAGTGGTCGACCGCCAGCACTTAACGATCGGAGACCTGCGACGTCTGTAAAGAGTCGTAAATTCTAACAGACAAGCAACACTGCGTCAAATAACCGCAGAAATCAATGTGGGACGTACAAGGGACTTGTCTGTTAGAACTGTGCGGATAAATTTGGCTTTCTTGGGCTATTCCAGCAGAAGACCGACTCGAGTGCCTTTACTGACAGAACGACATCGCTTGCAGCGATTCTCGTGGGCACGTGAGCATATCGGTTGGTCCCAAGATGAATGGAAAACAGTGGCCTGATCCAATGAGTCACGATTTCAGTTGGTAAGAGCTGATGGTAGGGTTCGAGTGTGGTGCAGACCCCACGAAGCCATGGACCCAAACTGTCAGCAAGGCACTGTTCAAGCTGGTGGTGGCTCCGTAATGGTGTGGGCTGTTTTTTCATGGCATGGACTTGGTCCTCTGGTGCGACTGGACCGAACATTGACTGGAAATGCTTATGTTCAGCTACTTGGAGATCACTTGCAGCCATTCATGGACTTCATGTACCCAAACAACGATGGGATTTTTATGGATGACAATGCGCCATGTCACCGGGCCACAACTGTTCGCGATTGGTTTAAAGAACATTCTGGACAATTCCAACGAATGATCTGGCCACCTAGATCGCCCGACATGAACCCCATCGAGCGTTTATGGGACATCATTGAGAGGTCTGCTCGTGCCCAAAATCCTGCACCATCAACGCTTTCACAATTATGGACGTCTATCGAGACAGCATGGCTCAATATTCCTGCAGAAGACTTCCAACGACTTGTTGAGTCCATGTCACGTCGAGTTGCTGCACTTCGCCGGGCGAAAGGAGGGCCGACACGATATTAAGAGTTATCCCATGACTTTTGGCACTTCAGTGTATACCCCTCTCTTACATTCTCGTCATTGTGACGTACTATCCGCGCCATCTGGTGGTTTCCTGTAATTTGCATATTCTTCTTCAAGATGTGTGTGATAATTCTACAGGTGAAATTTTTATTTTAGAGTTCAATTTCTGTGTGATTCTGAATTATCCTTAATTTATGGACATGAGTGTATATAAATTCCATGTTTAATTAATTCCAAATATAAATTCGATAATTTTTAATTTTTAAAATAAATTTTAATATTAATAAAAATATTTATAAATGCAACACAATAATAACACAAAAAAGTAGTAACATTAAAAAAATTTGACTTTGAAAGCTAAATTAAAAATTTTTATTAGCAATTAATGTCTTGTTCGAAATAGATAAACAATCTCGATAAATGTTGCACACAAAATAATTTTTTTTATTACTCGTACGCATTTTAAAAATTACTTATTAAGCAAATCAATCCATAATAAATTTCTCAAAGCTTCCTTGTTCCCGCTCCAAAAAAATGTTCCATTTCATCCAAGAATGCAATTTCATCCTGCTTGATTATTTTTAACACGAGGCAATTAAAGAATTTATCAATGATTCCTCTGATAGGATTTAAATGCAGACATTAAACTGTCGAACACAATTAAAAAGCACTAAACCTCCTCTTATTTCACTTCAACCTCATAACTGGCTGTTCTTTTTTTTATAAAAAGTGTTCTTCCAGATATAAACGGTAAAAAAACTATTTCTTATCTTACGAGGATAAAAAAAAATGTAATAAAAACACTATCCTGCATATGACATTATCATCTCTTCATTATCTGGAAGGGAAATGGAGTTTTCCAGAATTTTTGTACCTGGGATTTTTTTACAACTCTTCCAGGGGAAGGGGGAAATTTTTTTCCCCATCATTTTTCCCTTCTGAGGCCTATGGTAGTTGCATGTTTTTATTACTGTGCAAAACTTACAACTGGATTTATTGTCTTCATACACGAACAAAGATTATTAAGAGAAGCAAGGCTTGTAACGGAGAACGCTAGCTATAAAGAGATAAAAAAAATAAAAAATAAAAAAAACCAACTTAAAAAATACTTATAGCTGGGCGCTAATGAATCAAGGGGAATTTTGCTTTCCTATTTTTTTCATCTAGGTTTTTTTTCACTTGGGGTTTGTGACAAAAAAGTTTAAGAGTGAATAACTGGTTGGACTTTTTTTTTTTAATTCTTTGTTAATTTATTGTAATACGATTATTTTTATTTTCTAAAAAAAAATCTATATGCCGTTGTTGTTGGGTTTTTTTTTTTTTTTTTTCTGAATTTTTTTTTTTCTCAAATTGAGTGGAAATCTTTACGTTTGGTAAAGAATCTCTATTATTGCACTGAAATATTTCTCCCGGGAATATATATTCCCAATTAAGTAAAGCGAGATACAATATTACCCATCCCATATCTTTTTGTCCCTTTTGTATTAACAGTAATTTATTTTTTTTTTTAAGTTTGTGTTTTTGTGTGCTTTTTCAGAACCTAATTAAAGCGTATGGAGATAACAAATTTTCTTCTTTATTTTTTTCCGGATTTTTCTATTACTTATGGATAAAACATAGCAGTGCATTATTTAAATAAACATTATTAAGGAAAGATATCAAGAAAAATTGCAATGAAGACTTTTTAATTTTTTTTAAAAATCATTTAGAAGAAATGTGGCATTTTGAATGGTTACTGGAGTTATAAAATAAACAGCTATATGATCTTTAAATTATCACTTATTATTTTAGAATTACTTTTATATATTTAATTAATTTATTTATTTATTAAAGTTAGTTACAAATTTCTTATTTTGCTGAGGATGTGATAAAGTAATTGCAATTATAAATGTGTATATAATACATTAAAAGTTGAATCATTAATTATTTCAGTCTAGACAGTAGTTTTAATGAGAACATACTAATTATTTTTAAACTAATCATTTGGATTATGCAGAAATTTTAGTATAAAGTTATTTAGAAATAGCAATGTGCTTCATAATGTACTAAAGCCTGAACTGTGTTATAATTGTTAAAAGTTATAATAAATTTCATAAAATTAAAATGTTTTTAATTAATTCAATTCAAAATCTATTCTAACCCTATAAGAGAAAAAATAAAATAATTTAAATAAAACAATAAAATCAATGAAATTATCATGAGCGAATAGTTACAGGAAATTAATTAACAATGGATATACTTAAAATAACCATGTTTTGTTTTTTGTTTTTCTTTTAAAAGCAAGAAAAAATAATTGAAATATTATATTTTTGTGAATGTAATAAAGGAGTTATTATTTTTCTTTTCTAAAATTTCCTTGCGTTAAACTAGACTTGTTTCGCTTGTTAATTATAATGAATAATACGGTTGCGATGATTTTACATTGATGCATATCACATTGAAAGAAAAAAAATTCATTTTTAGAGGAGAGGAGGAAATTTTTAGAAGCTGCTAGATAGTGTTGTAGAAAATTTCAAGTAGATAAATTTTCACAATCAAAATCATAATAATTATTTGGTCTAAAAAAATTTAAAAAACATTTCTGGTAAATGCCATATTTTTCTTTTCAGTTATGAATTGACACAAATTATGATAAATAGTTATGGATATTTTTTTGGATTACTTCAACTAAATGGTCTTTAATTGTAGACACCAGCATTTTAAAATGTTGCCCAGTGAAATATAAACAAAAAAAATTATCAATGAAAGTGGCGAATAATTATTTTTTGTTCAAAAGTAAAATATGTTGTAAACATCACACACTAATAATTTCATTTGAAATATTTTTATTAAAAAAAAATCAAAATTAAAGGACAGAATTAAAATGGTATGTAAGTTTTCAAACATTTAACGAAATTTATTGATATAACTAATTGTAATATAAATAAATATACACATTAAAAGTGAAATGTTTGAATTATTTTAAAACTAAGTATACGAAAAATTCCTTAAAATATTTATTTTTAATGATTTTCATTAGTTAAAAATTATATTTTTTACAACAATTCGATATATATCTAAATTCCATGATCTAAGATAATTTTTTTTTAATTTTAAAATAGATTTTAATCATAATAAAACTACTTATAAATAACATTAAAAAAATTAGACTTTCAAAGCTAAATTTAAAACTTTTATTAACAATTGATGTTATATTCTAAATAGGTAAATTAACTAGATATAGACTGCACACAAACTTTTTTTTATTGCTCACATGCATTTTAAAAATTACTTATTATGCAACTCAATCTATAATAAATTTCTTAAAGCTTTCTGCTACGCCCTCTAAAGAAAAAAAATCCATTATATCCAAGAACGCAATTTCATCCTGCTTGATTATTTTTAAAACAAGGCTATTAGAGAGTTTATCAATGATTATCTTGATAGGATTTAAATGCAGACATTAAACTGACGTACGCAATTAAAAAGCATTAAACCTACTCCTATTTCAGTTCAGCCTCATAACTGCCGTTTCTTTCTTTTTACAAAAGCGTTTCTTCCAGAAATAAACGGCAAAAAACTATTTCTTATCTTACAAAGATAAAAAAAAAATGGAATAAAAACACTATCCTGCATATGACATTATCATCTCTTCATTATCTGGAAGGGCAAGGGAGTTTTCCAGAATTTTTGTACCCGGGATTTTTTTTACAACTCTTCCAGGGGGAGGGGGAATTTTTCCCCCATCATTTCTTCCTTCTGGGGACTACGGTAGTTGCGAGTTTTTATGACTGTGCAAAAATTACAACTGGATTTATTGTCTTCATACACGAACAAAGATTATTGAGAGAAGTAAGGCTTGTAACGGAGGACGCTAGCTATAAAGAGATATAGAAAAAAAAAAGCAGCTTAAAAATATTTATAGCTGGGCGCTAATGAATCTAGGGGAATTTTCCTTTCCCATTTCTTCACTCTAGTTCTTTTTTCACTAGGGGTTTGTGGGGAAAAAGATTAAGGGTGGAGAACTGGTTGGATTTCTTTTTTTTTAATTCATTGTTAATTTGTCGCAATACGATTATTTTTATTTTCTGAAAAAAATCTATACGCAATTGTTGTTGTTGTTTTTTTTCGATAATATTTTTTTTCCATCTCAAATTGAGCGGAAATCTGTACGTTTGGTAAAGCATCTCTATTATTACGCTGAAATATTGCCCCCGGGAATATATATTCCCAATTAAATTAAGGGGGATACTATGTGACCAATCCCATATCTTTTTGACCGTTTTGTATTAACAGTAATTTATTTTTTTGTTTATTATGTTTGCGTTTTTGCGCGTTTTCAGAACTTAATTAAAGCGTATGGAGATATCAAATTTTCCTCATTTTTTCCGGATTTTTATATTACTTTTAGATAAAACATAGCAATGTATTCTTTAAATATACGTTATTAAGAACAGATGTGTATTACGAAAAAATGAAATGAAGTCTTTTTTATTTTTTTTTTTTATCTTTGGGATTATTTGGTGAAATGTGGTATTTTAAACGATTACTGGAGTTATTAAAATAATGAACTATATGATCTGTAAATTATATTCAAATTATGATCTGTAAATTATATTCAAATTATGATCTGTAAATTATATTCAAATTATGATCTGCAAATTATATTATATAATTATATTCATGTTTCATTCATTATATTATATTCATTATTATATAATTATATTCACTAAATTCCACGTTTAATTAATTCCATATAAAACTTCAGTAATTTTTTAATTTTTAAAATAGATTTTAATTGTAATAAAATTACTTATAATTAAATTTAAAGCAATTAGACATCCAATGCTAAATTTATACTTTTATTTGCAATTAATGTTATATTCGTATTAGGTTAATTAACTAGATAAAAACTAGTTAAGAAAACTAGTTAGAAACTAGTTTATCGCTAAAACTATATATTTAGCTCATAGGCAGTTTAAAAATTACTTATTAAGCAAATCAATCCATGATTAACTTCTTAAAGCTTTAAAAATTTAAATTTCAATGCTAAATTTAAAACTTATATTATCCTTTAATGTAATATAATAAATAGGTAAACTAAGTCGATAAACTTCTTTTTTTTTTTTTTTTTTTTTTTTCCCCTCATACGCATTTTAAAAACTACTTATTATGTATTGAGCAAATCAATCTATAATATACATTCTATCCTAGAATGCAATTTCAACCTGATTGATTATTTTTAAAACAAGGCAATTAGAAAATGTATTAATGATTCTTCTGATAGGATTTAAATGCAGACAATAAACGGTCGAACGCAATTAGAAAGCATTAAACCTCATCCTTTTTTTTTTTTTTTTTTTTTTTCACAAAAACGGTTCTTTCTGAAATAAGCGGTAAAAAACTATTTCTTATCTTACGAGGATAAAAAAATGAATAAAAACACTATCCTGCATATGACATTATCATCTCTTCATTATCTGGAAGGGAAATGGAGTTTTCTAGAATTTTTGTACCCGGGATTTTTTTACAACTCTTCCAGGGTGAGGGGGAATTTTTTCCCCATCATTTTTCCCTTCTGGGGGAAACGGTAGTTGCATGTTTTTATTACTGTGCAAAACTTACAACTGGATTTATTGTCTTCATACACGAACAAAGATTATTAAGAGAAGTAAGGCTTGTAACGGAGAACGCTAGCTATAAAGAGATAAAGGGAAAAAAATCAGGCTTAAAAAATACTTATATCTGGGCGCAAATGAATCAGGGGGGAATTTTGCTTTCCTATTTTTTCCCTCCAGGTTTTTTTCACTAGGGGTTTGTGGGAGAAAAGTTTAAGGGTGGAGAACAGTCGGGAATGGTTTTTTTTTAATTCTTTGTTAATTTGTTGCAATACGATTATTTTTATTTACTGAAAAAAAAATCTATGCGCCATTGTTTTCCATCTCATTTTTTTTTCTTTCATCTCAAATTGAGTGGAAATCTGAACGTTTGGTAAAAGATCTCTATTATTGCACTGAAATATTCCTCCCGGGAATATATATTCCCAATTAAATAAAGCGAGATACAATATTACCCATTCCATATCTTTTTATCCCTTTTGTATTAACATGGATTTTTATTTTGTTTATTAAGTTCGCTTTTTTGTGCAGTTTCAGAACTTAATTAAAGCGTATGGAGATATCAAATTTTCCTTTTTATTTTTTTCCGGCTTTTTATATTACTTTTGGATAAATCATAACAACGAATTCGTTATTAAGAAAATATGTGTATTACGAAAAGCTGCAATGAAGATTTTTTTTTTTTTTTTTTTTTTTTTTTTTTTTTTTAAATCTTTTTAACGGTTACTGGAGTTATAAAATAAATACTATACTAACTTATTTATTAAAGTGTGTAACCGAAGTTTTTATTTTGCTGATAATGTGATGAAGTGATTGCAATTATAAAAGTTTATAATGCATTAAAAGTTGAATCATTAATTATTTCTGTCTAGACATTAGTTTTAATGCGAACATACAAATTATTTTTTAACTAATTATTTGGATTATGAAGGAATGTTATTAAAAATTGTTTTAAAAAATTACTTATTAATAGCAATGTGCTTCATAATGTACTGGTGGAAGAAATTATATTATAATTATCAAAAGTTACTATAAATATCATAAAATTAAATTTTTTTAATTAATTAAATCAAAATCTGTTCTAACCATATAAGAGAAAAATTAAATTTAAAATAATGAAAACAAATCAATAAAATTAATTCGATTATTTTGAGAAAATGAGGTTTCAGGAAATTAATTAACTGTGGAAATACTTAAATTAACGATGTTTTATTTTTTATTTCTTTCTATCTGTTCCATTGAAAAATAAGATTAAATAATTGAAATATTTTTGTGAATTTAATAAATGAGATATTTTTTTCCATTTCTGAAATTTCCCTACTTTAAACTAAACATTGCTCCTTAATTTTAATGATTAATAACATTTCAATAGTTTTACATTGATCCATATCACAAGAAAAAAAAATCAATGCATTTTAGAGGAGAGAAGTTAATTTTTAGAAGTGGCTACATGACGTTGTGTAAAATTTCAAGTGGACAGATTTTCACAATCAAAATTATAACAATTATTTCGTTTTCCTAATTTTTGATTAGGAGGCAAATTTCTTTTGTTTTTAGAAATTAGGAAATTATTTTTCAAAGACATTTTAACTCTGCAGAAGATGTCAGTTTATTTGTGCAGCTGGATCTGGGTGTGGTCGGCTTTAGACACACGTTTAAGAATGCATAGCTTTATTTTCAAGCACGTAAATACAATATCAACACATCAGTAAAAATAGACAATATTTAACTCATTTAAAACATCTAATTACACATTTGTGGAAGGCTTTCACTTCTAGCTAAGAATAAATTTACTCGGGTACACACTAGCTATCGAAATATACTTCCTGTCTTGGTGAGAGTCTGTTGGCCAACTTATGCACAGGATTGTGCTAAATATTATTTCTCTCGGGAATAGAGAATGTAAAGTAAATGTTTCTCAACAGAATCGCGGGAATTGTGCTTCTCTCAGTAGCAGCGCCGGTTGCACTGTGCGTCCTCTCGGGTGAGAGTCTCGATGCCGACTGACGATTTCTTCTGTACACCGCAAGGGGTGCTCTTGCAATGTGTAGGAGGAAACATGGTTGCTTCGGTGGAACCACGGTTACAACTCTAAATTATCACTCTAAATTCACATGGAACAGTTATAATATGCGATTTTGTTTTAATATTCAATTATTATAATATGAAAAATTTTTAATTTTTGGTAAGATATAAATTACTTAGATTTTTACTTTACTTTTCTATAATGTTAATTTTTTATAGGCTGTAGACAAGAAGAGTATTTCAATTATTAATTAAAATTAGCCGTAAAACATAAATTTAAAAACAAGTGTGAAAATTAATAATTATTTACCCATTTTCTTATTTTGTAATGAAGTTTCATAAACTTAAGTAACTTATTAACTAATTTAATAACATCAATCATCCATATATTAAATATTTTTAAATTCTTATAATTATTATTATGTTAGTTTTATTTATATAAGAAAAGTATTTTAATTAATAATTAAAATTAGCCATAATGTAAAAACATGTGAAAGTTAGTTAATATTTACTAATTTTCTTTTTCTTTAATGAAGAGTTCAATATAAGTAAGTAATAAGATCTTTAACTTACGTAATAATCTTATGTAATAATGTAATAATCTTAGTAAATTAATAAGATCATTAACTTACGTAACTTAAGTAAGTTAATAAGATCATTAACTTAATTAACAAGAACTTCAGTATCTTATTTACTAACTTAATAAGAACTTCCATATCTTATTAACTAACTTAGTTACATTAATTGATCAACCACTCAATGGTTATTTGTAAGTATGAAACATTACTTATGCAAATGTATTTGTTTTCCAAATCTATATAACGGTAACATTATTCATCAAATTGTCTTCTTTTAATCATTTACATTTTATTAAAAATTAATAGGGAAATATTTTTCTTTGGTCACAATAGTTATTAAATGCATTAGTCATTAGACTGAGTTGAAGAAAATATCAACTGAATTTATTTCAAATCTTCAGTGTATCATCATAATTATTAATCGAATGAAGACAAATTTAAATTAATATTAACCTCTTAACAGATTCTCTCAATTATATCTGCATATTATAATGCTTTTGGAAACTATATAAGATAACTTTTGCAAGCATTATTTATTAATTCAGGACCAGAACGAGTACTTTAGACTGCCTTTTATTAATATAGGGAAACACAGAGTTTATTCATGTACTTTATTTGAAAATAAACTGATACTTTATAACAATGTTTTTTTACTTTATTCCCCCTACCTCCCCCTTATACCCAGGATTATGTAGTCCGTTATCAGGTAGAAAAGTAAGGGTGGAAAAGTAATAAAATAATAAAAGAAAAAACTTACAATTACAGAAATACATGAGTGCAATGCATTATAATACGTAAAAGAAAAATGCACTTACAGGCGCTGCTATATGAGCATAAGTGAAATGAGAAGTATAGCATACAGATGGAATAAATATTATTGATATACCTTTGAAAAAAAGATTTTGCATAAGATACAAAATAATTTGACTGCTTTCATTCTGCAAAGAATGAAATATTTTGGTTGGAGTGATAGAATGGACACAGACAATTCAGTTTGTAATTCAGGAGTAATGATTTCTTTGGTTCTCTTCTCTTCTTCTTTCTTTGGTACTCTTTGGTTTGGTTTCTTTGTGTTCATTTTCTTCTGTAAAGTTCATTAATTTGATGATTTTTCATCTAATCCATTGTCTGTCATCTAGCAGATAATATTGGAAATTACAATTTCTCCTGTCATGTCTTAAAATGGGAACTAAGAAATAAACGACAAATCAAAGATAAAAGAAATTCGATGTTGGTTCGATTCTGATTGCTACTGAAGTGCGAAAACAAATTTCCTGTGGTGTTTCTTTGAAAAGATGGAAACGCAATCAGAGCATTTAAAGCCACGATTTCCACACGATACTTCCTTCCTTCTGCTGTAATGGAAGCGAGCGCAGCGGGAAAGCAACTTAATTAGCATCCTGGAAACTTCTCCATCCAATCACACATGGTGGCAGTGAAGCAGAACTTGCCCTCAAAAGAAACTCGACTGAAACCTATTGTAAAAAAAAAGAAAGATGCGGATTATTTGTTGATTCTTGATTTCATGTCGTAGATCAGATCTTCATTACTGTAATTATGTTAGCTCTATACATTTAATCAATTATTTCACTTGCTATTATTTTTATGTAGTATATAAATACAAACATATGGTTAATCATATAATAGTAAACTATAAATTATGACTTCAATTTCTAATTATACATTGGAGAATTATTAAAATCTGATTATAAGGAATATTAGTAGTTGTCACATGTTTTCCTTACCTGGTGTTTTGAAAAAGAAAATAATGAATTTTTGTGAATTAATATTGCATAGCAGGCCACATATATAATATATATTGCAATATAGAATATTCTGATGGAATCTTTTGCGTGTGTTTGACAAAACATGGATAAACGTTTTTATGCTATCCCCCCCTTTGTTGTTAGTTGCCACTAGATGGTGCTGCAGTATATCATCTTCCATACCGTTCAACCAATCACTATAAAAATTGGTAATAATATGTATTCGAGTATGGAAAATAGGTTCGCGCTATTCAGAGGGTGATGCAGCAATTCATCTTGTATACCTTTCAAACGATATCCATGATGATTAGTATGCACATATATTGGAACATGGAGAGTATATTCGCTCTATGTAATTTTCTACAATGCATTTTTTTGGCTGGACAACGTATGCCGGTTTCTGCTAGTATATATATATAGATCTTATATTTTCAAATAGTCTTATTACTTAAATAATAAGAATATTTAAATTTATTAAATTGAAATACATCAGTACAATTTTCTCATATAATCAACAATGCATCGTGGTATTTTTCTTTAAAAGTAAATAAATATCTAATGTTAGACGGGAAAGTGAAATTCCTTTTATAGTTTCCAATTCATTTAAATGTATTAAAATTCCGCAATAACCAATTTAGTAATATCCAAATCCACAATAACCAATTCTACCATTAAACTAATCAGATTCGAATGCCTTCAAGAGCTTATTAATAAGATAAATACACATTTATATTATATAAAAGACACCTCAATTATGTTAAAATAAAAAAGTTAAGTTTTTAATTTAGACATTTGAATGCATCCTAGGAACATTGATGTTTCAGAACAGAGGTTAACAGTTATTGGCAATATCAAAACACAATTACACATGAAGTAATCAGACTTTCATTCACAAGACAAATATAAAAACCTATTACTTTAAAGATAAACATTGGACCAAAAGATTGCCAATAGCAATTGGCAGATTTAACAAGCTACTAAAAATATTTACACTACATAAAATTATTCCTTACATTCAATAGAATAATTAATTCATTTTATACTCAAAATCAGTGTTTATCTAAACATTATTATTTTACTTCTCAAGGGAATGTCTATGGTAAAGTTATCCAGGTACAAAGCCAAGTATATTATTGTTATGATATTATTTGGCTACTTATTGTTGTAATGTTAATTGATTGTATTGTTGTAATATGTTTTGGGTTGTAATGTCTATCTGTGATATTATTATAGTTGTAAAGTTATAATATTTTGCAAGTCGTATTGTTGTTAAGTCATTTATTGTTATAATGTCAGTTTTGGGAGTTCTCACGAAAGGAATTGAAAAAGGATACATATAATGAATCTACCTTAGGACGGACTACAAAGGACATTATAATGATATACACATATAATGAATCTTGTCACTCTTCGTGGATTAGACCAACATAGCGTCATGACTTCATAAACCACGTCACCGCCGCCGTGTGAATGGCATTGAATGCATAGACCCACCTCATGAAACTTGATTTTCAGAACTTTAGGTCTTAGGTCTCTTACGTATCACTCTCAGAGTTGCACACTGATAATCTTCATGGCGCCATTGCGCGGCCAGGAGGCCAGGGAGCTCTGCACTCCTAGAGAATTCAACACACTTTCGTAGAGGGTCGAGGTATTAGGGGTCAATCGCGAGGAGACCCTTCTTTGATTGCAAGAAAGGAATCTCTTCTCCTGGTCTTGACACTCGGAGTAAGACTCGAGTTAAAATTTTACATCGCCGTAGTGTCCTTTTATCTTTTCCCACTGCCAACGGTCCATCACGGGGACAGTTCTTCATACAGGTACCAGTCTCATCTCTTCCTTTTGTCCTCTTTGTCCTTTTCTTAACAAAGTTCATCCTTTTAAATCCTAATTTACTGCTCTTCATTCGCAAGAACTAGACTCACTGGAGGCCGCCTTCAGACTGTAATTGGTTTTAGGAATTTTTTTCGCTTAATATAGACCACGTGGTGTGGTGCTTCCTCGAGAATGATATCGGGACAATTTCATTCTTTTGCACTCCCGCAATTCCCTTTCGACTAATCTAAACATGGCTATAAATGTCTGCTCCCCAGCGGTCAATGTCAAAAATCTCTGGATTCCATCTTCTGTAAGCATTCTCTCCAGCTTCAATTTAATATGCGACCTGATCATCTACACTTTGTCATTTCGAAAAACAGCCAATTAAAAAAGATTAAAGGTAGTAGTCACATATTTCTTGTTTTAAGTGAAAAGCAAATATTTGTAACTGTGATAAGAGGGCTTTGCTTTCGCAAGAAACATTCTCACCTTGATCAGAGGCGCCTAGTATTCAGAAGAGGGTTAGAAGTTTTCACACACAAATCATTCAATATATGTACATTAAATATCACTAATGCATATGAATATATAACAATTATCAATAATGTTACACTGCACATTTAATTTTTAAAATACATGTTGATACGGCAGTTTAATGTAAATGGATAAAAGTTTTTCTCGCGTTTTTATCCTGGTGTAATAAATATAAATGTTTTTACGCCTAACAGCCGAGGGACTAGCGCTCTGACACTTGGTACCACACATTTCGGGTTCGAATCCCGGCGATGGCATGTAGATTTGTAGTGGTTCGGAATAAACTTTAAATCGTAGGCTTCGGACTAATATGACTGTTGAGCGTAGAACTGAAAACCCTACTCAGTAAAAAAAATCATCTCTTGTTTCGGAATCTGCCACCAGGCAGAAGTCCCTGGTCGGCTGCCGAATTGAAGGGAACTGTCGACATGAAAGAAGAAAAATATGCGAATGAGGTTTTTTTTATTACTAGATCCTTGATCACACTAACCATGCTAACTATTTTATAATGATTAACATCAGTTTGGTAATTTAATATTTCTTCCTAAACAAATACCTTTAAATTATGAGGGTGAGGATAACTTATTATGATAATAAGGTGGAGTTTTGAATGTATGTCCAACTGTCTTGTGTCCAATTTATAATCTTGAATCTCCATCTTGCTATGCACCAAGTCGTTAGGGTTCTAATATTAATGGGAAAATATTTTATGGTGTACTTTTGCTAGAATAACTGTGCAAAATGTAATTTAAAAAAATATCAAATACCATTTGGGCATCTAAGTAATCAATATTGAAATCTTCATGTATTCCATATAAACATGAACACATTTATAAGTTGAAACATCTAATAAGACATTTCTCACGCTTACAGACGAAGAGACAAAAATAATAATAACCCTATAAACCGTATCGCAGTAAATGTAGATAAGGGCAAACTCAAGTTACAATGTAAAACTCTGTTCTACTATAGATAATTTTACATCAGCCAAAGTGCCTTATGAGGAAGCGATTTACGATACACTTCAAAGACAGGAATAAAATGATAAGCATAATAAGATTGTTGGTTAACTTAATATATGTTGTGCTTTTTGCTGTTTTATATGAAAAGAATTCGATATAACTTTGTTAGGGTCTTTTAGAGATGAAAAGTCGATAGAAATTATTATTAAAGATATTATTGGAGCTGAATTAATTCCATCCTATATAATACCCCAATAAGATAACGTAATGGAACTATACCATTAAAAAAGATAATGACAACAGTTATAAAAGCTAATATATTGACCAAGATAACTATATTATTTATCACTTCTTTCAATTATATAACATTGAGAAAGATATCAAAAGCAAAAAATATCTGTTTTCCACTTAGACAATCTAATAATATGTATTATAATAAATATACATTAATTCCCATAACGATATGAAATCCAAAGATTACAGCAATTTTTCTGCTTGTTCCAGTATAGCTACACAATAATAAAATAGAGGAAAATGTGCTTTTTGAAATATAAATATATCATAATAGAATAGATATTATAAATATAAAAAGCCAAGAAACTCTTAAAAGAGCTTAGATTTAAGCAGTTATGCCCTAACGCTAAGCTATCAAAATGTATTTTAATCAATCTTATAATTATTTGGAATTTTTCTGATTTGGGATTTTGTTGAAAAGTTTTCAAAATGTAATTCAATTTACTACATTTTTTATAAGTAATTGTAAAGGCAATTAAATTTTTACCTTTTTTCATCCTTTCTCGTTCAATAATTACTAAATTAAAAACTATATATTTCAGAATTTTACTATGCATATGCATTTAGAATGTAAAAAAGGTTTTCATTAAACCTTTTTTTCTTTAATTTTTAAAATAAATTGCAATTTCAATTTTTTTTTTTTTTAAAAAATCTATATTATCAGCAAATTTTTCACATTATCCCTGATTATAAAAATAATAAAATTTTTTAGTAATATTTATATACATAGAAATCTTCTAAAATTTGATACAAATTTTGTGTGTGTGTTTGAGTGGGTCCTTGGAGGATTTAAATTCACAATTGGATCCGGTAGGTGGCACTATAATTTGGTTCTGCTGCACGTATGTTTGTCACTGAACTCCTCCTAAGCGGCTTGACCGATGTTGATGAAATTTTGTGTATGTGTTTGAGTGGGTCTCTGAATGGTTTATATTCACACTTGGATCCTGTAGGTGGCAATGCAATCAAATTCTTCTGTACGTGTGTTTGTCACTGAACTCCTCCTAAACTGCTAAACCAATTTTGATGAAATTTTTTGTGTGTGTTTGGTAAAACATGGAAAATGTTTCGATGCTATCCCCTATGATGTAAGTCGTCACCAGATCGAGCTGCAGTATATCAGTGTATATACCATTCAACCAATCGCTATGAAAATTGGTAATAATACGTATTCGAGAATGGAAAATATGTTCGCGCTATTCACTTTATTCTTATTTGACACCAGAGGGTGCTGCAACATTTCATCTTATATACCATTCAAACAATATCAATGAAAATTAGTATGCTCGTATACTGGAACATCAAGGATATATTCGTGATATGTGATTTCTTTACAATGCATTTTTTTTTCCGGGTCTTGCTATTTATAATATAATATGTATATAATTTCAAATTGAGTGAAATGCTATTATTTGGTAAATGTAAATTTATATATTTATATAGCATAATAAATAATAGTAGTTAAATGATTAATGATTATATTCATTCATTAATTTAAAACAAACATCGATAAAAATATTTTGCAGATATTAAAAAATATTACATGATTGACGTATTCATATTTAGATGGACTTTAGTTAAATAATTTAATTTGTTAATTGAATAATTAGTTTGACTTTTAATTTAAATCAATATTTAAAAGCTATTTACTCATTTTTAGTTAATATGAAATTTATTTATATTACCATTAAAATCTTACCAAGTTCTCAAATTTAATGATTTTATATGCTTACAAATTGTCTGGCTTTATACTTCATAAACTTTTTAATACATTTAATGTCGTGAACAAAGTAAACATTTGATTTTCATGGAAATTTTTTTATTTTTATCCTGGCAGATTTTCTTGTAAAAATACGTTAGTACCTACTTCGATTTTAAGAAATTACCACGACTAGATATATTTATGTTCAAGAACTTTCTTACTTAAAGTAATAAAGTAAAAGCAATTCGTTTGTAGAGTACTCGTTTTATTTTTATGATTACTTCCTTGGATCGAATTTAATGAGTGTAAGTAGGAGAAACATTACTTTTGCGAGCATATTTAACTATGGCTCTTCAAAATAAGCACATCAATGTCCAGAGAGTTACGAATTCTAATTTCTAGAATTGGTAGTAACTTCACCGAAGGAGTCCCACTTTATTTAATTAAAGCTATTGGATTACTTAAGTCATGGTCTCACAAAAATTTGAGTCAGTTATATTTTTGCAAAATAGTTGCCTGGCTAGGTTTGTTGGTTGCTGGTTTGGTTGCTAGATTGGTTGCTAAATGGTTGCATGGTTTGTAATAACAGCACCGAAGAAGCACCACTTTATTTAATTAACGCTTTTGGATTACGTAAGCCATATTCTCACAAAAATTTGAGTCAGTTATATTTTTGCAAAATGGCTGCCTGTCTAACTGTGCAGCTAACGCAAACACTTTCATTGAACTAAGCGTGAATTGATTATAAAAGTTTTTGCCTTAGCTGCGCAGTTAGCCACACAGAAATTATTTCTTTAAACTAAAAAAGTAATTTATCATATTTTAAAAATATTAAAGAAATTGTACTACATTTTGCAAAAATCGCAAGTATTATGCAAAAATTGAAAGTAATGTTAAATTAGTCGTATTTAAGTACTAAAAGCTTTAATGAAATAATGAAGATTGTTTTATTATTTTGTAGTTTAAAATATCTTTATTTTAGAGTATTACTACATATATAAATTAATATGCATGGTTTTGTAACAGATGGCATAACTAGTGTTATTTTCAGATGGATCAGACTTATTTTTACTTCACAATCATAAGACTTTGATATTTAGCATGGTAAATTTTTTTAAAGTATGAAAAACAGTTTTTTTAGCTTTGAAAGAGTCAAAAGTAGTGTACAGGACAAAAAACAAAATTTATGGTAAGCTTTATTTTTTCCGTTTTAATTTAAAGAAAATCGCTACCACAAAACATCAAATTATTGCAGAAGCTTACGAGGAACATGCACATGTTGAAAAAAGTTGCCAAAGTTGATTTAAACAATGCAATGATGAGGAGTTTGTTACTGATGGTCAAGAGTGCTCTGATCAGCTATTAACACAAGATGAAACTATAACTGGTAAATGTTATTACTTACAATGAATCCATTTGAGCCAATCAATGAAAAAAATGACTAGAACACAAACAAAAGCTTGAAAATGTATTTTTTAACAAGAAAATTAACAGACATATGCTGATAAATGTTTGACTTGCTCAATAACATATTGCCTAATTTTGTTGAGCAAGTCAAAAACTAATTGGGAAAGATTCGAGGCGAAATTTTATCCAAGCTACAAATGCTTAGGTTTTTTCCAAAATGAATATGTGTTTCCCCAAGTTTTACTTAAAGCTTTGGAGTTTTGATTGTAATTTCGAAAATTATGAAAACTCTTGAATTTTGAGTCTTATTGAAGAAATAGATAGACATTCAATGTGAAATACATGGTATCCCATCATATTGATTCTAGGAAGTACTGAATTTAGATATTGCTAAAACCAGAACTGTTAAACAATTATTAAATATAAGTAACCTATTAAATTAAAAATAAAACGCTGGTTTTCGATTTTGGGATTTTGCACAGATCTTTGGAATTTTTTCAGACTAATGTTTATATTTGATGAAAATCGCATTGGCAACCCTGATTCTACTCCACCCGTTATTTTTTCCCGGGTTTTGCATCTTCTAATTACCAATTTTTGTTCGATGTGACATTACCTGTTTAAGAGGCATTTTAATTTTTTTAATTAAAAAATTGGCTTGATTGGTAGAGAGCCTCAAAAAAGGGTTCGTTCTTTAGAAGAAGATTTTATCGTTTGCTAGAGAAAAGGCGGTGATATACAATACTTCAATTGATGAGTTTATTGATTTTTTATTGATTTTTTATTTTTTGAACAAAGAATCTGACTGAATTATGTTTATTACTTAATAATTAACAAAACAAAAAAAGATTTTGAAGGAAATAGTTTAATGTCTCGATTAAGCATCAGATAATTAGAACAAAAATATTAAATTGATGAAAACAACCTTTATTGGTCTTTTAAAAGCTCACATTTCATTAAAATATCCTTTGTTTCAAAGACAAAGAATATATTCCTTTATAGGAAACGTAACATTATTATTAAAATGAAGTTCTATGTCATATTTACATAATTATTTTTAAAATGCTAATAACAATACAAAAATACAATGAAGGAAAAACTCAAAATGTCAAAGTTTAAGATGATAAATCTCTCAAATTAAAACAAGGCAAGTTTTTTGTAGATGGAATTAACATTAAATAATAGAAATAAAAGCTTTTAAAAATGTTAAAACCCTTTCTATTTATATCTGACAATAATTAGGCTATTTCAATTCAGATTTATAAGTAAATATGAAAATGCTAAAAGTCAATTTTGAATGCATATTTGCTGTTTAAGCCGTTTCAGGAAAAATATTAGAAATGTTTTAAAAATTATAATATTTTGAGAAAATCCATCAGGAAATAAAATACTTTCAAAAAAATTAAATTAAAAAATAGTTATAAAATAAATGTGCTTCACAGAAAAGGAAGTTCATCAAAGAAATACAGCTTTTATGATAAAATTTATTTCAATGGACTTTAAAAATATCCAATTCAACAGGGAAAGTTTTTTTTAATGCTAAATCTTGAGTAAATACAGTTTCCGTAATTCTCTATTCTTTTCCATACTAATTCTTCATTCGCTTTTTTTTCTAAACGCATATGTCTAATTATTATTAAAATGTTAAAAAATGCAATTATTTATGTATAGAGCTAAAGATTTTCTAATTAATTAAAATAAAGAAAAATTATTTTACTATGTGAAAAATTGCATTCAAAATAGAAAATTAATTAAATAACGCTAGAATTACAAATCGCTGATTTAATTATCCTTTCAAAAGTGTAATTTACCACTACATAAATGGAGTTTCTAAAATTTTCTCGTAACCACACACTGCAAAAAAATTGCACGTATTTTATCTCCGAGTTATTCGATGCAAAAATAAGAGTCTTAAATTAACCATAATTAAATAATGCCGCAATTTTTGTTGTTAATTTTTACTTAAGACATTCTCCAGATATATATTAATGAAATTAATAGTCGTTCAAGTTTACTAATTATCGAGCAATAAGAGAAGAGTTTTTTTTAAAGTGTGTTTTATAATAAGTTATCCATTCTCTTATAAAAATAAACTCAAATTTAATTATTTTTGTACTGGATAAAAATGTCGAATATTCTGAACTGAGTTTTTCTATTTTCAAAAGTGAAATTAATTAATTAGCGAATAAATATTTAAAAAATAAATACTTATGGTGTTAATATAAATTGAAAAGAGAAACATTGTATATGCCATTTAGTTTAAAACATTGTATATGGTACATGGTTTATACAATAATTAAAAACATTGTATATAACATTTAGTTTATACCATTATATATGGTATATGGTAATACAATAGTTATAAATATTTTATGTACCATTTAGTTTATACCATTATATATGGTATATGGTATATACAATAGTTATAAATATTTTATGTACCATTTATTTTTATGCCATATATGGTAAATAAAATAGTTATAAATTTGTATATACCATTTAGTATTAACAACACAATAATCAATGCATATTGCCTATTACATAAATTTCTTCCGCTTTTTTTGTACCTCTATATGTTATCTTCATTAAAGAGAGTTTCCCAATGTATAGTAAATTTTATAAACATTGCATATACCATATATAGTAAATTTTAATATTTCTACTAAAATAGAAAAGTTGCAAACTGTTTTCTGGTTATTACATATAAAAAAAAATTAAGTTTTGGGTAAACTCATTTGATAAAATTTGCAGGAAAAAAATAAATAAATTTTGTGAGAATTGGCTAAAACTTCATGGTGGATAGTGTGTTGGATTTTCAAGCTTTCAAAGCCAGATTTACAATCCAGCAAAGAAATTCAAATCGGAAACATCCCCAGTCTGTAAACCGGAGTGTCATCATGAGCATCTGGAGGATTCACGTCCTCTGCATTCGAAAAGGTTTGGTTTGGTTTGTCGCTCTACGGTCATCTTATGCACTCTTTTCGGATAAACAGACCGGGACCTACAGTTTAACGTGGATTCCGAGCCACTCACAAACATCCTTGCCACCACCAGGATTCGAACTTGAAGCCTGGGATACCAAAGACCAGGCGCATTCGAAAAAGGAGGACGAGAATCCTTCAGATGCCACTTTTGTAGGTGTTTGCTCCAAAGTGTATATTTATACATTTTGTAGTCATGACAAAATTAAAAGGTTGATGTAATAGGGGTCTGAATGGCCGAGTGGCTAGCGCTCTGGCGCTCGGTACCACTGGTTTCGGGTTCAAGTCCCGGTGGGGCTATGGATGTTTGTAGTGGTTCGGAATCCATTTTAAACCGAAGGTCCCGGTCTAATAGGATCTTAGAGCGTCGCGGGGGTAGTATTACTCCTCGTCCGTGGCTTATTCTTTAAGTTACACGCGCCCCCTGGGTAATGCAAAGTGAGTAACGTCTGTGCAGCGCTTCCATTAAGGCATCCAAGACAGCTGTCTTCGTGTTTGCCAGCTGCATTAGAAAAAAAAAGTAATCACGACAAAATACCAACATATTAGTGAAGGATAGAAGGACATACTCAAAGCACTGAATCTGCTACAGGCCCAAATTATTTCAAATATTTCGACATACGCTTCACACTTTCCAAGATTCGAAAATACCATTTTTCTGGGTATGTACCAAAATGTGTGCATGTGCACTACGATGAAGAGACATTTATTTCATCAAGTTGACTTCAATTTTAATGAAGGACATTTATGTTTTAGATTGTTGACCTATGTGCCTTTAACTATTGATTGAACATTTTACCAAGGAACAGCCATCTCTATGGTTCAACATTCCCACGACATGTAACTGTCACCTCCTAGGGATGATATTTTGAGACCTTTTCGTTGATGTAGTTAACGCGCTTATATCTGCGTCGTGCTTATATCTGCCACAAACGACATACCTCTGAACAAAAAGGAAAGGTCATTGCCTTCTGGAAGGACTTATAAAGATAATAACGTTTTAAACTGAAGAAAATCCAAAAACTTCTAATGAATCAGCTTGAATTTGGATGCTCGACACTGCACACGCATTGTCATATTTGCTATCTTATCTCTTCTATTTTGAAAGCAGATTTTGTAACAGATGCCTCAAGCGGATTCGAAGTTGTGAGCATGCTTTCTAGCTGTACACGTTACCATTAAGCACGACTTGAGCCATCTGGCAATTCCTCTTCGAATTCAGTGGTGGGATCTATAGATAGGAAGCTCATTTCACTTGTTTATCATGTCATCTTCGATGTACTAGATTAAATAAATAACATTTCAAATTTTTAAGCAGAAAATAAAAATCTACTTGTTAAAAACAAAAAATACTCCAAGAGAATAAATAGTCATTGAATTGGATGGTTTCTTAATGACTCTGAAATGCAGAATGACTTGAAAACTCTGACTTAACCAACAACAATGTGAACTTCGATAAAATAAATTTTCTTATCCGCTCTTTTTAAAAATTATTATTTCTCATTATTTAGTGCTACGATTTTATAATGTATCCTCTTATGTGTTCCATAACCGAAACTGATATCGTTAGAGATTATAATTATTAAATGGACTATATATGCATATATTTATATTTCTGAGCTATGATACCAGTTTTTCTCTTCCTGATTTCTTGATCAGCAATTAAAAGATAAGATTTGATTAAGTTTTAACTTTAAGAAGAACCCAATCTGTTAGATAGAAGCCACAGGATATGACTTGATACTTATACTTTTTTGCCGTGTGTCTTTGAAATTCATTTCATGTAATAAATTATACATCTTCTTCGGACTTTTTCCTCATATTTTCTCTTTAAACCGCTTGTTGCATTTATAATCTCTGACTTAAAATTTTTCTTCTAAACTCTCTGTTTCTACATTTCCCACTATTTTCCTACTACTAAAACGCATTTGTTTTTATTCAATTCTGTGACTGCCAGATGGATTGTAACTTTCATATCCTACAAACGCACTGCTTTTCATATGGCCGTAGACTAACGAAAATGGACTATATATACAGAAAGAAAGGGATATATACACTCAAGAGCCAAAACATTATGACCACCTGTCAATAACGAGTTGGCCCCCCTTTCGCGTGCAACACAGCTCCAACCCGCCTTGGCATAGGTGCCACAAGTCCTTAGTAGATGGCCGGAGACAGATTGTACCAGATGTTTAAGCAACGGCCACGCAAATCCGAGATATTGCGAATTGGTGGTCTTTGAACTCTGAGCTGCCGTCCCAGGACATCCCAAATGTTTTCTATCGGATTGAGATCCGGTGAGTTCTTCAGACTCTCCAGCAGCAGTTAAATACCACTTCCACCTGATCACGTGCCTTCCACGTCATCCAGGCGAGTTCATTGCAAAATGTAGGGGTGGTCATAATGTTTTGATAATAATATTTATATATATATTACACAAGGGGCCATATATTCTTCGGGTCAGTTCGGCACAGAGAGGTTTACAACGTCATATACTTCGACTCAGTCAGATGAATTTTTGATAATAGTTGGTCAACCAACTACTTGCTTAATAGCCATAGTGTTACAAATAGTCCCGATGTTCTATTAAATGATTCGTTTTTTTTTTTTTTTTTTTTTTTTTGCGTTATAAAACAGGCTTGCATTTTCGACTCTTTTTTCTTGAATTTTACTCTTTGCTGCCACTAAACAGAAGATTATTCTGTCTATTATATGTTATTCGAATATGTAACTAGATATATTTTTGACTTGAATCCATTCATCTAGCTAGAAGAAATAACATGGCTTAGAATACTTCAGGGTAAGTATTCTTTAATAAATCTATCCTCATAAAGTTATAATTCATTTCCTTAGGGTTTATTAGTTTATAACTGTTTTAGGGTTCTATGAATTTACTGGACAACATCGTTTCACGCTGAGAGATTATAATTTCCCAACAAATTTTTGATTCTTTTTCGATTTGCCAATATAATTTTGCCTTTTAACTTTTAACTTTTTGATTTTAATGTTTAATAAATTACTTTCAATAACATTCTGGAACTTATGACACTCTGTATTTTGAAAAATGCAATACATTTTTTTTTTACTGAGAGTTCTGGGTGTGGTTCAGTTTGCATGTAGCTTAAACTGATAGTAGCCTTTGGCGTGAGAAATGGTTATGGCTCTAATATTCATTCATTGTTTGTTCTCTCTTTATACGTTATTATTATTATAAAAAGGTATAAAGGATGCATGTTAAATGTGTTATTTATTTTTATAAAAGTAAAACAAAGTAGTCCTTATAGAAATTTGAAGATCTTATTCGGGTGTCGGAGAAGTTTGGGTATGACGTATTGGGTTTCTAAGCAATGATAGCCTGCTTTAAAATTTCAGTACAGAAATCAAGTTATCTTTTCTATGTCAGGAAAGGTACAATAAATCCATAGGGCTAAAATTTTATTCCTTTATGTTAGAGGAGACAAAGATTTGTACATACTGATCCTGGGAAAGTTTGTTACTCTTTAAGAAGGCGTATTATGGATGCAGTTATCACGCCCTTCGTGATGTATGCTGTATAACGCTGTTTTCTACACATTTGTTATTTTAATGGCAAATAACGTAGGATCCAAGGCATCTAATATTGAACAACAATTAGATAAGATATTTAAAAATGAGAAAAATAATCTTTGTAGTTGTATGTATGTTTATATTGTCTTCTCTTTATATACACCACCTTCATTAATTTTCTAATCATTAATTTTTTTAATCTTGTCCTGATTTTTGGATCTATATATCCCTTATCAAATCATATTTAATATTTGAAAATCCTTAAAAACTTTAACAAATTATCCATCAAAATTACTAGCCTTTATAATGTACTGCATCTGGCTATTTATATTCCATTCAAACCTGTTATATTCATCTGGGTAACTTTATCTTTGTCGTAAAGAGTCACTGGAATTACTAAACGGTAAATCAGTGACCAACACCCGAATACGGCAAGTGACCAACGGGCGAACTTCTGTCCAATTACCGCCAGAGATCCTCTTTCCCCTGAATCAGCGGACCCTGAAACTAACTCACCTACTTCGAGTTCGTAACCGAGTCCACTTAATACGGATCCGGGCCTCTTCCCTGTAAACACTAATTCGGCGTGATGAATTGCGGAACTGCGGATTATTCCCGCCATATATCATCTAGCCCGTTGATAAACGTGACTATCAATAACTGTAACTGTTGTACGGTGACGTCGAGGGGCATTTATGTTAATGGGATACCCCTTTGCTCATCCCCCCTGTTGGAAAACGCATCGTCTGCAAGACAGGGAGATATCGGTGATTAAATTGAGAAACGCTTTATTTTTTTCTTCTGTTCTTTCGAACACGTTTAAAGAACGTTTCGTCAAAGAAAAAAAGAGTTCTTTGTTTTATATTTTTTACCCTGTGAGGTATGATTAACATAAATATACCATTTTGCGCGAAATGATTGCGATTCGTTCGCTTTTGCCGAGGGGGAATGTTGCATAGAGCTGTTTTACAATGATTTTGGACTGCTAATGATAGAAGAATGGATACTGGGTGTGGGTGAATGGGTTTCTAATAGACAAAGGTATTTAAGTACCTGCTAAATGTTTGTAAAATTAAATTAATAAGTATTATTGCATTGTTGTAATAGTTTTGACAGTAGTTTAGTTAGAGTTAACAGCAGTTTAGTGTTAGTGGTCAGTCTCTGAGATACAGCAAAAATGGTCGTATGTGGATGGGTCTCTTATAGACAAAATAATTGAAGTGCCTGTTAAAGGCATGTAAAATTAAATAATTATATATCATTGTATTATTTTAATACTATTATCAGAAGTTTAATGATGTTGGACAGATTTTGAAAAAGCAAAAATGCATTTAGGTGGATGAGTCTCTTATAGACAAAGGGAATTTAACTGCCTGGTAAATATTTGAAAAATTAAATTAATAAGTACCATTTTATTGTTGCAATAGTTTTGACAGTAGTTTAGTTAGAGTTAACAGCAGTTTAGTGTTAGTGGTCAGTCTCTGAGATACAGCAAAAATGGTCGTATGTGGATGGGTCTCTTATAGACAAAATAATTGAAGTGCCTGTTAAAGGCATGTAAAATTAAATAATTATATATCATTGTATTATTTTAATACTATTATCAGAAGTTTAATGATGTTGGACAGATTTTGAAAAAGCAAAAATGCATTTAGGTGGATGAGTCTCTTATAGACAAAGGGAATTTAACTGCCTGGTAAATATTTGAAAAATTAAATTAATAAGTACCATTTTATTGTTGCAATAGTTTTAAAAGCAGTTTAATGGTAGTGGTCAGTCTCTGAGAGAACAGCAAAACAGGTCGTAGGTGGATAAGTTTCTTATATACAAAGAAATTTAAGTGCCTGGTAAATATTTGTAGAATTAAATACTTACTTATCAATGCATTGTTTTAATGGTTTTATCAGCAGTTTAATGTTAGCAGGCAGTAGTAGTAGTCGCTTTTGTGAAGGGGAATATTGCATAGGGCTGTTTTACAGTGATTTTGGACTGCTAATGATAGAATAATAGATACTGGGTGTAGGTGGGTGGGTTTATGATAGACAAAGGTATTTAAGTGACTGGCAAAAATTTGTAAAATTAAATTAATAAGTGTCATTGTATTGTTGTAAAAGATTTAACAGCAGTTTAATGTTAGCGGCCTATCTCTGAAAGAGAAGGTAAAAATTAGTCCCAGGTACATTGGTTTATTATAGACAGAGGAATGTAAGTGTCAGCTAAATAATTGTAAAATTAAATAATTACGAATCACTGTATTATTATAATAATTTTACAAGCAGTTTAATGTTCGCAGGCAGTAGTAGTAGCCGCTTTTGCAAGAGGAGAATGTTGCATAGAGCTGTTTTACAATGATTTTGGACTGCTAATGATAGAAGAATGGATACTGGATGTGGGTGGGTGGGATTTTGATAGACAAAGGTGTAAGTGCCTGGCATATATTTGTAAAATTAAATTAACAAGCATCATTGTATTGTTGTAAAAGATTTAACAGCAGTTTAATGATAGTGGTCAGCCTCTGAGAGAAAGCAAAAATGGTTCTAGGTGGATGGGTATATTATAGACAAAGGAATTTAAGTACAAATATTTATAAAATTATACGTATCATTGCATTGTTGTAATAATTTTAACTACAGTTTGATGTTAGTAGGCAGTCTATGAGCGAACAACAAAACTGGTTGTAGCTAGCTGGATGTGTTTCTAATAGACGAAGGAATTGAATATGGAAGGATGAGCCTGATAAATGATTATAAAATTAAATAATTACGTATTGTATTGCTGTAATAATATTATCAGGTGTTTGTATTGTTGGCAGATTCTGTGAGAGCAAAAATGGATATAGGTGGAGGAATTTCTCAAAGATATTTCAGTGCCTGCTAAATTAAAAAAATCATCTGAATTACCTGAAATTCTGATTTGTAAATTTAAAAAAATCCCGTATCCTTATATTGTTTGAATAATTTTACTAACAGCTTAATGTTGGTGAACAGTTTTTGAGTGAGAAAAAATGGATGTAGGTCAATGGGTTTCTGATAGGCAAAACAATTTAAGTACTTGATGTATGTGAAATTTATAATCATATGTCAATATATTGCTAAAAGTATCCACCAATATTAAACTCCTGTTAAAACTATTGTTTTTATCATCAGTTTGAGACTGGTGGAAAATTTCTGAGAGAGTGGAAAAATAGGTGTAGATCAATGGGTTTGTTGCAGACAAAGAGATTTAAATGTCTGATAAATATTTGTAAAATTAAATAATTACGAATCAATATATGGCCATAATAGTTTTACCAGCAGCCTAAGGTTAGTGGCCCTTTTCTGAACGAGCAAAAATTTAATTCATAGAAAGCTATACAATACTTTACGCATAATTCATTTTTGCAAAACGTTAATCTCATACTGTAATTGTATATGATTGTTATCGTTTTTGCTAAGATAATGTATTCTTTTTATTTAGCATTATATATAAAGTTGAAAAGTTAAAGTTAAAACATTTTTTTATATGCCAAATTCAAATTACGTCTATAATCTCACCTTATAATTATCAGCAAAAACTTGCGCAATACTTAAAATAAACAGGGCTAGTATTATAAAATCAGAAGTTCACATTGGACAAAACTTGATTTATCTTAATGGAGAATGATGAGTTTTAACAAACAATCCATTGAATTCAAAGGGCCTGATAACAGAAATTCCGTCATATAAACTTGCCTTGTTTTAAGTACCACAATTTTATATAATATGTTTTGTTTTTAAAAACGCAGTAAAAAAAAAACCCAAGAAAAATATTGATTATAAGACATTCAAAATTCAAATTTGTTAGGCATTGTTTATAACCATTTTTAAGATTGCACTAAATAATAAATAAAATAAAAATAATTTAAAAATTTAATAAATTAATATTAAATAATACTAATTTAAATATTATCCACGCATGTTATACAATTTTTGTCAAAACATATACCTTTTATTCAAACAACTTAAAATTCACATTATTTTCCATTTATCCTATTTAGGTGGTAACCACATCCAGTGTGCGGTCAAACTTCCTCTTTTCCATAAATTTATTCTCTCCCTCATGTTCTCTTTTCATCCCCTGTTCCTGGGTTCTTCTCTCTGGCCGGATCATTTCTTTGAAGTTTCAAATACCTAAAAAACAAAAACAAAAATGTAAAAAAAATATACAATTCATATTATCAAGCTGTAAAACCATAATTACTACTTTTTTCGTTTTGCAGAAGAAAATATGAAAGAAATCAACGCGAAAAACCTTTCCTCTTAATAGCTATTTTATCTGTCAGACCAACTATAGCGCGTTAAGGTATCAGGGCAGGTCATTTCTGTTGAAAAAAATATTTGGAGTTATCAACGAAACAATAGTTTCCCTTAGTATCAATGCGACGATACGCGAACTACGTCTCATTCATGCCCATGTACTATACATGGATACCATGGATACCATACCATTCACTTAATGGTTTAAATTAAATCTTAACAAAATTGAAGCTAGCAGATTGTTTCTACTCTGTTTTTATCTTGTATATGATCTATGGTATCTGTGCCATTCCTATTATGTAATTTTTTAATCCTTTTTTTAATTCATTTTGGTACTTTTCTGTTAGCCATACATAAATTTCGCCAAAATCAGAGATTTTTTGTTTTGGCAACGACACAACAATATGAACAATTTCGAAAATAAAGCAACTCATTTTCATAAAACAAATAATTCAATTCCTTCTATTAGCTCACACTCTTTCTATATATATCATGTTCAAATTTTCAATCGTTAATAAACTTTACTTTTTATTCCTCCACTCAATTTCAAATACATTTTTTTGAACTTGTAGTGGATGACACTTGCTGTAAATACAGTATTTTCAAATATTAATTCAGTAATTAAATTTAATTCATTAATTTTATTTTTTTTAGATTTAAGTTGTATATATCTACCAATAGATGGCGCCAGATAAACTTAAAAAATTAATAAAAATTATTTATAAAGCACTCTCTGCAATAGAGTGAAAAACAGTAGGAATTGACTTAAATTTTTTTTTTTTATATTACTTGTTTATATTTAAAATTAATTGTTTTTCATAAACTTAAGAAATATGAACTAAAAGAATAAAAGCATACTTTATTTAGCGATATTTTGGGACTTATCACTTGCGTCCTGCTAAAGTAAAAGTACCAATGTGTTTTTGCAAGATTAGTGGATTAAACAGAATATGCTGTAATCAAATTTATAATTTATTCACTTTTGTTAATTTTATATGCATGCTTCTACGTTGAAAATACTACTTTTTTAATGATCTTTTTCCGCTTAATGAAATTTTACATATTCAAAATAGTTCGATATATTATAATATCATACTATAGATTTAACTTAATCTTCCCCAGAAAGGACAAAACTAAAAAAACACTCCATCGGACTATTTCTTAAAGTTTATTAATTTTCTATAACAATCTACTTTAGATAATTAGATCAATTATATTCTACCTTAATGATCATGTCTGGGACAACTCTCAAAGCTAAATGGAGCAATGAAAGAATGCGCTTGGAGAACAATCTACTTTTGCATCTTTATTCATTTCCCCAGGTTCTCTTTTTCACCTCCCTTTTGGCCATATCTGTTCCCTGTACCTTCTAATATATATATATGTATTAAAAGATAATAGATAGATTAATATATATATATATATATAACTAATGTAAAAAAATAAACAATTCAATACTATGAAGGTGTAAAATTGTAACTCATTCATTCTGCAGCAGATAAATAAGAAATAAATTAAAGCAAAGAAAATAAAACTAACCTTCAGCCTAATAACTATTTAATCTATCGGATCAACTATACCGAATAGTTCAGATTTAGTTTGTAATTCTATGGTCATTTTTTTTGCATAATAGGGCTAACTAGACCAAAACCTACATTTTAAAGGGGAATCCATTTCACTAAAACCATTCACGCCATCACTGGGATTCGAACCTAAAGTCATATTACAAAAGAGCAGATCACCAGCCATTTGGCTAATAAGCCGACATTAAGGCATTTATAGATAGGCCATTTTTGGAGAAACATTCGAACAATTTTTCGAAGCGAATTTATAATTTATTCATTTTTGTTAATTTATTTACATTCTTCTGACAGTCAAATGTTATTTATAATTTTTTTAAAGTATCTTATTTTATTTATTGATATATTAAATACTCTACAGATTCTATTATTCTATATATGGTATGATTTTACCTTCATCTCCCTTAGAAAGGATTAAAATAAGAGCAAAATATATCGGACTATTTCTTAAAGTTTACTAGGTTTCTATAACAAACTACTTTTATAATTAGATTAATTATATCGTACCCTAATGATCATGTCTGGGACAGCTTTCAAAGCTTATTGGAGCAATAAAGGAATAATTGAATAACAATCTACTTTTGCATCTTTATTCCGTCGTCCAGGTTCCCTTTTCCATCCCTCTCTCCCTGTTTTCTGTTATCCCCCTGGCCAGTTACCACTGAGCTTTCTAATATATATTATATTTATATATATATATATATATAGAAATAGAAATATAATTCTATACTATGAAGGAGTGAAATGTCAACTAATTCGTTTTGCAGAAGATAAATAGAAAATTACAGCGAAAAAAAATCTTCCAACCTAATATATATTTTCTCTGTCAGACCAACTATACCAAATAGATCAGAATTCGTTTGTAATTCTATGGTCATTTTTTTCACACACTAAAGTTAGTTAGAAAGACACCTACATTTTGCAGTAGATTTCCAACTACTAAGAAACGCGTACGCCACGGCCAGGATTCGGATCTAAGACCTGTGGTACTGAAGGTCAGAGCAATTTTCATTTGACTACCTGGCCCCATACCACTTACAGACATTGATAATCAAGCCATTTCTGGAGAAAAATTCCATTAAGTTTTCGAAGCATATTTATAATTTATTCACTTTTATTAATTTATACACATTATTCAACCAAGCAAATACTATTTATAATATTTTTTTAAATGATCTTATTTAATTTATTGATATATTTATATTCAATAGATTCTAATATTCTATATATAATACGGTTTTACCTCCATCTTCCTTAGCAAGGATTAAAATAAGAACAAAATGTATCGGAACTCTTTCTTAAAGTTTATTAGGTTTCAATAACAAACTACCTGAGATTGTAGTAGTTCGATCAATCGCATTCTATCTTAATGATCATGTCCGGGACAACTTTCAAAGCTTATTGGAGCATTGAAGGAACAATCGGGAGAAATAAAGCAATTCGATTTATTGGAGAAGGCATGTAATACAAGGGTTTAGTGTCTTTTCATCTCCAAATGAATAACATCTCATTCGTCCTGGACAAGAAACTCATGTCATGAGCAGAATATTGATGAGTCGCTATGCAAGTAAGTAGATCCAGTAAGAATAATCATGCAAATCTTCTTGCATGTGCATGTTCTGCGATTTCTATCTTCCTCTTACTTGTTTCAACATCATCACGTTTTGTTTCGCTTTATCCTTTATGGTTGGGGAGTAACATTCGATATTCTGCTGGAATATATTGTGTTCATTGCTTCAGTTTGGTTGATTAAGTAAGCAGTGAATGTAAGCGTGAGTATGTTTCTTATACTTATATTGATAAAAGGATGAAGAATGTTTCAAATTTGATAGAATAACAAAGTTTTAAGTTTTATAAAACAATGCAAATGATGATGTTAAATATTCTGGAATAAGAAAACGAGTAGAAAGAAAGTATTTTCTTATATATGAATTAAAATCTGAACATTTATATTTATCTTTTTCAATAAGAAAAATTAAAGGAACACAAAATTATATCTACATATTTCCCCATCTTAAAAATGAAAAAAAAAAATTTCTTGATTATTATTTTATTATTTATTAAATATTATTTTATTAAATATTATTAAATGTTGATCATAATTTAGTTCAGAAACTTACACATCTTAATTTTATTTTTCCATTTTATAGAAATTTCTAATACATTTACTTACTATAAATATTTTTATTATAAATAATTGTTTCTTTTTCTGATATTTTACTGCGGAATTATTCTCTTTTTTAATAAATCACCATGTTCATAAATAAATTCACAGATCATTATACTCTATAAATGATGAAACGGGGTTTATTTTTTATCTACAGTTTCAAGTTGATTCCGAACCACTAAAAAACATCTATTCCATAGCCAGGTTTCGAACCTTAAGCCTCTAATACTAAATTCCATAGCACTAACAGGGCTAAGAGGTCGACAAGCAGGCATTAATAGTCAGGGCATTTCCAGCGAAACATTCGAATAATTTTTGAAGCGAATTTATAATTTATTCATTTTTGTTAATTTATACACATTTTTCTAACAGGCCAAATGTTATTTATAATATTTATATATTAAATGATTTTTTTTATATTTTAATATTTTATTTTAAATTATCTTATTTTATTTGTTGATATATTTATATTCAATAGATTCTAATATTCTATATATAATACGGTTTTACCTCCATCTTCCTTAGCAAGGATTAAAATAAGAACAACATGTATTGGACTCTTTCTTAAAGTTTATTAGGTTTCAATAACAAACTACCTGAGATCGTAGCTCGATCAATCGCATTCTATCTTAATGATCATGTCCGGGACAACTTTCAAAGCTTATTGGAGCATTGAAGGAACAATCGGGATAAATAAAGCAATTCGATTTATTGGAGAAGGCATGTAATACAAGGGTTTAGTGTCTTTTCATCTCCAAATGAATAACATCTCATTCGTCCTGGACAAGAAACTCATGTCATGAGCAGAATATTGATGAGTCGCTATGCAAGTAAGTAGATCCAGTAAGAATAATCATGCAAATCTTCCTGCATGTGCATGTTCTGCGATTTTTACCTTCCTCTTACTTGTTTCAACATCATCACGTTTTGTTTCGCTTTATCCTTTATGGTTGGGGAGTAGCATTCGATATTCTGCTGGAATATCTTGTGTGCATTGCTTCAGTTGGGTTGATTAAGTAAGCAATGAATGTAAGCGTGAGTATTTTACTTATACTTATATTGATAAAAGGATGAAGAATGTTTCAAATTTGATAGAATAACAAAGTTTTAAGTTTTATGAAACAATACAAATGAAGATGTTAAATATTATGGAATAAGAAAACGAGTAGAATGGAAGTATTTTCTGATATATGGATTAAAATCTCGATATTTATAGTTGTCTTTCTCAATAAGAGCAATTAAGGGAATACAAAAAATATAACTACACATTTTTTCATCTTAAAAATGAAAAAAATATTAAATATTGATTATAATTTTGTTCAGCAACTTAAGCCACTTAATTTTTCAATTTTAATAGAATTTTTCATACATTTAGCTTGCAAATATTTTTATTAATATTTATCAGTATTTTGGTGTGGAATATTTCTCATTTTTTAGCAAATCATTATATAAGCGATTTTTGATGATTCTATAGATAATATATGTTTTTTTTTTTTTTTTAGTGAGAGAAAGAGAGATTAAGTAATTTATTTGATTAATTTAATTGATAGAGTTATTATATAAGTTTTTAACATGTTTGAATTCAAAGATATTATTCTTTTGTTTTATTAAAAACATTAATAATTGCTTCGAAACATATCATTCATTTACAATATACGTGACAAATTAATTTTAATTATATTAAGTTAAGCAAATAAATCTTACTCTGTAAGAAAATATTTTAACAAAAACTGTATGCACTATTTAAAAATAAAACATAATAATTTAAACACATTTTTTTTACCTAACAATTTAAAATTTTTTAACAATAACAAACACTATCTCAATCCCTAAAAACGCCAGTGTTATACCTAAATCCTTCTGCATACTAGCTGTGAATATTATCACTGGAACATGTGCAGACATGAATGTTTTTTGATTACATCTTAATTACTATTTATACTTCAAATTCTACTATTAGTTAAAATGCTATGATATTATACTTTATTCATAGCATAAAATGCAAATTAAAAAATAAATATTTTACTTCATTATAGATAAAAACTGACCTGATTCAATTTGACTTCCCATGTATAACAACTTTATTTGAATGTGTTTCAAATAAAATTATTAATAATTTGAAGTGTAATTGCTTCAGGTAAAACTTATATTTATACAATATAATATTTCTTTCTAAATTTAAAAAGAAACAAATTAAAAATGACACAAAATTAAATATTTTAAAACTATTAATGAAATAATGAATTTTCCTATTTAATGAAATAATAATTTAAAGTTCAAATCAGTAACATAATTTTCAACAGCATAATTTTCACAACATAATTTTTAAATAAGAGACATCAATGGAATATGTGCCAGTTTTTCTATATGATTTGCTCGTAGTTTCTAAGTAATTTACTTTAAAAATAACTTAATAATAAATATTTTGGGAACAGTTCACACAATTTTATAACAAAAGTAGATTTCACATGTATACCATAACCAGTCCATACAAAGTCATTTATTGCCTTTCGGAAAGACGAGGGGTAGCTACACAGCGTTTGATGTCATTATAACAGAACCTCCAAAAACTTCAACCTTGTAGTGCGAGACATCCAAATACACTGTCTCAATCCCTAAACTACACCCTAATCCCTTTAACTTCCCAGTGAACCCAGTGCTGGAATTTAAATCATTTCTGCATTTTAACTGAAGCCATTGCTGGGACATGAGTTGGATATTAGGGGTTTTTTTTATCAAAAGTTACTCACTAATTTGTATAAAGGATTTATGAAGTAATTGATATTATAAAGCTTTAAAAAACATACTACAAAATACGCTGATAGTATTTTTCGAATAGACTCTTACCTTTGGCATATGGAATTTTCAGCTATAAACCAATAAAAACTTTACTTAGAAGCAGATATAAGGTAAAATGCATTTGGCTGATAGTACGTTCAAAACTATAAGTTTGATATTTTTAAATAGGGCAGAATATAATTAAATCAGATTTTGGCTTGCACTTGGCTATTATGACCCAGAATGAATAATGAAGAATGTTATAAAATTATTTAAAAACTTATCAAAATAAAAAGGACATTTTCTTGGTTATAGGTTATTTTTTGAAACATACAGGCAGATCATCTTCATGGGTTGTGATCATAAACTATCGCCTAATGACGAAACTTTTTTCTTATCAATGATTGATTTCTTCTTTTTCAACCTCCCCCCACCCCTCATCACTCGAACGAAGCAAATCAAGAAACCAGAAATCGAACATCGCACCTCATCTGTCAGTTCTTTGTCTTATGACCACGGATCAATCCCCGGGGGGTGTGGGAGAAAAGAGAGCCCCCCCACGCCCTTCCCCCTAATCCCCCCAGTGAGGTGGTCATTTGGAGGAACAAGAAAGTCCTCCCAAGAGTCCCGGACAGTACAATACCTTGATGAAGCGGGGGAGGGTCCAATCAAAAACGGTTTCCCACAAAACCACCGACGGGGTGTAAGAGGGCAATTGGGGGTGGGATGCGGTAAGCCGATTTGGCAGCTGATGTGTCACTGGAAAGTCACGCTCAGGACCAACAACAAAGGTAGAGACACTGTTGTAATCTAGGGATTTGCAGGAGTGGCCTTGAAATCATCGATCATAGGAAAAACAAAGTAAATATATCTTATGTACCAGAAAATCAAAATTTTGTAATAAAGGAGAGAGAAAAAATGAACATGTTATACAAGTTGTAGCTAGTTCTTAAAATGGTAATTAAAAAATACCTTTGATTAACTTATCTATAGCATTTGACTACCATATTTCCATAATCCATTAGTTAGAGACACTGTTGTTATCTGAGGATTTGTAGGAGTGGCCTCGATCATCAGAAGACAAAGTAAATATATCTTATATACCAGTAAATCCATATTTTGTAATAAGAGAGAAAAAAATGAAGTTGTTATAAAAGTTGTAGCTAGTACTTTAAAATAGTAATTACAAAAACTATAACATTTGACTAGCATATTTCTATAATCCATTAGTTAGAGATACTGTAGTAATCTAAAGATTTGCAGGAGTGGCCTTGAATTAATCGATCATCAGAAGACAAATTAAATATATCTTATGTACCAGTAAATCAATATTTCTTAAAAAGAGATAAAAATGAAGATGTTATAAAAGTTGTAGCTAGTTCTTTAAAATGATAATTAAAAAAAAAACATTTGATTAGCATATCTATTACATTTCACTAGCATATCTCTATATTCTATTAGGTAGATAATATAAGTAATTGTTATGTCGCCATTGTTGTAATCTAAGGATTTGCAGGAGTGGCCTTGAATTCATCGATCATAGGAAAACAAAGTAAATATGTCTTATGTACCAATAAATCAATAATTTGTAATAAGAGAGAGAGAAAAAAAATGAAGATGTTATAAAAGTTGCAGCTAGTCCTTTAAAATAGTAATTAAAAACATTAAAAACATATCTATTACATTTGACAAACATACCTCAATATTCCATGAACATACTAAATCTGATACGTCCAAACCTGAAAGCATATGTTTAAGCATTATAATTTCACATTCCAAAAATTAATTCACCTATCTCAAGCTCTGAACAAGAAATTTTATTTTATTTTTAAATCAAATACCTGTAGTAGTGAGACACTAAAGTAAATCAACTGGAATGAGTATAAACCTACATGAATTAGCAAAATACAATGATACAATGTGTCGCAAATACCATCAAGACTTAATAGAATTAGTTTATTGCGTATTTCTCAGTTCATTAGTTCCCAATTCTGGATGCAATTTAAGTAGCTGACATACTTATGAACATATGAACTTAAATTGCTGATAAATTTATAAGAATGTACATTTACATTTCATTGTACATTTTTACATCTAATTTTGGATGTAGTTTAAGTTGCTGACTTTATGAACATTGAACTTAAAATGTTGATATATTTATAAGAATGTACATTAATTTGTACATTTACAATTCATTGTACATTTTTACATCTAATTTTCGAGGTAGTTTGAGTTGCTGACATATTTATGAACATATGAACTTAAAACATTGATATATTTATATTTTAATTATTAATTTGTTAATGTTATCCGCTAAAATTGCATGTAATTAAGTAATACCATCTAGACTTTCAAACCGACTTTCATCATACCGACCTTCAATGTTTAATGTTCTTCATTCAAATAGTTACTACTCCTTATAGTATGTCTGTAAATCTAATATCCTTTAAAGGATGACACCAATTGGCTTAAATTTTAACCTATCCCATTGAGAACGAGGGAATATGTGTGAAAAATATACAAAATTGAGAAAGCCAGTTTTTTATGCGTTGCGAATCCTTCAAGTTTAGATCAGTCTTTCAGGCATTTTAAGACATTATTTCTGAATGTTCATTAAAGTGTTATCACACTTACAAGAAAATATATTGATGTGACAATGCTATGGTTTAAAATTGTATGTATAAGCAAATATATAAGCAAATACTTCTTTCAATTACTTTCATTGATTGCTGCTCATCATCATTGCGATTATTACTTCTTACAATATATGTTAATCAAATACATTTTTAATATCAAATATTTCTTATAATACCTCCTTTAGTTGAAGCAAGACATTAAGGTGTCACCAGCTGAGTGAAATTTAACCATCTCCATAGAGAACGTTGGATTATGGGTCGCAATTTTCAGTCAGATTTGAAAAAACCAGTTTATTCAATCTCAGATCATAAATAATATATAGAAAGGACATATTCCTTCCTACTATATGTGACAATACCATCTACTATAGCTATATGTGTTTAAGTAATATCTTCTTTAACGTCTAGCGGCCTAGCCTTTGGGGCTTCATATTCTAATCCTGGCGGTAGTATGGATGTTTGTGAGTGGTTCGGAAACCACGTTAAAATGTAAGTCCAGGTCTAATTAACCCAAAGTGTGCACAGTATTACAGTAAAGCGTCAAACCAAACCAAATCTTTAACATATTTCAGTTCACATTTCTCATTTGCATAGTGTATTGAAATAAACCTACTGAATTTCAACCACTGAATTCAGCAATGTACTAAATTTATCGTATAATTTTTATATTGTTCATGTACAATTTAACATGGTAATGTTTCAAATATTTACACTGAAGTGACAAAAGTCATGGGATACCTCTTAATATCGTGTCGGCCCTCCTTTCGCCCGGCGAAGTGCAGCCACTCGACGTGGCATGGACTCAACATGTCGTTGGAAGTCTTCTGCAGGAATATTGAGCCATGCTGTCTCGATAGACGTCCATAATTGTGAAAGCGTTGATGGTGCAGGATTTTGGGCACGAACAGACCTCTCGATGATGTCCCATAAATGCTCGATGGGATTCATGTCGGGCGATCAAGGTGGCGAGATCATTCGTTGGAATTGTCCAGAATGTTCTTCAAACCAATCGCGAACAGTTGTGGCCCGGTGACATGGCGCATTGTCATCCGTAAAAATCCCATCGTTGTTTGGGTACATGAAGTCCATGAATGGCTGCAAGTGATCTCCAGCTGAACATAAGCATTTCCAGTCAATGTTCGGTCCAGTCGCACCAGAGGACCAAGTCCATGCCATGAAAAAACAACCCACACCATTACGGAGCCACCACCAGCTTGAACAGTGCCTTGCTGACAGTTTGGGTCCATGGCTTCGTGGGGTCCGCGCCACACTCGAATCCTACCATCAGCTCTTACCAACTGAAATCGTGACTCACCGGAACAGGCCACGGTTTTCCATTCATCTAGGGACCAACCGATATGCTCACGTGCCCACGAGAGTCGCTGCAAGCGATGTCGTTCTGTCAGTAAAGGCACTCGAGTCGGTCTTCTGCTGGACTAGCCCAAGAAAGCCAAATTTCTCCGTACAGTTATAACAGACAAGTCCCTTGTACGTCCCACATTGATTTCTGCGGTTATTTGACGCAGTGTTGCTTGTCTGTTAGAATTTACGACTCTTTGCAGACGTCGCCGGTCTCGGTCGTTAAGTGCAGGCGGTCGACCACTGCGCTGTCCATGGTGGGATGTTATGCCTGAAATTTCATACTCTCGGCACACTCTTGACACAGTGGATCTGGGAATGTTGAATTCCCTAACGATTTCCGAAATGGCATGACCCATGCGTCTAGCTCCAACTAACATTCCGCGTTCAAAGTCTGTTAATTCCCGTCGTGCGGTCATCATCACGTCAAAACCTCTTCACATGAATAACTTGAACAGAAATGAAAGCTCTTCGAAAGCACTGCGCATTTATACCTGTTCTACGCGATGCTACTGCCATCTGAAAATTTGCATATTGCTATCCCATGACTATTGTCACTTCAGTGTATAACAAGATGAGGGTTATTTTATATAGGTTAATTCATAATATATTTAAAGATGAGCTAGTCCTCTAGTGTCTCATTACTTTTGTGATACATTCAACGTAAGTAGTTGACAAAATAAGCGTTTTGCTTAAGTTACTTATATTTTGTGATTGCTTTATTTTGCGTTTATATTTTGAGCAAAATTTTACTTTTATTCCTTTTTATTTTCATTGTTACTTTTTTTTATTTAATAAAAATGAAGAGATTAGTTTTTATCCCACTGTAAATAAATTTTAATTACAATAATATTGTGTTACTTTAAACGAAAGAAATGTTGCACTTTGCATGTGAAAAATTATACAACTAAAATATCATTGAATAATTTTTTGAACGCAATTAAAATTATAGAATTTATCAAAAGAATTTTGAAAAGAGTAAGAAATAAAAAAATAAATTTAAAAAATTAAAATTAAAATATTCGTCAATTATTATAACTCAGTCTTTGTTATAATAATCGACGAATATTTTTTGTGTAAGTTGGATCATTACTTTTGTATTAAATAAACAATAATTTATCAAGCATATCTAAAAATATGTAAATTATAATTCTTGTGTATGATTTAAAATTTTGAACTGATAAAATTTCCATTAATGGTTTTTGTTTCTTTTTTTACATCATATTTTTGTGTTTCTAGCATCAATTAATTGAAATAAATGTTTCAAATTAACCTTAAAACATGATAAGAAATGCAGTTTTTTATTTAAGTATTATTCCGATTTGTACTGTTAAATCTTAAATCTTGCTTTTGTCTTTCATAAATCATTATAAACTGAAAGAATAAAAAAAAAAATGTTAGGATTAAAAGTTAATGAAAAATTTTTATAAATATTTGACTAAAAATGAATTTAAATAATTCTGGTATAAAAATGAATAAAAATATGTTTGAAATATTTTTGGAATGAAAATGAATAAAAAATATGAAATAAATAAAAAAATTATATAAATACTTTCAAAAATTCTTTTTTGTAAATCAGCAAATTTCTCATACTCTTGCTATTATAAAATCAACGACAGCGACATCTATCGGGCTGTATGGGAATTACTACTTTTTTTTTTATTATTTTTAGTTCCATTCTTGATATTTCACCAAATATTCAGCTAATTCTTTAAGAAGAAAATAATCAAAAGAAAACTATTCACCCCATTTTAATAAAAATATATAATGGTGGCTGAGAAATTGTAATTGAACCTTGTTACTACAAAGTATTCCAAAAAATGTTTTTAAGAATTCTAAGCAGATTTGTAACGAAAAATTTCATTCCAAATGCTAAAAACAACAGAAACTTTTTATTTGGAGCTTGATATTTTGTATTAAAATATTTATAATCATATAAAAAAATATAAAATTTTTATGGGTTAGATAATAATATTTTTCCATGGTATAAAAAGTAAAAAGCAATTTCTACTTGTCACAAAAATTTATAATTGTCCTTCTTCAAATAAACAACAACTTATTTACAAACACAAAAATAAAAATCTATACTATGAACCTGTTTCCTTTCAGATTAAAGCACAACCGTCGTGTTCGATGAAAAATCTATATCGATCTTGAATAATCGATATCTAATTACAGAATCATAATTAACCTTACGCCCGGTATCTGGACAAACAAATACAAAAATCGTCGATATTTTACACTAACAACGCACCTGTCAGAAATAAATACATTTGGCCCAGGTAACCGTTACTTTATATTTTCATTTGGCAATGACCGATAATCGTTTGCACCAAATTAAGATACACGCTATGCAGTTCGCCATTATGTAAATATTTGATGCGAAATTTAGTTTATGATGTGTTTTCTGCTTTATTTTGCTTGCTTTAATCACGCAAAATCGGTTTGAATTGCTGCTTTTAAATGCATTTTTAATGGTTTTAATCAATTTCGTTGTTCTGAGAAAAGAACGGTTTTATTTGAGAGGTTTAACATGTTTTAGCATAAGTATTAAAGCACAACAAATCGATTTCTTTTGATTGGTTAATATTCATTTTGAGCTATTTATGAGATATTATAATACAGAATAAAGTTTTGAGCTATAGTTAAATTGGTTAAATGGTTTTATTTGAGAAGTTTAACATGCTTTACCAACGTGCTTTAACGTGCTTTTAACGTGCTTTAATAAAGCACAACTATCGATTTTTTTTATTGGTTTATATTGTCTATTGTGCTATTCATGAGATATTATAATCCAGAATAAGGCTTTGAGTTATAGTTAAATTGGTTAAATGCATTTATTTGAGAGGTTTAACATGCTTTACCAACATGCTTTAAAAAAGCACAACCATCGATTTCTTTTGATTGATTTATATTGAATATTGTGCTATTTATGATAAATTACAATCCAGATTAATGCTTTGAGTTATAGTTAAGTTGGATAACCTTATATTGGTTACGTTACACGCAATAATTATTTAATAACATTACAATAACACTACACGCAAATTTTGTTTTTTTATTGCTAATGAAACTGAAAAGAAATTAATTAAAATAATAGTAGAAGGAAAATATTTTCCTCTCGTGAAGTGTTTTACTGTTTTTTAATGAAACAAAAACCTTTTTTCAACATATTTCCCTTTTATACTGTTCATTTTAGTGTTTTATCGAAATACTTAATTTTGGAATACATTACAAATTAGTTTTCTGCTTTTCAAAGTATTGGTAATATAGTATCAAAGTATTAGTATTAGTAATATAAGTATATAGTCATTCCAGGAATGGAGTAATGAGCATTATAATTCTCCCGGGTGTCATTACAGAAGCTCTTCATTCAAAATTACGGTTGCAAAATATGGGTGAATCGTATAGGAAGCCCATCATGATATGCCCTGGTTGATGCTGAATTTGTCATGCTATTCCAGTGGTGAAAGGTTAAAGTGTCCTGCATTTGAAACTGACAAAGACAGTTATTTAACCGAAATAAATTTAAGGTGGTGTGATTCTTTATTAATTTAGGAAAATATTTAATTTTAATTTTTTAATTATTAACCAACACTTTATTTGTTTTTCTTTAATTCATTCATGATTTCTTTGATTCAGATTGAAAGGGAATTAATTTAGGACGAATAAGAGATGAAATACCTTCCCGATGAATAAAGTTGATTTTATAGCCAGTGATCAGACAGCACTTTACACTATTAGTAAAAAATTTCAAGATTTAATGTCTAGACTTTTGCAAAGTAATCGCCCTTATCATTATTTTTTTGTACTTTAATAATGAGATTGATAAAATTTATGTATGCTATTTTACCGTGTTACTAAAGACATAGTAGAAAAGGCATCGTTATATACTCTGTTTGACGTTGATTTCGTCCTATATATAATATTCCAGAAGTGAAAAGTTAAAGTGTCATGTTTTTGAAAATTACAAAGACTGTTAATTAAACGAAATAAATGAAAGTTGGTGTAATTCTTTAGTAATTCAGAAAAAATATTTATTTGCAATTATTTCATATTAACCAACATTTTATTTGTTTTTCTTTCATTCATTCAGGATTTCTTTCGTTCGTTAATACATTCAAAATGAAAGAGAATTTATTCAGAACGAATAAAAGATAAAATTCAGTCAAGATCAATAAATTTGACTTTATTTGTTTTTGTTTTCATTCATTCAGGATGAAGAAAGTTGATTTTATTTGTTTTTCTTTCATTCATTCAGGATGTAGAAAGTTGATTTTATTCGTTTTTCTTTCATTAATTTAGGATGAATACTTTCATGAATTTGTCGGTCAATTATCGGACAATACTTATTTTAAACTTCTGGTAAAAAAATTCAAAATTGAATATCTACAATTTTGTAAAGTTATCGTCATTTTCCTTATTTTTTGTAAACTCATGTTTGTGAAAATTGCAACACCATGAAGGAATCGTCATAATTAAAAAAACTTTAATACACAGTTGAGTGGTAGTGGTACAAATAAATGATTAAATGTTCAAAGCAAACAAAAAATAACAAGAGATCGGAATCAGTAATTTGTGTAGCCACCACGCGGAACAATAAGTGCTGCTACAGGACGTGGCATGGAGTCAAACAAATTTTGAATGTCTGCCTGAGGAAGAGCATTCAATATTGTTTGTATGCGCACCCAAAGTTCGTCTGCAGAAGCAACAGGACGAGGATCCCACACATGTTCAATCGGCGACATATCCGGGGAATACGCAGACCAAGGAAGAAGCTGTACCTGCCGCGTTGCAAAGAAGGATTATCCTAGTTGTCCTGTTGAAATACAGCGCCTGACAAGCTTTGAAGGAAGGGAACAGCTTGTGGCTGTAGAACTTCACTGATGTACCGGTTGCTGCTCAGATTGCCCACAATTCTTAGCAATTGAGATCGTCCATGATATGCTATGGCACCCCAGACCATAACTCCGGGTGTTCGTCCACTGTGGCGTTCGATAATGCACTCCGGAAGGTGGCGTTCACCAGCATAGCGTCTGACATGAATGCGGCCATCATGGTACCACACATTAAAGCGGGATTCGTCAGAAAACGCGGCATGCTGCCAATCAGCACGCCAGTCTCTATGCTGCGCGGCCCATTGTAGCCGCAGGCGGCGATGGTTTAGCGTGAGAGGGATCCTGTATAAAGGAGTCCTTGCGCGCAGTCCACGCTGCAGCAGACATCTACGAATTGATGAAGCACACAATGAAACACCTGTAGCTATTGACCACTGTGCTGCCAATTGTCTAGAGGAAGCTGTACGGTCCGTCAACGCCATGCGGACCAGGTGTCTATCATTGCGAGCTGACGTCACATTTCGGGGTCCACTCCCGGATTTCCGAGTTGTCCGACACTCGTTCGTCCACTGCTGCCAAAGACGCATCACTGTGCTGCTGTTACGCTGCACACGAGCAGCTACTGCACGATAAGACAATCCAGCTTCACGAAGTCCGATGATTCTCCTCCATTCAAACTCTGTAAGTTGTTCAAATCTCGCTCTCTTTCATCGAAGAGGCATAAGTAACGATTGAGCTAACGTTTACCACTAGCAGATAACCACCGATAACCATACACGCCTCGCTACAGCCGTCTATTTATTCGGATCCATCCGCCGTTCAGAGGGCGCTGCTCAGCATACGCATGCACTATGGATTTGAAATTCTAATCATTTGCATATCATGCGCTAATTTGCATTTTCTGAAAATTTCAGCTCACTCGTGTAAGTCCTTCATGGTGTTGCAATTTTCACAAACATGAGTTTAGTTTATTAATGAGCTTGATAAAGATTATGTACGCTGATGAAAAGATAAATCTTGATAAGGTGTTTTTGTAAGCTATTTTACATAATGTGAGTTTTTTTCTTATTGTTTGTTGTTACAAGAATAATAACATTAATTTAAATTATATTTTATAAGTCTTTTCCTATGAGATAATGCGTAATAATCTTGTTTAGGTGAAAAATAGCTCAAATCTTATTAATGGCATTGGTCTTAGATATTGGAGTAAATAACGACACGACTTGGCATTGATTATACCAGAGTAATTCGCATCAACTCATATTGCCTGTTGGGAATTTTCTGATTTAACTACCATACTGTATCTATACGAGAAGTAATTATACTTCAATATTGCCCCAGAAATCATACTTCATTCCCTTTTAAGAGACTGCATTAACATCCTAAAGTATTACAAAGAGTAATAAATAATTATTTACACTTCTTTGTACTGTCAATAAAGATAAGACACTTTCGCAATTTAATGTTACCTCGTTATTAAACTTGTCTAATGAGCTGAAACGACTTTTATTTTTTGATATCGCGCCTTAATAAAAGATTAGAGTCTTTTTGGAATAGAGGTTGTTGACACAAATATTAAATTATGAAATAATAAACTTATTTTTATGTCTGGACTATTTAATCAGAGTTCTTCTTCTTGTAAATTATAAATTTATTATGCGATGTAAACAAGTTTTGTAATGTTATTTATTATATCTTTAAATTTTAAAACATACTTTTTTTACCTTTGAATGCACTAAAATAACGTATGTTTAAAATTTAATGTCATTAAAAATTAAAGCACATTCAACACAAAAACTACCATTAAAATTTTTGTATTATTTGCTGAAAGCAGAAATTATTCATTTTATCAAGAACTTTTTTTTTATCTTGTAAAAATTAGTTTATGTTTTTAGCATTGAAAAAAAATCATATTTTTTTCAAAATAATGAATCAAATACTATTAGTTTAATAACTCAAATATCACGTATGTTATATTTTATTTATTTAAAGTCCTTTTTTTTTTTCGAGCTATCTAAATAGCTTCAATTTTTCAATAACGATTGCTTTGGTTTTTTTTCATGTTAAAATCACTTTTTTTGCCTTTACATTTATTTCCTTCTAATTATTTTTATAGAATTTATTTTATTGTTGTAATTTTTTACAAGCATTTTGTCCTTTTTATTGCAGAAAAATAATTGAATATTCGCCAGCTGAAGATTACTGATTATTTTTAAATTGATAAAAAGGTTTTTCTTTTATATATGCCGTTTTACTTTAACTAGAAATTTTTATTACTACTTTTTAAACTTTCTCAGAGTCTTATAATATATATATATGTCTTATAAAAATACTAGTATTTATTGTACAGAGGATTCGTCATATATAAATTTTTTTTTTTTTTTAATATATATATTTGCTTGTCCGTTAGAAATTTGTAATCATAGATAAACAAGTAATATATAAACAAAAAATGTAAAGTCAATTCCTTCTTTTTTTTTCTCATTATATTGCAGGAAGTCCTTTATAATTAGTTTTCACACATTTTTTTAAGTTTATCTGGCGCCCTCTATTGGCAGATACCTGCAACTTCAATCTAAAAAGAACTAAAATTAATTAATTAAATTTAATTAATGAATTAATATTTTAGAAAACTGTATTAAAATCAAGTGTCATCCATTACAAGTTAAAAAAAATGTATTTGAATTTCAGTGGATAGATATTGCTTTAAAAAATAAAACTCTGTTTTGAAATTATTCTGAATTTAGTAATTTTCCATCCTGTTTAAATAATTCTTTTTTAAACTTTTAGCCAAATATTTCAGAAAAATATCATTTAAATTAATTTTAATTTATATTAATTTTTCATGTATAGAATATTAAACAAAATATTTTAAGTTTATTAAAAACATCTTTTTAAAAGTTAACTTTTAATTTATAAACAGAAGCAGTTTTAAAAAACAGGTATATTACAAAGTGATTCAGAAAGCATATACTTACAAAATTAACTATATTGATGCACTCACACAACAACGACTTTTATTCAAGGTATCTTGTAATGAAAGGTATCATGAAAGCAAAGTCTTCAGTAAGGATTCCAAATATTCTGCACTGCCAAATTTTTCAAAATCGCTAACGTGGCGATAACTTGGTGTTTTTTTAAATACAGTCATGTGGTATATTAATAAAAAAATGAAAATATTTTTTCATGTTAAAGATCAAAAAATTAATTCCGAAATTTATATAGCATGTTAAAGATCGAAAATTTAATTCCCTCTTTTGATATTTCTTAATCAGTGCTGTAATAAATTTCCTTAATCACTGTTTAATTAAATAATCACTACATTAATAAAATGCTTTAATCACTGCCGTAATAGATGCTTTAATCATTGTTGAAATAAATAATCACTGTTTTAATAAAATATCTTAATCACTGCTTTAATAAAATGCCTTAATCACCGTTATAAATAATAATTGTTTTGATAAAATGCTTTAATAAATGCCTTAACACTGTTTAATTAAATAATCACTACTTTAATAAAATGCTTTAATCGCTGCTTAAAAAAACGCCTTAATCTCTTCTTTAATAAGTTATCATTGCTAAAATAAATAATATTTGCTTTAATAAATTATCACTGCTTAAATAAGTAATCTCTGTTTTAATAAATTATCACCGCTTTAATAAATTCCTTAACACGGTTTAAATAAATAATTACTGCTATAATAAAATTCATAAATCACTACTTTAATAAAATACCTTAATCACTGATTTAATAAAATTCATAAATTATTATTTTAATAAAATGCCTTAATCTCTACTTTAATAAAATTCATTAAACAATGTATTAATAAAATTCATAAATCACTACTTTAATAATTATGCCTTATTCACTGCTTTAATAAAATGCCTTATTCACTGCTTTAATAAAATGTCTTAATCATTGCTTTTATAAAGAGTATTTATCTACTCTATAAGTACTCTTGTTAATAATTAATGGAATTTTTTTTTTAAATGTCTGCAGTATAAACTCCACACACACAAACAACTCAAAGACATATTTTTTCAAAAAAGTAATTCCAAATATTATCATTCAATCAATTTTTAATTATTAATTATTATTCATTTTTAATTATTAGATTTTATCATTCAATTTTGTACTTATGTTGCATTATGTAGTGGTGGTACCAATATCTTGGTGATACCAAATTTGGTGCAATTCTGAAGAATTTAGCGAAATAATGATGTGCCCAATTGTGGAAAATATTACTAAAAGCTCGCAAATTAACACATACAAGGACGAGGGGAGAGAAAAATTTTAAGAATTTAAAAAGCAGTTAGAAAAGTTCGAAACAAGAAAAACTTCAAACCAAAATAAATTCAAAGCAAACAAGAAAGTTTTAAGACAAACAACAAAAGAAAATAAACCCAAGGCAAAACAAGAAAACTTGTTATCGATATGCATCCTAGAATGGAAAATAATTAGGGAATAAATAAGAATCAATGTCTTCAATATTGGAAAATCCGTGTAAGAGCATTCTTTACTCATTAAAAAAAATCGAAACTCTAATAACTCATACGCCGTGAAGGGAAAATCGAATAAGACACTGCCACGCACAGAATCGAAATCCACGATTGTTCTAACACAATGCTATCGATCGGACACAGAAGCAAAAACTAATTGAACTATAACTTCCCAATTCTGTCCTCTAATTGGGTAATCTTCGGGGCTCTTTTCACATGCGATAACGAACCTTCCTTCCAATCAGAGCCAGTGCAGTATCCATCTACTCCGCAAGTCAGTGTTCATTACATAGGACGATAAAATTTTACAACACAATATTAACAGCTCCGAAAATGGTAATTAGCGCTTAATAGCAAGGGCCTAGAAAGGAAAAGAAAACACGTCCTATAAACCAGCCCCAGTTCTTCGTTGGAGAAGATTGGAATCTCTGGTTTTTAATGGGACCAGACTTGGAGTTGGCCATTAGCGTCAGAATTATTGCATTACAGCCCCCGGCGCTTCACTTGTTGTGATATTAAGATTTCCCTTGGATCTAATGGAGGCACCCGGTAATTGCGGCAATATGTTTGAATTTAATCTGCAGGACGGTTTCGCGTTTTCAAGATGTTATCGGGGCGATTATTGCTCTGTTAAAATTATGCAGTTCTTGGGAGGTGTTCGGGCTGATAAAGATCCCTTTTTGTTGGATTCGGTGCAAAATAAACTGGAAGAGAAAAAGTGTTTAGGATTCAAACTAATACATGGCTTATATAAAAAAATTACATTAAAATTGATTTTAAATTTTCGAATTGGAAACATAGCGATTTTGCATAGATTATTTATTAGGCTTAATAGATTTTTTTTTATTTCCAATGGTTAGACAAAAAAGTTACGTAGAACAACGGCATTAAGAACAACAGAACTATCAAGAACTAAGAACAATAGAACTATCAAAAAATAAGAACAATAGAACTAACAAGAACTAGACAAGAATCGACTTTAGTTATGGTCTGCAAACTTAAAGAAGATTATATTAAAATTAATTTTAAGTTTTCGAATTGGAAACATAGAATTTTTGCATAGGTTACTTATTAGGCTTAATAGTTTTTTTTCCAACTGCTAGGCAAAAGGCTACATAGAACAATAGTACTAAGAACAAGAGAACTATCAAAAATTAAGGACATAACAAAGACCGGAGTCATTGCCTAATAAGCAATCCTGCTTCCCAATATCTCGAATCCTCTGTATGTTCCCAAAGATGCCCACATCATAGTAGATGGTCTCTGTCCATTACTTCTCCAGAGTCACAAAGTGGGAAAATAGGATAGGTTGAAATGCCTATGAGGTGTAGATTAGGCTTAATAGTTGAATTAAACAAAGTAAATGCTTATTTAAATAATGTTTTCTAATAATTATATGTTCTTTAATCAAATAATTCGTTAATATATGCACATGCTTCTGAGATATCATTACATCGACTTTAGTTATGGTCTGCAAATTTAAAAAAGAAGATTATATTAAAATAGATTTTAAGTTTTTGAATTGGAAATATACCATTATTGCATATATTACTTATTAGACTTCATAGATTTCTTTTACTTCCAATGTCAAGGCAAAAAGTTACCTGGAACAACGGCAATAAGAACAATAGAAGTATCAAGAACTAAGAACAAAGAGATGATCAGAGTCATTGCCTAATGAGCGATTTGCTTCCCAATCCTTTGTAGGCCCACATGGGAGCAAGATGGTCCTTGTCCATTACTTCTCCAATCACAAAGTGGGCAAATAGGATCGGTTGAAATGTCTATGTGGTCCATATTAGTCTTAATAGATGAATTAAACTAATTAAATGTATATTTAAATAATAATTTGCATTAATTATTTGTCTTTAGTCAAACATTTCATAAATATATGGATATGTTTCTGAGATATCCTCATTAAATAGACTTTTATAAGTCAATAAATAAATAAATCTAAAAATTGAAAAAAAGTTTAAATTTTTAAAATTAAAAGTTTGTGTTTTCTATTGGAATCATCTCGTATGCAGGGTATAACAATAATAATACAATCATGTCCATATATTAAGGATAATGAAGTTCAGGCAAAGAAAGAGACAGAAGCAAAACAAATTTGACTTATTTGTAAAGTCTATTTATTAAACAAAAGGTAAAGAGCAAAAAAGATGCTATATGTTTGACATAATTAATAAAAATTGCGATTTTTACTCCCTGGAGCAAATTTCAAAAAAGAACCTATTTACAAAAAACATTATAACATGGTTAGTATGGTGGTTAATATGGAGTATGTCTCCCGGACGATGCAATACAGGTCTTACAACGCCTAGGCATGCTGAGTATCAAATTATCAATCTGATCTTGGGGAATATTACACCACTCATCAAGCAATGCCTTCCGAAGCTCCGGTTGACAGGTGGGAGGGGGTTGACGGGCTGCAATTCGTCGGCCAAGTATATCCCACACATGCTCTATTGCATTCAAGTCCGGTGAGTATGCCGGCCAATCCATACGGGTGATATCCTCCAACTGAAGGCATTCGTCTACAATGTCTGCACGGTGAGAACGGGCGTTGTCATCCATAAACCGAAATTCAGCACCCATGGCGCCCCGAAACAAACGTACATGTTGTTCCAGAATGACATCCCGATAGATGTGACCTGTCATCGTTACACTCTGAACGTGCAGGTCAGTTCTGGAACCAAGAATAATTCATCCCCAAACGTGCCATCCTGCACCACCGTAACGGTGTCGTTCAATGGTGTTCTCTTGGTGGTAACGGGTACCTGGCGCTCTCCATATGAAAGTCCGGCGAGAATCAGTCTGCAAACTAAACCTGGACTCGTCAGAAAACATCACACAAGACCACTGTTGCGGTGTCCACAATGCATGCTCTCTACTCCAGGTTAATCGCAGGCGACAGTGAGTTGCGGTAAGTGCAACACATCTGACAGGACTACGAGCATATAGACCAATGTGTCCTAAGCGTCTGTACACGGTCTGCCTTGAAACTGTCGTACCGGTAGCTGAAGAGAGCTGACGAGACAGGTCTGATGCTGTGCTCCGTCTGTTTCTTTTGGCAGCAACTGCTAAATACCGGTCCTCATTCGGCGTTGTAACTCGGGGGCGACCTGTGCTGTAACATCTACTCACATTACCATCATCTTGGAGATTGCCAAAGGAGGAGATGACACTCTGGGCGATTCCAAGTTCCTCGGATACTTTCAGCTGGGTACGTCCACATTCCAGTCGTCCGACAATTCTACCACGTAAAAAATCATCCAAATGCTTCCTTTGTGCCATAACTATGCGGTTATTGCACTGAAAGGCTTTTAAAGACCTTGTGAACAATTTTACTTCTTTGCCACCATTCCTTATATACCCCGCTCTTACACTCTCGTCATTGTGACGTACTATCCGCGCTATCTGGTGGTTTCCTATAATTTGCATATTCTTCTTCAAGATGTGTGTGATAATTCTACAGGTGAAATTTTTATTTTAGAGTTCAATTTCTGTGTGATTCTGAATTATCCTTAATTTATGGACATGAGTGTATTTTTTAACTGTTAAAGTATTACCATCTGCTTTAATGTTGAATACCATCAAGGTTAACATGATTGCTATAGTCACAAAACCTATTAAAATGTGTGTAAATTACGTCACGTTAAACACAAGAATTGAAGGAAAATTGCGCCTTAACTTCGAGTAATATGAAAAGAAAATAATTTACGAAATGGAAGTTTTAGATATATCGATCTGAGAAAAGTAATTTTCCATGCCTTTTTTTAAGAAGGATATTATAGAAAACCTTCAAAGAAATTAAATTTTATAGACCTTTATCAGCCCGGCTGTATACTGTCATGAATAATACTGAAAGTTAAATACATCATTATCCAGGAAATTATAATGCTACTTTAATTTAAATACACAAATGGACAATTTCTGTACTTGGCCAACGGCAACATTTCTCACTCAAATAATATTTAGAGGAATAATCATTTTATAAACTTTATCTTCAAAATCCACATTTTGCCAAATTGCAACTATCCTTCAATTTTTACGCATCGTAAATTAATGACGATATTAAAATTTTATCCCAAAAATATGCTATTTCTAATTATATCTGCCGATTCAGCCTTTTCATTTATCTCATTTTATTTTGCTTAGCACTATTTCATAACAAAAATTTTTATTTGAATAATAATATTTCAAAATTTTTAATCAAAATCGTCAATCGTCATCATAAGTTATATTTTAAACATCATAAATTAGCAACTACATTAAATATTCTTCGCCATAATAAACAATTTCCAATCATCTCGTATTCAGATAGTTATCTCATTATTAAAGAAACTAAAAGTCAGTTTCATTAAGACCGCTTTTATAAGAATTACTTTTCTGATAGAAAATATTCACATATTAGAGTTTCAAAATATATATGACAAATTGCATATATATATATATATAATTTAGATTTCGCTTTCGCAATAAGAGTGACGCTAAGCCCATCTATTTTCAAACTATAGATCGCTACTAATAAAAATAATTTTCCATAAGAAATTAATAAAATGCAATCGGAATAGAGTATTCGTTAAATAGCTAGTTTTGAGGATAAGTAGTTGAGTATAAGAACTTTTATAATACTACACTCATGTCCATAAATTAAGGATAATTCAGAATCACGCAGAAATTGAACTCTAAAATAAAAATTTCACCTGTAGAATTATCACACACATCTTGAAGAAGAATATGCAAATTACAGGAAACCACCAGATGGCGCGGATAGTGCGTCACAATGACGAGAGTGTAAGAGAGGGGTATATAAGGAATGGTGGCAAAGAAGTAAAATTGTTCACAAGCGCTTTAAAAGCCTTTCAGTGCAATAACCGCATAGTTATGGCGCAAAGAAAGCATTTGGATGATTTTTTATGTGGTAGAATTATCGGACGACTGGAATATGGACGTACCCAGCTGGAAGTATCCGAGGAACTTGGAATCGCCCAGAGTGTCATCTCCAGGCTTTGACAACGATTCCAAGATGATGGTAATGTGAGTAGATGTTACAGCACGGGTCGCCCCCGAGTTACAACGCCGAATGAGGACCGGTATTTAGCAGTTGCTGCCAAAAGAAACAGACGGAGCACAGCATCAGACCTGTCTCGTCAGCTCTCTTCAGCTACCGGTACGACAGTTTCAAGGCAGACCGTGTACAGACGCTTAGGACACATTGGTCTATATGCTCGTAGTCCTGTCAGATGTGTTGCACTTACCGCAACTCACTGTCGCCTGCGATTAACCTGGAGTAGAGAGCATGCATTGTGGACACCGCAACAGTGGTCTTGTGTGATGTTTTCTGACGAGTCCAGGTTTAGTTTGCAGACTGATTCTCGCCGGACTTTCATATGGAGAGCGCCAGGTACCCGTTACCACCAAGAGAACACCATTTAACAACACCGTTACGGTGATGCAGGATGGCTCGTTTGGGGAGGAATTATTCTTGGTTCCAGAACTGACCTGCATGTTTAGAATGTAACGATGACAGGCCACATCTATCGGAATGTCATTCTGGAACAACATGTACGTTTGTTTCGGGGCGCCATGGGTGCTGAATTTCTGTTTATAGATGACAACGACCGTCCTCACCGTGCAAACATTATAGTTGAATGCCTTCAATTGGAGGATGTCACCGTATGGATTGGCCAGCATACTCACCGGACTTGAATCCAATAGAGCATATGTGGGATACGCTTGGCCGACGAATTGCAGCCCGTCAACCCCCTCCCACCTGTCAAGCGGAACTTCGGAGGGCATTGCTTGATGAGTGGCGTAATATTCCCCAAGATCAGATTCATAATTTGATACTCAGCATGCCTAGGCGTTGTAAGGCCTGTATTGCATCGTCATGGAGACATACTCCATATTAACCATCATACTAACCATGTTATACTGTTTTTTGTAAATAGGTTCTTTTTTGAAATTTGCTCCAGGGAGTAAAAATCGCAATTTTTATTAAATATGTGAAACATATAGCATCTTTTTTGCTCTTTACCTTTTGTTTAATAAATAGACTTTACAAATAAGTCAAATTTGTTTTGCTTCTGTCTCTTTCTTTGCCTGAACTTCATTATCCTTAATTTATGGACATGAGTGTAGTATGTTTTAAAATATCTCATTAAAGAACAGTCCAATTTTACCGTACGTTACATTCCCAAAGTCGATCATATTTCCAGAAAATTGTATTCCACAAGATTATTCCCGCAGTTAAAAGTTCAAAAGTCATTAAAAATTTCTTTTATTTTTAATGACTTTTCTTTTAGTGTTTATTCAAACTTCTGAAATTACCATTTTTTTCCTCTCTCTCTCTCTTTATATTCGATTTTATTTATCAAAATAATGATATAATTTCTAATAATTTCTCGTAGAAAAATTATTTACAATTATGATTTTAACACATCGCTTATGTTTATGAATAATTTAAACTACTCTTATTTGATTTTGATAAATTATTTTTAACTATATTACAAATATCGCCAAAAATAAGCATCTTTATTGTAGAATCTTTAAATAATAATAATATTTAAAACATAATCTTTATCAAAGAATCTTTAGATAATAATCTATAAAAAAAGAATCTTAAGTAATAATTTAATAAAGAAACATTATGATCTAGTCACTAAATAATAATCTATTTTTTAAAAAAATAAAGATATAAAATCTTTATAAGTATCTTTAAATAATAAGAAGAAATAGATTCTTTATAAGAATCTATTTCTCATTATTAGTTTAATCAGAACAATTTTTCAATCCTTAAAAAATAATTAATTAGAGTCTTTATAAGTAGCTTTAAATATTATTACAAAAATTTTAAATATTTATTAGTCTTATGATAAGATAACGATATGAAATTATTTCCTTAAATTTTCAAAAATTTATTTTTTCACTGCTGAAGCTAATGAATTTGTCTTGAAATGTCAGATTCAAATTTAAAAAAAAAAAAAAATTCAGTGTTTTTTTTCACATTTGACGAAAAAAATTGGAAATAATGATGAAAGAAATAGTCATAGACACTTTCTTAAAATATTTAAATATATATAATATAGTTAAATAATAATATATGAAAGATTCTTTATTATTTAAATATATTATATTTATTAAGGAATAAATATATTTATTTATCTTTGTTATTAATATATTTATCGAGGAATCTTAAAATAATAATATATCAAAAAGAATCGTTATCGAAGAATTTTCAAATAATAATAATCTATAAAAAAGGAATCTTAAATAATAATCTAATAAAGAAACTTATAATGAAGTAATCTTTAAATAATAATTCAAATTTTTGAAAGTAATGAAGTAGAATCATTATACGAATCCTTAAATAATAATTACATAGAATCTTTATAAATAGCTTTAAATTATATTATAAGAATTTTAAAAATTTATTAAATCTCTTATAATAAAATAAAATTATAAAAAAATTTTCTAAAAATTTCAAAAATTTATTATTATTTTTTTACTAGCGAAGCCAATGAATTTGTCTTAAAATGTCAGATTTAAAAAAAAAAAAAAAAAAAAAAAAATCAAGGTATTTATTTTTGTTTGTCGGAAAAAAAACCTGAAATAATAATAGTAAAAGAAGTCATTCTTTCAGAATCACATTCACAGATGCTTTCTTAAAATATTTCATTTCGAAAATAATTTCGTTCTTGTGGCTATGAGAAAGATTATTCCATTATGTAACTGTTTGACCTTTGACAGAAACAGGGCGTTTCTTACTCCTTTCAGAACAATTTTTCAATCACTGCACAAAAACATCGTAAATAATTCAAGGATAAGAAAGATTAACTGATAAAATTCATGAAAGAAACTAAACATTTCAAGAAACAATTAACCTTTAAGATAATATTTTAATCTATATTCCGATCAGTAGACCCATTAATTCTGTAAAAGCCCTATTCACTTTATCATTTTCATGATTTTTCTACTGATATTTTCTTTAATTGTAACTTTTCATAGATTTTATGTTCCTAAAATTTTCATTTTTTTTATTTTGTATTACATTTTAAGATAATTTAATTATCCGTTTTATATTCGATTTTATTCAATATGCAAGGTTTTTCTATTCATTTATTCGTTGGTTTCTCTTATTCAATTGTTAAATGAGACATATGACTTGATACATATTCATATGGTAAATGGTCATGTAAAGTATATTAGATTATACATAGTGTCTATGTACAAGGTTTGCAAACTTCTGGGTACATCTTGATCAGTGGTCTCCCAAGTGGTGTACGCGTTCCCCAGGGTACGCAAAGTAATATAGGGGATAAAATGGTAAAAGCCAATATATGATAAGCCAAAAATGGTAGTATCACGAGGACTTGCGAGTGTACGATCGTGTTTAATATGATTACGAGGTTCTCTAATGAGTTGTTGTATATGGTTTCAGCAGCGTTTAGGGAGCTCAACATCATAAATGAATCAACTTTAAAGATCATGAGCACGAAAGATAAAGGAAATAAAGCGCTTTGCCTTTTAAGTCATATTATATTTGAACTGATAAGAAGAAACTGAAAAAAAAGAAACTTTACAAGCCAGATTGAATTTTTTTTTCTTCTTTGTAATGGGTGGATGCGATTGAATACCTAATTTTAAGATTTAATATGCATATCAACGAATGCAATCTTACCACTTGATTCTACATGCCTATGGGAAGTAAGTTTTTCTGAAATGACGTCAATTAAAGTGAAGTGCAGTAATAAATTAGAATTAGAACCAGAATTCTTCGAATTGCGTTAACAGAAGGCACCAAACCAGAATTTTCAGATATTACGAAACAAATGCAGTAATGTTGTTTACATTAGAATCTACATAAAAATGTATATTTGTAATTTAACAAAACATATGTACATTGTTTAAAATAAATAAGTAATAAGTAATTTGATTTGTGGAAAAACTTACACACACAAACGTTCGTAAGGATATAGTTTTCCTTCTGTATCCTCCAGACTCAGGACATCCCGGTATAATCCACTACAATTCACAAACTGGAATTTAGATTATATTATATTAAATCTATCATAATTTACTTTATGTACGGTGTCCTTAAAGTTTATCCCCAACTCATGATGTTATTTGGAAGGAATTTCTTGCTGATGACCTTTTTCAGAATATGCTTCCTCAGACATGTTGAACATACGGAACCCTGGGTGGCGTATATCCCGCAGTCTTGGAAGGCAAATGCATATCCACTTGTTCCGCTTTTGTAAGATCAGATATTCTGCTATTACTGCGTCAATGTGAAGAAGTATTTCTAACTAAGCATTTCTGTGTGATTCAGGGTACTAGAAGTTTCTGTCTACCAAGTGCAATAAGTAAAAAATAAATAAATTTTGGTGCTATTATGTACCTATATGTCAATAACAATCAACTGCAAGAAATGGAAACATTTCTATAATAAAAAGTTTATCATAATACAAATTATTGATCATGTTAAAAAAAATCATGAGTAAAGCAATAGTTCTACAATTAAATTAAAGGAATTTTTAAAAAGAATATTAACAATTCATCAACTTTAAATAGTTATAATTTAATTACTGTCTAGAGTAATCAAGTGTAAGTAATTAAAAGTTATGTAGTTTCATAGGTCTGTTATATAGAGATTTTAGATGCATTTGTATTTTAATCCCAAATATATTTTTAAAATTCAATAAACACCTTACAAATTTTAACATCAGCAGTTCTCTGCATTCTTAAAATCAAATTTAAATTACCTATTCAGCATTTTAACTGATTTTTTTTTCAAAATTACCATAACTACATATTTTAATACAACTTTCAAAATAATTTAAATTCTCATGATAAATTTTAAAAAGCCTTACCAGTCATATATTTGTTATGCTGATAACAAAACTGCGAATGCTGATGATATAATAATTATGCATGGGCAAAAATGAATTCTGCTCTACGTTGGCCCAACGGAATATTCCCGGTTGGATATCTAATTGGAAAGGAGAAATTAATTGTGCTGGTCCTAATTTCATTATCTTCTTTCTCGATGCCATAACCGAATGACAGGCGCATCTTCATAGTGCTTAGTCTGGTGGAAATGCAGATATGAGAATGGGAGGCTCGCTATATTGTTAAGGGCTTCAGAACTTTCCAGAAAAATAAAAAGTCCTTCACACATTTTTCCAAAGATAAAGAATGAAAGTTAGAGGTAGAAGATAAGTTTCGAAAATGAGGCCAATGCATTTTTCATAGCAACATCTGCAATATTCTATACGGAAGAAAGAAAAAAAGTGCTCAAAAATAAGGAGTCTGTTTTCAATGATAAAGTCAACTTGCAGATTTTGGTTTTAAATTATTATTTTTTGGTTTTGGAAAGATAAGGCGATTTTAATTATTAGGGAAAAAAGATAAAGGAATTCCTTTCACATTAGGGATGTGTTACTCCTGCAATATTTTCAAACAAATATTTCAGAAGTTATGACTTTTTTCATAACTTTCTAATATTTCGTAAGGATAACATCAGTAAATTATATTTATGCATTGTAAAAATGATCTAGTGATAAAATTATGATAAATTATAAAATGATATGTAATATTAAACACGGTCTTATTTATTAATTTTTTATCTGAAATTTTCATGATTTTATAAAATAAGAGGTAGTGTTTTTTATGTAATTACTTTAGTAAATGTTGTGCCAAATTATATTATAATTAGTGTGTAGAGTAAAACAAGAGGTATTAATTGAAAATTATATAGTTTTAAGTATCTGTGATACAGAGATTTTAGAGAGCATTTGCATTTTAACCCCAAATACATTCTGGAAAAATTACTTAAAAACCAATTAAAACTTCCCAGATTTTAGCATCAGCAATACTCTGTGTTCTTAAAATAAAATTATAGACATCTAATAGAATTTACATGAAATAAAAATTATCATAACTATATATTTTACTACAACTTTCAGGATATTATAAGAGGATTTTAACTCTCATGATAAATCTTTGAAAAAGAATTACCAGTCGTATATTTGTTATGCTAGTAAGAAAACTGCGAATTGCTGATGATATAATAATTATGCATTATCAAAAATGAATTGGCAAACAGTTAGGCAGTTGTCTTTTTTGCGCAATAAGGAAAGCGCTGCACCGACGTTACCCACTTTGCACTACCCAGGAGGCGCGAGTAGCTTGAAGCAAGCTACGGACTCGAAGTAACAATACCCTCGCAACGCTCATATTAGTCCAGGATCTATTGTTTAAAGTAAATTCCGAACCACTACAAACATCCAAGGAACCGCCGAGACTCGAACTCAAAACCTATGGCTCCGAGCTCCAGAGAGCTAGACACTCGGCCATTCAGGCCCCTGAAAAAATTCAAAATAAATAAATAATTCAGAATTTTAACTGATTATTTGAAATGAAGTAACAAAATTACCATACTGATATATTTACTACACCTTTAAAAATATTATAAGATGATTTTAATACTCATGATCAACTTTCCAATACTCATTGCCTGTCACATGTTTGTTATGCTAGTAACAAAAATTCGGATGCTGATGATATAATGATTATGCATAGGGACAAAAATGAATTCTGCTCTACTTTGGCCCGAAGGAGCTTCTGAAATATTCCAGGCTGGATATCTAATTGGAAAGGAGAAATTAATTGTGCTGGTCCTAATTTCATCATCTTCCTTCTCGATGGCATAACTGAATGGCAGGCGCATCTTCATAGTGCCGAGTGCTCAGTCTGGTGGAAATGCAGAATGGGAGGTTCACTTTATTTTTAAGGGCCCCAGAACTTTCCAGCAAAATAAAAAGTCCTTCACACATTTTTCCAAAGATAAAGAATGAAAGTTAGAGATAGAAGAGGGCTTTCGAAAATGAGGCCAATGCATTTTGCATAGCAACATCTGCAGCGTTCTGTATGGAATAAAGAAAAAAAGTGTACAAAAATAAGGAGTCTGTTGCAGGTCAGTGATAAAGTCAAGTTGCAGGTTTTGGTTTTAAATTATTATTTTCTGTTTTCAGAAAGATAAGAGGATTTTAATTATTGAAGACAAGGGATAAAGAGATTTCGTTCACATTAGGGATGCGTTATTCTTATAATATTTTCAAATAAATATTTCAGAAGTTATTATAATTTTTTCATAAATTTCTAATATTTTTATATGAATAACATCTTCATCATTAAACAATATTTGTATACTGTAAAGTGATAAATTAAATACTATATATATTTTCTGCAATTTTCAAGATTGTATAAATGTGAGATAATTTTGTTGTTTTATCTGTAATTACTTTAGTTAATGGTATTGCAGTGTCGAATTTTGAGTAGTAAAATAACCAATCCCATGAGTAATCTACTCATATTTGGAGGGAAAGATGACAGCTGCTGTTGTGATAAAGCACCCGTAGGTAGAAGCCTGACTTGATTCTGTGTCGATGAAGAAGGATAACAGAGCCTTCCTGGAGGTTTTTTAATGGGAACTATCATGCATTTTTGGAACGTATGGGAAAGAACCCGGAAAACTCATACCAGGTATTTCGTCTAACGAAGCAAGGTGCTGAACATTACAAATGTGTCGCTGAAAAATGTGGGACAGTACCATCCGGGAAGGCTTTTAGGAGGAACTACCCTGCATTTGTGTATCGTATGAGAAATACCCGAAAAACTCCACTGATTAGTCTAATTCACGAGGCGAGATGCTGAAAAACATAAATACCATCGAGTGTACACATTTTTTGAAACTGTGTCTATAACGATGCCACCAGAAGACTGAACCTCAGCCCTATTGCACACCTGCGGCGTGCATTGTCACTGGGGCAAAATTAAGCTTACGTTACGTATTAAACATTTGAACTAATTTTTTAAAATGAAACAACAAAATTACCATAAATATATATTTTACTACAACTTTCAAAATATTTAACTCGCATGATAATTTTTTCAATAAGCATTACCAGTCGCATATTTGTTACGCCAGTTACAAAACTGCAAATGCTGATGATATAATAATTATGCATGGGCAAAAATGAATTCTGCTTTACTTTGGCCCAACGGAATATTCCCCGTTGGCTATCTAATTGGAAAGGAGAAATTAATTGTGCTGGTCCTAATTCCATTATCTTCTTTCTCGATGCCATAACCGAATGACAGGCGCATCTTCATAGTGCTTAGTCTGGTGGAAATGCATGAAGGCATGAGAAGGGGGTTCACAATATTGTTAAGAGTTTCAGAACTTTCCAGTAAAATAAAAATGCCTTCACATATTTTTCCAAAGATCAAGAATGAAAGTTAGAGGTAGGAGAGAACTTTCGAAAATAAGGCCCAATGCATTTTTCATAGCAACATCTGCAGAATTCTGTAAGGAAGAAAGAAAAAGTGCTCAAAAGTAAGGAGTCTGTTTTCAGAGAGCAAGTCAAGTTGTAGGTTTTGGTTTTAAATTATTATCTTTTGTTTTCAGAAAGATAAGGTGATTTTAATTATTGCGGAAAAGGAATAAAGAAATTTCTTTCACATTAGGGATGTGTTATTAAACTCTGTACTATTTAATATCTGTAATTTTCAAAATTTGTATAAATATAAGATAGTTTAGTTGTTTTATCTGTAATTACTTTAGTTAATATTGTTATAGTGACTAATCTTTATTGTTAGGCAGTACGGGACGTATCTGCCATAAGTAATCTACTCATGGATGGGACGGGGGAGCTTTTGTCGCGATGGTACACCCGTAGGTAGAAGTCTGACTTGATCCATGTCGCTGAAGAAAGAGGGCAGTGGGGAATTCCCCTGCATTTACGTATCGTACGAGAGAAAATTAAAAAAACTCCCATCAGGCAGTTCGCCTAATGAGGAAAGATGTTCAATATCAAAAATGCCATCGAGTCTCCTCGTCTTTTGAAATACTGTCTACAACAAAGCCACCAGTGGATTCCACGTCAGCCCGAATGCTGTCTGGTAGCGCGCGTTGCTATTGAGCCACGAGTTGGCCAAAATCAAATTTAAATTACGTAATAAACATTTGAACTTATTTTTTGAAATGAAATAAAAAAATTAACATAATTATATATTTTACTACAACTTTCAGAATATTATAAGGTGATTCTAACTATCATGATAAATTTTTCAATAAGCATTACCAGTCGCAAATTTGTTATGCCAGCAATAAAATTCAGATGCTGATGATATAATAATTATGCATGGGCAAAAATGAATTCTGATTTACTTTGGCCCAAAGGAATATTCCCTGTTGGCCATCTGATTGAAAAGGAAAAATTAATTGTGCTGGTCCTTATTTTCATTATCTTCTTTCTCGATGCCATAACCGAATGGTAGACGTGTCATATGGTAAAATAAGCAATCCCATGAACATTCTGCTTATAGATGGAGGGAAAGGGGGCAGTTTCTGTTGTGAGGGAGTACCCGTAGGTAGAAATCTGACTTATCTCCGTGTCACAGAAGAAGGAGAACAGTGCCTTCCTGGAGGTCCTTTTAATGAGAACTATCATACATTTGCGTATCGTATGAGAGAGAACACGGAAAACTCATATCTGGTAATTTGCCTAAGAAAGCAAGGTGCTGAACCTCACAAACGTGTCGATGAAAAAGTGGGTAGTACCATCCAGGAAGACTTTTAGGAAGAACTACCTTGCATTTGTGTATAGTATGAGAAAGACCTGAAAAACTCCACTGGATAGTCTGGTTCACGAGAGATGATTCACGATCACGCGAGATGCTGAACAACATATGCCATCGAGTGTCCACGTTTTTTGAAGCAGTGTCTATAACAATACCGCCAGCAGACTACCGTATTGCTCACCAGCAACGCGCGTTGCCGCTGAACCACGAATCTGGTAAACTTAAATTTAAATTACGTATTCAACATTTGATCTGATTTATTTTTAATTAAAATAACAAAATTATCATAGCTATATAGTTTATTACGACTTCCAAAATATTATAAAGTGATTTTAATTCTCATGATAATTTTTTCAATAATAATTTTATTATAATTAATAATTTCATGATTACCAGTCGCATATTTGTTATGCCTGCAACAAAACTGCAAATGCTGATGATATAATAATTATGCATGGGCGAAAATGAATTCTGCTCTACTTTGGCCCAACGGAATATTCCCTGTTGGATATCTAATTGGAAAGGAGAAATTAATTGTGCTGGTCCTAATTTCATTATCTTCTTTCTCGATGCCATAACCGAATGACAGTCGCATCTTCACATTGCTGAGTGCTTAGTCTGGTGGAAATGCATGAAGGCATGAGAATGGGATGTTCACCATATTGTTAAGAGCTTCAAAACTTTCCAGTAAAATAAAAATGACTTCACATATTTTTCCAAAGATCAAGAACTAAAGTTAGAGGTGGAAGAGAACTTTCGAAAATGAAGCCAATGCATTTTTCATAGTAACATCTGCAGCGTTCTGTACGGCAGAAAGAAAAAGTGCTCAAAAATAACGTGTCTGTTTTCAGTGATCAAGTCAAGTTGCAGGTATTGGTTTTAAATTATTATCTTTTGTTTTCAGAAAGATAAGGTGATTTTAATTATTGCGGAAAAGGAATAAAGAAATTTCTTTCACATTAGGGATGTATTATTAAACTATCCCTAATGCGAAAGAAATTTATCACATTAGGGATGTGTTATTATTTAATATCCGTAATTTTCAAAATTTGTATAAATATAAGAGAGTTTTGTTGTTTTATCTGTAATTACTTCAGTTAATATTGTTATTGTGACTAATCTTCATTGTTAGGCAGTACGGGACGTATCTGCCATAAGTAATCTACTCATGGAGGGGGGAGATTTTGTTGCGATGGAGCACCCGTAGGTAGAAGTCTGACTTGATCCATTTCGCTGAAGAAACAGGGCAGTGGGAAATTCCCCAGCATTTACGTATCGTACGGAAGAAAATTAAAAAAACTCCCATCAGGTAGTTCGCCTAATGGGGTAAGATGTTGAATATCAAAAATGCCATTGAGTCCCCTCGTCTTTTGAAACACTGTCTACAACAAAGCCGCCAGTGAATTGAACTTCTGCCTTAATGCTCACCCTGTAACACGAGTTGCCACTGAGCCAAGAGTCGGTCAAAATCAAATTTAAATTACTTATTCAACATTGAACATATTTTTATGAAATTAAACAACAAAATTTTAAATTTTGAACTTCCATTATAAATTATTAAGTGACATTAGCAGTCGCATAATTGTTATGCCAGCAACAAAAATTCGGATACGGATGACATAGTAATTATGCATGGGCAAAAATGAATACTGCTCTACTTTGGCCCAAAGGAATATTCCCTGTTGGATATCTAATTGGAAAGAGAAATTAATTATGCTGGTCCTAATTCCATTATCTTCTTTCTCGATGCCATAACCGAATGGCAGGCGCATCTTCATAGTGTCGAGTGCTTAGTCTGGTGGAAATGCAGAATGGGAGGTTCACTTTATTTTTAAGGGCCCCAGAACTTTCCTGCAAAATAAAAAGTCCTTCACACTTTTTTCCAAAGATAAAGAATGAAAGTTAAAGGTAGAAGAGGACTTTCGAAAATGAGGCCAATGCATTTTTCATAGCAACATCTGCAGCATTCTGTATGGAAGAAAGAAAAAAGTGCCCAAAAATAAGGAGTCTGCTTTCAGTGATAAAGTCAAGTTGCAGGTTTTGGTTTTAAATTATTATTTTTTTGGTTTTGGAAAGATAAGACGATTTTAATTATTGGAGAAAAGGGATAAAGAAATTTCTTGCACATTAGGGATGTGTTACTCCCACAATATTTTCAAACAAATATTTCAGAAGTTATTATTTTTTTTTCATAAATTTCTAATATTTTTATAAGAATAACATCAGTAAATTACATATCTGCACGATAAAAAGGATAGTGATATAAAGATAAAATGTTATATTGATAAATGATATATGATATTAAACCACTGTTTTATTTATTATCTGAAATTTTCATGATTTTATAAAATTTGAGGGGTTTTTTTTTATATGTAATTGCTTTAGTTAAGGCTGTGTTAAATTCTCAGTGTCCTGCAGTGCGGGACGGACATCCCATGAGTAATCTACTCATGAATGATGGGAAAGGGACAGCTTCTGTTGTAATATATCACCTGTAGGTAGAAGTCTAACTGGACTCCGTGTCGCTGAAGAAGGAGGACATTGGGGAACTACCACACATTTGCCTATCGTGTGGAAAAAAACGCCGAAAACTCCCAGCATGTAAATCGACTCTCGAGGCAAGATGCTGAACATGCGAAACGCCATCAAGTTTCCTCGTTTTTTGAAACAGTGTCTACAACAAAGCCGGCAGCGGACTGAACCTCATCTCCAATGCTCACCGTGGCGCCCGCGGCCCCCGAGCTACGAGTCGCGCTATTGTATGAAATTTAAATAATTAGTTTTCACAAGACATGAATGGCTTTTAATGGACTTTAATAATGGCTTTTAATAATTAAGAAATTAAGATGCTTTTATGTATTTATATGTAATTAGTAATCAACTGTGTGAAATGGGTACATTTCTATAAAAATCCTTATTATTACATTTTATATCATTATTTTTTCGTTTCGGAAAGATAAGATGGTTTTAATTAATGGAGAAAAGGGATAAATAAATTTATTTCCCATTCATGATGTGTTACTCCTATAATATTTTCAAACAAATATTCATATGTTATTATTAACTATTTGCATAAATTTGTAATAGTTTGTAAGTATAACGTATTTGTCAGTAAACCATATTTTTGCACTGTAAAATGATATAGTTATTATTAAACACTGTCTTATGTAACATCTGCAATTATCATGATTTTGTATAAATATGAGGTTGTTTTTTATCTGTAATTACTTTAGTTAATAGTAATTACTTTAGTTCCTCAGTGTCCTGCAGTGCGGGCTGCCTGATTGCCAATTGGCTAGCGCTCTGGCCTTTGGTATCGCAAACTTCAGGTTCGAATCCTGGCGTTGGTAGGAATGTTTGTGAGTGGTTCGAAATAAACGTTAAACGGTCCCTGTTTATTTAGCCCTCGTGTGCACAATATGATCATAGAGTGACAAGCCTGTAATGCAATTAAAAAGAGATAAAAAATAGGTAATCCCGCTTGAATGTCATAACAATAGCAATATTTGGAAAAAGAAGTTATTTTCATGCAAAGCACAGTAAGAAATACGTATTTCTTTTTGTGCCTTGCATAAAAACAACTTCTTATAACACTGTAAGAAAAAAACCTGAAATTTAAAAAAAAATCAAATTTTATCAAATCAATTCAGTCAAAGTCAAATTAAAAATTAACTTTCAAGTCTGTTTTAATAGGATTTTCTAAATTTGTTAAATATTTCTTTTAGTTAAATTTTTCCTATCTTTTTTGTTTCATATTAATAATTTTTACTAAATAATTTCACCATAAGGCACCAAAAAAAAACATAACACCATAACAAAAGGACTGAAATTCTAAAAGAAATCAGCTTCTCAATAAAAAGCCTGTCTATATAGGTATTTCTAAATTTGTTAAATGCTGCATAAATATTTTTTTCTACTTTTTTTCTTGCATATTACTCTTTTGTGCCGTGTTTTTTATTTACTTTTTCCTTTCGAATTTTGTATTGTAATAGATATTCTACAATTTACCTAATGTATACCAAATTTTATATTTATAATTTAGTTAGTAGATTATATATATAATCTTTTTTTTTTCTATCTTTTTCGTTACATATTACACTTTTGTGTTTTGTTGCTTCTTTTTTCCTTTATTTATTTATTCTTTTTTTTTTTGCGAATTTTGTGTTTATAGATATTCTTCAATTTACCTAATATCCTAAATAACAATGTTCAAAGATTTTATAATTTCAATGAAAAATACAATCCGAAAAAGATAAAATATCAGGTAACCGTAGATTACTGTCACAACAACAACATATATATATTCATGGCTAAGAAGATGTTTTCATCCAAATAACACCATAAGGCATCACATTCGACACACAGCAGCATATGTTTTCGCGCTTCTATCAACTCAAAAAAAAAAAAACACTTGCGCATTCTTTTTATTTCGTTGTCAATAAAAGCAACGATATGAGAGGCTAAGAACACCATTTTTGATCTCTTGCAGGGAGCAAAACATCTCTTATGTCCTTCTCCGAACAACATCCCCCACCCCCTGTTGCATATGTAAAATCGCCTTCTCCCATTCGAAATTCAGATTTATTCCCGCTTTTTCGCCCGGACGCAAACATAATGCACGATCATATAACGTCAACAAGAACTGGTGGAATGAAAAGATCCGCATCCTTTTCTCCACCCCCGTATTCAAAGAGGATACATCTGTATTCTGAGGACACTCTCAGCTGAGAGTCATTCTTCACGAGCACAAGGCCATGAAAAATATATTGTTTCTCCGCGCCAGATACCAATATCTATCAGTCTATCCGGAGATGTATACGCGCGCATCCATAAACCTGAAAGCGATGATTTCCTTTTAACCTTTCTTCCAGATAGATAAAAAGTGGATTCGGGTTCTCTTAAAGGAGACTAAAATGAAAAACGTTTTCCAACTGCAGATGTTTACTAAATCGACATTTTTGTTTGGTTTTTGGGGAATAACAATAAAAGTTGAAGGTTATTTTCAAATTCAAAGCATTATAATTGAATCGTGTGTGCGTTTTTCAATTTTCCACCAGGTGCTTTAAAAATTATTCTGCACATTCAGTAAAACAAATTTGATAAATTTTTGTTTTTGTCGTTGTTATTTTTGAATATCGGACAATTGGACTGGCGTCATCCACCACTAAAATGGTAGAAGTGTAACTAATTCAGAATTATCCAGGCAATGGACGACAAAATATACTTATGAATTTAAATAACAAGTTAAAAAAATGCATGAAATGGATGAAAAATTATATATTTTTCCTTAAATTCTGTTAAGTATCCAATGGATGGCATAATTGCGTAAGGTACTAAGAATAAACTATTTTGGCAAAAAAAGAAATGAACACCAAAAATAAACAAGAAATTTTACAAACTTAAATTATCAATAAGAACCCTACTTTCATGGACGTTTCTAAATTTGTTAAATGCTCCTTAAACCTTTTTTTCTATCTTTGCTTGTTACATATTACTGTTTTGCTGCTTCTTTTTTCCATTTATTCATTTTTCTTGCGAATTTTGTTGTTGTAGATATACTTAAATTTATCTAATATCATGGCTCGAGATGCTCCAAGATAATTTATAATTTCAATACAAAATACTATCAAAAACGATAAAACATTAGGTAGTCCTGCGTTTACTGTCAAAGTAAGAACAATATCCGGGGCAAAGCAGATGTTTTTATCCAATTAATACCATAAGGCATCACATTCAACACACAGCAGCATATGCTTTCGCGCTTCTATCAACTCAAAAACACTTGAGCATTCTTTTTATTTCGTTGTCAATAAAAGCAACGATATGAGAGGCTAAGAACACCATTTTTGATCTCTTGCAGGGAGCAAAACATCTCTTATGTCCTTCTCCGAACAACATCCCCCCCCCCCTGTTGCATATGTAAAATCGCCTTCTCCCATTCGAAATTCAGATTTATTCCCGCTTTTTCGCCCGCGCGCAAATATAATGCGTGATCATATAACGTCAACAAGAACTGCTGGAATGAAAAGATCTGCATCCTTTTCTCCACCCCGTATTCGCAGCATCTGTATTCCGAGGACACTCTCAGCTGAGGGCCATTCTTCACAAGCACAAGGCCATGAAAAATATATTGTTTCTCCGCGCCAGATACCAACATCTATCTGTCTATCCGGAGATATATACGCGCGCATCCATAAACCAGAGAGCGGTGATTTCCGTTTACCCTTTTTCCACATAGATATAAAGTGGATCCGGGTGATGTTAAAGGAGACTCAAATGAAAAACGTTTTCCAAATGCAGATGTTTACTAAATCGACATTTTTGTTTCTTTGTTTGATTTTTGCGGAATAATGATAAAAGTTGAAGGTTATTTTCAGATTTGAATGGTGTGAGCGTTTTGTCAATTTTCCACTATATGCTTTAACAATTATTCTGTACGTTCAGTAAAACAACTTTTCCATTAATTTTGTTATTTTTAAATATAGGACAATTTTACTGAGTCTATCTACCCCTAAAATTATAATGTGTAACGAATTCAGACTTTTCAAAGAAATGCACCTTAAAATACACCCTTGAACTGCAATAATAATATAAAAGAAAAGGCAAGAAAGTGAAGAAAAATTATTTTTTTACATTATACGCTATTAAGAACCCAATAGATGCACAAATTACAAAGCGTGTTGCTATACTTATACAATAGAAAATGCATGAAAACGATGAAAATTAAATTTTTTCCATTAAACGCTATTAAGAAACCAATGCATGGAATTTAACGTGTAGCCAAAAGGATTCAGCACCAAACCCACTGGCAACATCCACGGAAAATTTTTTTAATTTTTTTAATATTTTTTATTTTTTTTTTTTCTTTAGTTACATAGTATTCTTTGTATTAAATAATTTCACCAAGAGAAAACCATAAAATCATAAGAAAAGAAGTGAAAGTCTAAAAATCAACTGGTCAATAAAAAGTTTACTTTCATAGGCGTTTCTAAATGTGTTAAATATTCTTTAAATATTTTTTCTAACCTGTTGTTGTTACATTTTACTCAGTTGAGTTATACGTTTTTTTTATTTGTTTTTGTCTAAATTTTGTGTTATTGAAGATATTTTTCAATTTACCTTATACTACACCTCTTAATTCTCAGATATTTTATAATTTCAATAAAAAATTCAATTTAAAACGATAAACTGTCTTTACTGTCAGAACAGCAACTATATTCCAGGACAAAAGAGATGGCTTCATCCAAATAACACCACAAGGCATCACATTCGACACTCAGCCAGCATAAGTTTTTGCACTTCTATCAACTCAAAACACACACACACACACACACACATGCTTTTTATTTCGTTCTCAATAAAAGCAACGAAAGGAGAGGCTAAGAACACAATTTTTGATCTCTTGCAGGAAGCAAAACATCTCTTATTCCCTTCTCCGAACAACACCCCCACCCCACTTATGCCATATGTAAAATCGCCTCCTCCCATTCGAAATTCAGATTTATTCCTGCTTTTTCGCCAGCGCACAAATATAATGCGTGATCATATAACGTCAACAAGAACTGCTGGAAGGAAAATGCATCTTTCATCCTTTTCTCCATCCACATATTCGCAGCGGATGCATCTGTATTTCGCGGAATCTCTCAGCTGAGAGCCATTCCGCACAAGCACATGGTCATGAAAAGTATATTGTTTCTCCGCGCCAGATACCAGCATCTATCTGTCTATCTGGAGATATATACGCGCGCATCCGTAAACCAGAAAGCGATGATTTCCTTTTACCCTTTCTTCCAGATAGATATAAAGGGGATCCGGGTTGTGTTGAAGGAGACTCAAATGAAAAACGTTTTCCAAATGCAGATGTTTACTAAATCGACATTTTTGTTTCTCTATTTGATTTTATGGAATAACAATAGAAGTTGAGGGCCTGAATGGGCGTGGATGTTTGCATGTATGTATGTAGTGGTTCGGAATCCACTTTAAAAAGTAGGTCCCGGTCAAATAGGATCGTAGAGCGTTGCAGGGGCATTGTTACTCCACGTCCGTAGCTTATCTTCAAGTTACACGCGCCCCCTGCGTAGAGCAAACTGAGTAACGTCGGTACAGTGCTTGCATTAAGGCAATGAAGACAATTGTCTAAGTGTTTGCCAGCTGCATTAGGAAAAAAAACCAATGGAAGTTGAAGATTATTTTCAAATTCAAAGCATTCAAATTGAATAGTGTGTGCGTTATCCAATTTTCCTCAAGATGCATTAAAAATTATTCTGTACTTTCAGTAAAACAATTTTTGCATTAATTTTGTTATTTTTGTTGTTTTTAAATGTCTAATAATTTGAATGAAGTCATCCACCACTAAAATGGTAGATGTTTAACGAATTCAGCGTTAATCAGGCAGTGGACGACAACATATACTTACGAATTGCAATTATAATTTAAAACAAGCACGAAAGGGTTGAAAAATTAAATTTTTGACATTAAATTCTATTAAGTATCCAGTGGATGGCATAATTGCGCAAGGCACTAAGTTAAGTTATTTTGTGAAAAATAAAATTTAATACCAAAAGGAAAGAACATAAATTCTAAAATAAAATTAAATTATCAAAAAGAAGCTTGATTTGATAGACGTTTCTAAATTTGTTAAATGTTCCTTGAATCTTTATTTTTCTGTCTTTTTCGTTACATATTAGTCTTGTGTTATTCCTTATTTTAATTTTTTTTTCTTGGCAGTTTTATATTTTTGAATCGATTCTTCTTAAATTCACGTAATATTATAGCTTTTAATGCTGAAAGAATTTTATAATTTCGATAAAAAATACTATCCAAAAACGATAAAACATTAGGTAGTCCTGCTTTACTGTCAAAGTAACAACAGTATCCGGCGCAAAGGAGATGCTTTCATCCAAATAACACCATAAGGCAACACATTCGACACACAGCAGCATATGTTTCCACACTTCTATCATTGCGAAAAAAAAAAAGAAAAAAAACCATTATTTTTATTTTGTTGTCAATAAAAGCAACGGGCGGAGAAGCTGAGAACACCCTTTTTGATCTCTTTTAGGGAGCAAAACATCGCTTATTCCCTTCTCCTAGAACACACCCACCTCCTCCCCTTATTCCATACGTAAAATCGCCCTCTCCCATTCGAAATTCAGATTTATTCCTGCTTTTTCGTTCGCGTGCAAACATAATGCACGATCATATAACGTCAACAAGAACTGCTGGAATAAAAAGATCTGCATTCCCGTATTCGCAGCGGATGCATCTGTATTCCGCGGAATCTCTCAGCTGAGAGCCATTCCTCACAAGCACATGGCCATGAAAAATATATTGTTTCTCCGCCCCAGATACCAGCATCTATCTGTCTATCCGGAGATATATACGCGCGCATCCATAAACCAAAAAGCGATGATTTCCTTTTCCCCTTTTTTCCAGATAGATATATAAAGTGTATCCGGGTTGTGTTAAAGGAGACTAAAATGAAAAACGTTTTCCAAATGCAGATGTTTACTAAATCAACATTTTTCCTTCTTTGTTTGATTTTGTGGAATAACACTAAAAGTTGAAGGTTATTTTCAAATTCAAAGCATTCAAATTGAATCCTGCATGCGTTTTTCAATTGTCCGCCAGATGCTTTAAAAATTATTCTGTACGTTCAGTAGAACAACTTTGCTAATAATTTTGTTTCTGTTGTAGTTTTTCAATATAGGACAATTTGCCTGAGGGCATCCATCACTAAAATGGTAGAAGTGTAACTAATTCAGAATTATCCAGGCAATGGACGACAAAATATACTTATGAATTTAAATAATAAGTTAAAAAAAATGCATGAAAGGGATGAAAAATTATATATTTTTCCTTAAATTCTGTTAAGTATCCAATAGATGGCATAATTTCGTAAGGTACTAAGAATAAACTATTTTGGCAAAAAAAAGAAATGAACACCAAAAATAAACAAGAAATTTTACAAAATTAAATTATCAATAAGAACCCTACTTTCATGGACGATTCTAAATTTTTTAAATGCTCCTTAAACCTTTTTATTCTATCTTTGCTTGTTACATATTACTGTTTTGCTGCTTCTTTTTTCCATTTATTCATTTTTCTTGCGAATTTTGTTGTTGTAGATATACTTAAATTTTTCTAATATCATGGCTCGAGATGCTCCAAGATAATTTATAATTTCAATAAAAAGTACTATCCAAAAACGATAAAACATTAAGTAGTCCTGCTTTACTGTCAAAGTAAGAACAGTATCCGGGGCAAAGGAGATGTTTTTATCCAATTAACACCATAAGGGGTCACATTCAACACACAGCAGCATATGCTTTCGCGCTTCTATCAACTCAAAAAAACACTTGCGCATTCTTTTTATTTCGTTGTCAATAAAAGCAACGAGAGGAGAGGCTAAGAACACCATTTTTGATCTCTTGCAGGGAGCAAAACACCTCTTATATCCTTCTCCGAACAACATCCCCCTGTTCCATGTGTAAAATCGCCTTCTCCCATTCGAAATTCAGATTTATTCCTGCTTTTTCGCCGCGCGCAAATATAATGCGTGATCATATAACGTCAACAAGAGCGGCTGGAATGAAAAGATCCGCATCCTTTTCTCCACCCCCGTATTCGCAGCTGGTACATCTGTATTCCGTGGCATCTCTCAGTTGAGAGCCATTCTTCACAAGCACAAAGCCATGAAAAATATATTGTTTCTCCGCGCCAGATACCAACATCTATCTGTCTATCCGGAGATATATACGAGCGCATCCATAAACCAGAAAGCGATGATTTCCTTTTACCCTTTTTTCCAGATAGATATAAAGTGGATCCAGGTGGTGTTAAAGGAGACTAAAACGAAAAAAGGTTTTCCAAATGCACATGTTTAGTAATTAGACATTTTTGTTTCTCTATTTGATTTTGTTGGAAGAACAATAGAAGTTGAAGGTTATTTTCAAATTCAAAGCACTCAAATTGAATCGTGTGTGCGATTGTTAATTTTCCACCAGGTGCTTTAAACATTATTCTGTAGTTTAAGTAAAACAACTTTGCTAATAATTATATTATTGTTGTTGGTTTCGAAATATCGAACAATTTGATGAATTTATTCACCACTAAAACGGTAGAAGTGTAACGTATTAGTATTTTTTTTTTTTTTTTTTGAGAATTTTTTGTAGTTGCAAATATTCTTCAATTTACCTAATATATCACAAGATGCTGAAAGATTCTTTATAATTTCAATAAAATTTACAATCAGAAGAGATAAAATAACAGGTAGTCCTGGTTTACTGTCAGAACAACAAAAATATGGCAGGGCAAAGGAGATGTTTTTATCCAAATAACACCATAAAGCATTCCCTTAGACACATGAAAGTATATGTTTTCGCACTTCTATCAACTGAAAAAAACAAAAAAAACATTCTTTTTATTTCGTTGTCAATAAAAGCAACGGGGCTAAGAGTAAGAGCAGCGCCATCTTTGATCTCTTGCAAGGAGGAAAACATCTCTTATTCCCTTCTCCGAACAACACCCCCACCCCCTTATTCCATATGTAAAATCGCCTTCTCCAATTCGAAATTCAGATTTATTCCTGCTTTTTCGCGCGCGCACAAATATAATGCGTGATCATATAACGTCAACAAGAACTGCTAGAATGCAAAGATCTGCATTCCCGTATTCGCAGAGGATGCATCTGTATTCAGCGGAATCTCTCAGCTGAGAGCCATTCTTCACGAGCATATGGCCATGAAAAATATATTGTTTCTCCGCGCCAGATACCAACATCTATCCGTCTATCCGGAGATATATACGCGCGCATCCATAAACCAGAGAGCGGTGATTTCCGTTTACCCTTTTTCCACATAGATATAAAGTGGATCCGGGTGGTGTTAAAGGAGACTAAAACGAAAAAAGGTTTTCCAAATGCGCATGTTTAGTAAATCGACATTTTTGTTTCTTTGTTTGTTTTTTGGAATAACAAAAAAATTTGGAGGTTATTTTCTAATTCCAAGCACTCAAATTGAATCGTGTGTGCGTTTTTTAAGTTTCCACCAGGTGCTTTAAACATTATTCGGTACATTAAGTGAAACAACTTTGCTAATAATTACATTATTGTTGTTGATTTCGAAATATCGATCGATTTGACTGAATTTATCCACCACTGAAATGGTAGAAGTGTAACGAATTCAGCATTACCCAGGAAATGGACGACAAAATATGCTTATGAATTTGAATAACAGTAATATGAAAAAAAGCATGAAAGGGATGAAAAATTAAATTTTTTTACATTAAACTCTATTAAGTATCCAATGGATGGCATAATTGCGGAAGACACTATGGTTAAGTTCTTTTGGTAGCCAAATAACTTAACAAAGAGAAGACCATAAATTCAAAAAAAATAAATTATCAATGAAAAGCCGCACTTTATAGACGTTTCCAAATGTGTTAAATGTTCCTTGAATGTTTATTTTTCTTCTTTTTTGTTACATATTACAATTCATTGGTTTTTTTTTAGTTTACTTTTTTCTTGCGAATTTTGTGTTCTTATATATATTCTTCAATTTATCTAATATTCATACTCAAAGAATCTTCATAATTTCAATTAAAAATACGCCTAAAAAATAAAACATTAGGTCATCCTGCTTTACTAGCTAGGCTCAAATATTCTTTTTAATTTTAATAAAAAACACAATTCAAAAAAAGATAAAATATCAGGTGGTCTGGTTTACTGTCAAAAACAGCAACAATATCCAGGATAAAGGAGATGTTTTCATCCAAAGTAACACCATAAGGCATTCCTTTCGACGCAGCAGCATTTGTTTGGGCACTTCTAACAACTCAAAAAGACACACACATTATTTTTATTTCGTTGTCAATAAAAGCAACAGTTGCTAAGAGTACGAGCAACACCATTTTTGATCTCTTGCAGGGAGCAAAACATCTCTTATTCCCTTCTCTGAACACCCCTCCCCGCCACCCGCCACCCCTTATTCCATATGTAAAATCGCCTTCTCCCATTCGAAATTCAGATTTATTCCTGCTTTTTCGCCCTCGCGCAAACATTAGGCGAGATCATATAACGTCAACAAGAACTGCTGGAATGAAAAGATCTGCATTCTCGTATTCGCAGAGGATACATCTGTATTCCGCGGAATCTCTCAGCTGAGAGCCATTCTTCACAAGCACATGGTCATGAAAAATATATTGTCTCTCTGCACCAGATACCAACATCTATCAGTCTATCCGGAGATATATACGCGCGCATCCATAAACCTGAAAGCGATGATTTCCTTTTAGCCTTTCTTCCAGATAAAGTGGATTCGGGTTGTGTTAAAGGAGACTAAAATGAAAAACGTTTTCCAACTGCAGATGTTTACTAAATCGACCTTTTTGTTTGGTTTTTGGGGAATAACAATAAAAGTTGAATGTTATTTTCAAATTCAAAGCATTCTATTTGAATCGTGTGTGCGTTTTTCAATTTTACAAAAGATGCTTTAAAAATTATTCTGCACATTCAGTAAAACAAATTTGATAAATTTTTGTTTTTGTTGTTGATATTTTTGAATATCGGACAATTGGACTGGCGTCATCCACCACTAAAATGGTAGAAGTGTAACTAATTCAGCATTATCCAGGTTATGGACGACAAAATACACTTATGAATTTTAATAATAAGTTAAAAAAAATGCATGAAAGGGATTAAAAATTAAATATTTTTCCTTAAATTCTGTTAAGTATCCAATGGATGGCATAATTGCGTAAGGTACTAAGAATAAACTATTTTGGCACAAAAAGAAATGAACACCAAAAATAAACAAGAAATTTTACAAACTTAAATTATCAATAAGAACCCTACTTTCATGGACGTTTCTAAATTTGCCAAATGCTCCTTAAACCTTTTTATTCTATCTTTGTTTGTTACATATTACTGTTTTGCTGCTTCTTTTTTCCATTTATTCAATTTTCTTGCGAATTTTGTTGTTGTAGATATTCTTAAATTTATCTAATATCATGGCTCGAGATGCTCCAAGATAATTTATAATTTCAATACAAAATACTATCCAAAAACGATAAAACATTAGGTAGTCCTGCTTTACTGTCAAAGTAAGAACAATATCCGGGGCAAAGCAGATGTTTTTATCCAATTAATACCATAAGGCATCACATTCAACACACAGCAGCATATGCTTTCGCGCTTCTATCAACTCAAAAAAACACTTGAGCATTCTTTTTATTTCGTTGTCAATAAAACCAACGATATGAGAGGCTAAGAACACCATTTTTGATCTCTTGCAGGGAGCAAAACATCTCTTATGTCCTTCTCCGAACAACCCCCCTGTTGCATATGTAAAATCGCCTTCTCCCATTCGAAATTCAGATTTATTCCTGCTTTTCCGCCCGGACGCAAACATAATGCACGATCATATAACGTCAACAAGAGCTGCTGGAATGAAAAGATCCGCATCCTTTTTTCCACCCCCGTATTCGCAGAGGATGCATCTGTATTCCGTGGAATCTCTCAGATGAGAGCCATTCTTCACGAGCACATGGCCATGTAAAATATATTGTTTCTTCACTCCAGATACCAACATCTATCTGTCTATCCGGAGATATATACGCGCGCATCCATAAACCAGACAGCGGTGATTTCCGTTTACCCTTTTTCCACATAGATATAAAGTGGATCCGGGTGATGTTAAAGGAGACTAAAACGAAAAAAGGTTTTCCAAATGCACATGTTTAGTAAATCGACAATTTTGTTTCTTTGTTTGTTTTTGGAATAACAATAATAGTTGGAGGTTATTTTCTAATTCCAAGCACTCAAATTGAATCGTGTGTGCGTTTTTAAGTTTCCACCAGGTGCTTTAAACATTATTCTGTACATTAAGTGAAACAACTTTGCTAATAATTACATTATTGTTGTTGGTTTCGAAATATCGATCAATTTGACTGAATTTATCCACCACTGAAATGGTAGAAGTGTAACGAATTCAGCATTACCCAGGAAATGGACGACAAAATATACTTATGAATTTGAATAATAGTAATATGAAAAAATGCATGAAAGGGATGAAAAATTAAATTTTTTTACATTAAACTCTATAAAGTATCCAATGGATGGCATAATTGCGTAAGGCACTAGGTTAAGTTAGTTTGGCACCAACAGAATTTAACACAAAAAGGAAAGAACATAAATTCTAAAAAAATAAATTATAAATAGGTAGCCTGACGTTATAGACATTTCTAAATTTGTTAAATGTTCCTTAAATCTTTATTTTTCGATCCTTTTTTTGTTACATATTAAAATTTTGTTTTTTTTTTTCATTTATTCATTTATTAGTATTTTTTTTTGCGAATTTTTTGCAGTTGCAAATATTCTTCAATTTACCTAATATTATATCCCAAGATGCTCAAAGATTCTTTATAATTTCAATAAAAATTATAATCAGAAGAGATAAAATATCAGGTAGTCCTGGTTTACTGTCAGAACAACAACAATATGGCAGGGCAAAGGAGATGTTTTTATCCAAATAACACCATAAAGCATTCCCTTAGACACATGGAAGTATGTTTTCGCGCTTCTATCAACTGAAAAAAAAAAAAAAAAAAAAAAAAAAAAAAAAAAAACACCCGTTCTTTTTATTTCGTTGTCAATAAAAGCAACGGGGCTAAGAGCAAGAGCAGCACCATCTTTGATCTCTTGCAAGGAGGAAAACATCTCTTATTCCCTTCTCCGAACAACATATGTAAAATCGCCCTCTCTCATTCGAAATTCAGATTTATTCCCGCTTTTTCGCACGCGCACAAATATAATGCGTGATCATATAACGTCAACAAGAACTGCTGGAAGGAAAATATCTTCATCCTTTTCTCCACCCACATATTCGCAGCGGGTACATCTCTATTCCGTGGAATCTCTCAGATGAGAGCCATTCTTCACAAGCACATGGCCATGAAAAATATATTGTTTCTCCGCGCCAGATACCTGCATCTATCTGTCTATCCGGAGATATATACGCGCGCATCCATAAACCAGAAAGCGGTGATTTCTTTTTACCCTTTTTCCAGATAGATATAAAGTGGATCCGGGTTGTGTTAAAGTAGACTAAAATGAAAAAAATTTTCAAATGCATATGTTTAGTAAATCGACATTTTTGCTTCTTTGTTTGATATTTGTGGAATAACAATAGAAGTTGAGGGCCTGAATGGGCATGGATTTTTCCATGGAAGAGGGCATGGATGTTTGTAGTATTTCGGAATCCACTTTAAAAAGTAGGTCCCGGTTATTTAAAATTATTTTTTTACATTATACGCTATTAAGAACCCAATAGATGCACAAATTACAAAGCGTGTTGCTATACTAATACAATAGAAAATGCATGAAAACGATGAAAATTAAATTTTTTGCATTAAACGCTATTAAGAAACCAATGGATGGAATAATTGCGAAACGTGTAGCTAGCGTGGAAAAGGGATTCAGCACCAAACCCACTGGCAACATCCACGGAAAATTTTTTAAATTTGTTAAATATTTTTTTAATTTTTTTTATTTTTTTGTTACATAGTATTCTTTGTTTTAAATAATTTCACCACAAGGCACCAAGTGAAAACCATAAAATCATAAGAAAAGAAGTGAAATTCTAAAAATCAACTGGTCAATAAAAAGTTTACTTTTATAGGCGTTTCTAAATTTGTTAAATATCCTTTAAATATTTTTTCTAACCTTTTGTTGTGACATTTTACTCATTTGAGTTATACGTTTTTTTTTTATTTGTTTTTGTCTAAATTTTGTGTTATTGAAGATATTTTTCAATTTACCTTATACTACACCTCTTAATCCTCAAATATTTTATAATTTCAATAAAAAATACGATTTGAAAAGATAAAATATCAGGTAGCGCAGCTTTACTGTCAGAACAGCAACTCTATTCCAGGACAAAAGAGATGCCTTCATCCAAATAACACCACAAGGCATGACATTCGACACTCAGCTAGCATATGTTTTCGCACTTCTATCAACTCAAAACACACACACACCCATTCTTTTTATTTCGTTGTCAATAAAAGCAACGGAAGGAGAGGCTAAGAACACAATTTTTGATCTCTTGCAGGGAGCAAAACATCTCTTATTCGCTTCTCCGAACGACACCCTCATCCCCACCCCTTATTTCATGTGTAAAATCGCCTTCTCCCATTCGAAATTCAGATTTATTCCTGCTTTTTCGCCCGCTCGCAAACATAATGCGTGATCATATAACGTCAACACGAGCTGCTGGAATGAAAATATCTGCATCCTTTTCTCCACCCCCGTATTCGCAGAGGATGCATCTGTATTCCGCGGAATCTCTCAGCTGAGAGCCATTCTTCACGAGCACATGGTCATGTAATATATATTGTTTCTTCACTCCAGATACCAACATCTATCTGTCTATTCCGAGATATATACGCGCGCATCCATAAACCAGAAGGCGATGATTTCCTTTTACTCTTTTTTCAAAATAGATATAAAGTGGATCCAGTTGTGTTAAAGGAGACTAAAGAGAAAAACGTTTTCCAAATGTAGATATTTACTAAATGGACATTTTTGTTTCCTTGTTTGGTTTTTGGGGGATAACAATAAAAGTTAAAGGTTTTTTTTTTTAATTCAAAGCACTGAAATTGAATTGTGTGTGTTTTTTTTCAATTTTCGAGTAAAAGCTTTAAAAAATTATTCTGTGCAATCAGTAAAACCACTTTGCTAATAATTTTGTTACTGTTGATTCGGAATAGAGAACAATTTGACTGAAGTCATTGCACCACTAAAATCGTAAATGTGTAACTAATTCAGCATTATCCAAGCAGTGGATGATAAAATATACTCATGAATTGCAATAATATTATAAAAAAGGCAGGAGTGTGAGGAAAAATTATTTTTTTCGCTCTATTTAGTCTCTATTCTATTTAGTATCCATTGGACGGCATAATTGCATAAGGCAATAATGTTAAGTTCTTTTGACAGGTAAAGAACTTAACACCAAAAGAAAAGAACATAAGTTCTAAGAAATTAAATTATTAATAAGAAGCCTGAATTTTTGACGTTTATAAATTTGTTAAATGTTCCTTAAATCTTAATTTGTAAATCTTTTTTTGTTAGATGTTACAATTTTGTGGCGTTTTTCTCTGTTTCATTTATTTTTTTCTTGCGAATTTTGGGTTGTTGTAAATATTCTTCATTTTACCTAATCTTATCCTTCTTCACACTCAAAGATTCTTTATAATTTCAATAAAAAATACAATTACAAAAAGATAAAATCCTAGATAGTCCTGGTTTACTGTCAAAAACAGCAACAATATGTCAGGGTAAAGGAGATGTTTTCATCCAAAGTAACACCATAAGGCATTCCATTCGACACAGTAGCATATGTTTGGGCACTTTTAACAACTCCAAAAGACACACACATTATTTTTATTTCGTTGTCAATAAAAGCAACGGAAGGAGAGGCTAAGAACACCCTTTTTGAACTCTTGCAGGGAGCAAAACATCTCTTATTCTCTTCTCCGAACCGCATCCCCCCGTTCCATGTGTAAAATCGCCTTTTCCCATTCGAAATTCAGATTTATTCGTGCTTTTTCGCCCGCGCGCAAACATAATGCGTGATCATATAACGTCAACTAGAACTGCTGGAAGGAAAATATCCGCATCCTTTTCTCCACTCCCGTATTCACAGCGGATACATATGTATTCCGCGGAATCTCTCTGCTGAGAGCCATTCTTCACAAGCACACGGCCATGAAAAATATATTGTTTCTCCGCGCCAGATACCAATATCTATCCGTCTATCCGGAGATATATACGCGCGCATCCATAAACCAGAAAGCGATGATTTCCTTTTACCCTTTCTCCCAGATAGATATAAAGTGGATACGGATTGTGTTAAAGGAAACTCAAATGAAAAAATTTTCCAAATGCAGATGCTTAGCAAATCGACATTTTTGTTTCTCTATTTGATTTTGTGGAATAACAATTGAAGTTGAGGGCCTGAATGGGCATGGATGTTTGCATGTATGTATGTAGTGGTTCGGAATCCACTTTAAAAGTAGGTCCCGGTCAAATAGGATCGTAGAGCGTTGCAGGGGCATTGTTACTCCACGTCCGTAGCTTATCTTCAAGATACACGCGCCCCCTGTGTAGAGCAAAGTGAGTAACGTCGGTACAGTGCTTGCATTAAGGCAACGAAGACAACTGTCTAAGTGTTTGCCAGCTGCATTAGGAAAAAAAAACAATAGAAGTTGAAGATTATTTTCAAATTCAAAGCATTGAAATTGAATAGTGTGTGCGTTATACAATTTTCCTCAAGGTGCTTTAAAAATTATTCTGTACTTTCAGTAAAACAATTTTTGCATTAATTTTGTTATTGTTGTTGTTTTAAATGTCTAATAATTTGAATGAAGTCACCCACCACTAAAAGGGTAGAGGTTTAACGAATTCAGCGTTAATCAGGCAGTGGACGACAACATATACTTACGAATTGCAATTATAATATAAAACAAGCAGGAAAGGGTTAAAAAATTAAATTTTTTACATTAAACTCTATTAAGTATCCAATGGATGGCATAATTGCGTAAGGCACTAAGTTAAGTTATTTTGCAACAACAGAACTTAACACCAAAATTAAAGAACATAAATTCTAAGAAAATTAAATTATAAATAGGAAGCTGACTTTATAGACGTTTCTAAATGTGTTAAATGTTCCTTGAATCTTTATTTTTCGATCTTTTTTTGTTACATATTAAAATTTTGTGTTATTCATTATTTTAATTTATTTTTCTTTGGAATTTTATATTTTTGAATAAATTCTTAAATTTACCTAATATTATAGCTTTCAATGCTGAAAGAATTTTATAATTTCAATAAAAAATACTATCCAAAAACGATAAAACATTAGGTAGTCCTGCTTTACTGTCAAAGTAACAACAGTATCCGGCGCAAAGAAGATGCTTTCATCCAAATAACACCATAAGGCATCACATTCGACACACAGTAGCAAATGTTTTCGCGCTTCTATCAACTCAAAAAAAAAAAAAAAAAAAACATTCTTTTTATTTCGTTGTCAATAAAAGCAACGGGCGGAGAGGCTAAGAACACCATTTTTGATCTCTTGCAGGGAGCAAAACATCTCTTATTCCTTCTCCTAGAACACCCCCCTGTTCCATGTGTAAAATCGCCTTCTCCCATTCGAAATTCAGATTTATTCCTGCTTTTTCGTCCGCGTGCAAACATAATGCGTGATCATATAACGTCAACAAGAACTGTTGGAATGAAAAGATCCGCATCCTTTTCTCCACCCCCGTATTCGCAGCGGATACATCTGTATTCCGCGGAATCTCTCAGCTGAGAGCCATTCTTCACGAGCACATGGCCATGAAAAATATATTGTTTCTCCGCGCCAGATACCAGCATCTATCTGTCTATCCGGAGATATATACGCGCGCATCCATAAACCAGAAAGCGATGATTTCCTTTTCCCCTTTTTTCCAGATAGATATAAAGTGTATCCGGGTTGTGTTAAAGGAGACTAAAATGAAAAACGTTTTCCAAATGCAGATGTTTACTAAATCAACATTTTTGCTTCTTTGTTTGATTTTGTGGAATAACACTAAAAGATGAAGGTTATTTTCAAATTCAAAGCATTCAAATTGAATCCTGTATGCGTTTTTCAATTGTCCACCAGATGCTTTAAAAATTATTCTGTACGTTCAGTAAAACAACTTTGCTAATAATTTTGTTTCTGTTGTAGTTTTTGAATATAGGACAATTTGACTGAGGGCATCCATCACTAAAACGGTAGAAGTGTAACGAATTCAGAATTATACAGAGAGTGCATCACAAAATGTACTTATGAATTGCAATAATAATATTTAAAAAAATGCATGAAATGGATGAAAATTATTTTTTTGCGTTAAACGCTATAAAGAACTTAATAAATGGCATAATTGCAAACTTTGTAGCTATAGTGGAAAAGGGTTCAGGATCAAAACCCATGTTCAAGGTAGTTATTCGATGATAATGAGCATAAAAATAAATTTGACTTAGTCAGACGAAGCTTTTAGTCGTTTTTACTCCAAAAATCAAGCTATTGCATTTTTTTTTATTTCAACCTTTTTTAATATTGTTTTATATCTACTGTATATAAAAATACTATTGTATTAATGCTCCTAAGTAGTTGCATTTATTTAGCTCTACCATTATTAACTATTTGTGTGTGTAACTTTGGTGGCATTCATGCACCACTTAGACATCCCATAAAAAGTCCACCGACGGGTGATGTGGAATGACAGTGCCTTCAGGGTGGACATTTAGGAGTAACTTACTCACAATTGCGTTCCTAATGGAAGAAATCCCAAAAAAACTCCTACTGGACTGTCTGCATATTGATGAAAAATGCCATCATTGATTGGCTGGCATTGTGTAATCCGTTAAACTAGAATAACTATAGAATTACGCGACTCTCTAGAGATTCCCAGGACACAATTTAACTTTTACTGATCTGAACAATAGCAAAATGGTCGCTCCATATATTAGTTTACTAACCATTATTAATTTGACAATCAACTTCTAATTAACTAACGTGCGAGAATCAGACTAATTGTAATCATGATTAAAATAATAATTTTCTTATTTTCTAACTAGATAACCCTTTAAAATAAAGATACTAAATTTAATAACCCCCCTCACAAAATTTTATTTATTCTGCAAACTTTCTTCTTCATTGAAGCAACAACCCCATTCGGCTAAGGCTTTCCGCCTTCGAGATAGAAGATGTTTTCTTTTTACAGAGTAAAGTTGTCGGCCCTACGCCCAACGCTCTACAGTGTAAATTGTTGCTATTGACCATCTGGAACGCAGTTTTGTATAGCCCTCCGTCGATTAAAACTCTTCCTAGAGATATCCCTTTCAGTCGCAATTGTGAAAAATGAGCTGCACTTACCGGAAACGGGTCATTTCGTTGAACATATCGGATTCCCTTCCGGTAAGGGCTAGTGACCATCAAATACGCGGGGACAAATACCAAGGGACGCACATAGAATATAGCATAACTAGCATATGAATTTTACAATAATTATATAAAATTTTATCTTAATCAAAAAAAAAATATTTACAAATAGAAATTACTCATATTGACAAGACACCTACAGTTTAAAGTGGATTCCGAATCTCTACAAATATATATGGCACCACTGGGACTCGAACCGAAAACCTGTGGCATCAAGCGCCAGAGGGTTAGTCAATCGGTCTTCCCCCAACAAATTTTAATCGTTGAAAACGGAAATAAGTGATATTCCAAAAGCCAATTTTATTAAGAATTAATTAAACAGCAGATAAATTAGTTATTGAAACTTTAAAAATAAATTATATTTAAGATAAGATTTGCAGATATGAAATTGAACACTTTTCGTGCAAGTCTCAAAGGAATTCGTTAATTAACAAACTGCTGCACCAAACCAAAACTTCACAAAATAGGTTCAGAAATCTGTTCCGTTACTAGCTTTAATCAAAACAAGAACTCGGATTATTTCGAAAATTCTGTTAATCAACTTAACTCGGCAACTTGCCGCGCCAGAACCAAGCCAATTGTATCCCGAAACTTAGAATTGTGTTTAAAATTATAACCTTCTTGGCGTTCAAACCATCCTCCTGTCACGCCAAACTTACTACTAGACAAACAACTCCTAATGAAAGATATTGAGCGTCCTCAAACCGTGAAAGTTCAGCGAGAACTATTAATTAAAACTTCCTGATCTATCGTATTAAATTCCGAGGTATGGAACTAACATGGTGCCACAGTGGTCCAAGTCTGTAATGGAAAAAGGTAAGGCGGAACTCAATTCTTACGTGAGCCGATGTCTGAAAAATCGATTTAAAATAATTTTCGGAGAATATTTGCTGACTGAAAGACTCAATTAACGAAAGGAATAAATGAATTTATTAAAGTAGTGATTAATTGTTTGGTTTGTTGCTTGCGAATGTATTATAAACAAGGGTTTATTTTGGATTCGAAATGGATCTGTGATTGAGTGAATAAATATAAACAGAGCAGCTTATTCGCTTGATTTATATTACTCTAAAATTTTAATTGATGCAATTTAATTTGTTTCCCCTTTTAAAATATTAAATCCAAATTTATTGAAGTTAATTTTAATAAAAATGGATGCAACAAACCATGAAAAGGATTTGTTTTATAAAAGGGGATTTTGATCTATGAAGATTTTGGAATAAGATAATGAAATAATATGGAAATTTAACATATAAGCTTATGTCATCGAAAAGAAATGATAAGTCTATGTTATGTTATACATTGGGTATATTTAATTAATTATTATTAATATTAACTAATAAAATTTACAATAAAGTGATAAATAAGATCAATTTAAAATGCTTTCAAACATGCGAGTTAATTAATTATAAATAAAAATATAAAAATCGAACATTGCCGAATTGATATTTTTTTATCAAACAAAAATATAAATATGTGTTGAATAATTAGATAAAAAAAATACATGTTTAAAAAGTGCAATATTTTTAAGTGTTCTTTACTACATATCAATAAAGACTGTATAGATAACAATATTAATTAGAATATAATTAAATAGCATTAAATGTTCATAATTTAAATGAAAAAATATGGAAATTTAACATTTAAGCTTATGCCATCGAAAGGAAATAATAAGCCTATAGTATATTGTTGTTTGAGTACATTTGAGGTGCTAAACTATGAATAAGCGCTTATAAAATATGCTTTTTTGATAACGAAGTAGCTAAAACTACATTTTCAAATAACCATACTATTAAAATCAAGGTCGTCAAAATTCTCATTTTAATGTAAAACGCTTAATAACATTCACGCGTATTTACTCAAACTTACTACTCTCTGATCAGGCGAATGCAATGGATTGTTAAAGTTGAGAAAATAAAAAAAAATTATATACATAATAGGTTTAGTTCTTATAATTTTTTATTAATAATAGTTCTTTATAATTTTTTATTTATAAAATTCTAAATTAAACATTAAAATGGGAATTTTTCAAACCTTGATTTTCATAGTATCTTCTGATATTTGCTTAGTTGGAATGTAGTTTTAACTACTTCGTTGTGAAAAAGCATTATAATGCTTTTCACATTCATAATTTTGCTCAATTATATTCAACAAATAATATAGGCTTATTATTTCGTTTCAATGACATAAGCGTAGATGTTAAAATTATATACTATGTCATTTAATTTATAAATGACTAATGTTATTTAATTAAAAAAAAGATATTCTAATAACCATAAACAGTTAAAAAGTTTAATATATGTAGTTAAAATTTAGCATGACAAAAGACTTGTAGTTAAGAAGGCAATTTCTAAGATTTATCTCTATGACAGCAAACACAATAACTGTATATCTTGAGTCATGACTTATTATCTACTATTTACTGTAATATAGCCAACGGCCGTACCATGCTGAATACACCGGTTCTCGTTAGATCACCGAAGTTAAGCATCATTGGGCGCGGTCAGTACTTGGGTGGGTGACCGCCTGGGAACACTGCGTGCCGTTGGCAAATTTGGGACCTGAATGGCCGAGTGTCTAGCGCTCTGGCGCTCGGTGCCACAGGTTTCGGGTTCGAATCCTGGCGGTGCCATGGATGTTTGTAGTGGTTCGGAATCCACTTTAAGCCGTAGGTCCCGGTCTTCTATGACTGTAAGAGCGTCACGGAGCAAAAGTCAGGCTTCTACCTACGGGTGCTCCATCACAACAGAAGCTGCTTCCTTCCCCTTCAATCATGAGTCTATATGGGCTTGTGGGCTTGGCCAGCCAAGTGGGATAAGAAACAACAACAACAACAACTGTAATATAAGAAATGCAAAATTATTTGGCTCTTTACATAATAATATTTCATGTTTAAAAAAATGCCAAAAATATTGTATATTTAATGCTTTGTTTTATACTCTCATAAAATAAAAAATTACCTTTTCTTATTTGGCGCTGTCGAAGCAATTTAAGGATATATTACTCGATTCTTTGTATAAACAATTATATCATAAAACAAAATCAAAACAGAATCTACATGTATTTTCTACAGAAATGCGTATATTGTATTGTTTCAAAATCAAAATATTTCTAATAATCTGTTAAAATAACGCATCATCGAAACAAGACATAATTTAAAAAGAAAAATGAGTATTACAAAACACAAAAAATTAACTTTCATGAGATCAATCAATGAACTCCTTTGTCAGATAGAATCAAATTAGTTATCCAAAGTTTAAACATCAAATATTTTCTCTTATAGCATATGAAAAACATCCAATTATTCCCAAATATTGGAATGATGAAATAAACGTAAAATATTTTCTAATTAAGCCGTTACCTTCTATTCAGAATTTAAAATATATTCTTAAAATATAAAATAGATAATAGTTACAAATTTCTATCACATTTGCTATATGTAAGGATAGTGTCTATACAAACAAAAATTTGGACTTATTCAGTGATCATCTCTCAGCCCAAACGATTAATCGATATTTTGTAAATAATCAAATTTTGAGTAGTTTATGAAATTCGTTTTTTATTTGATTTGTATTGCCTTAAGCACCAGAAAAGATATAAAAAAAATATTAAAGAAAAAAATTATTAATGATATTACAATTTTGCTTATTTTCCATGGGACAGGATTGCTTTGTTTATTACGTTCTTCTTCATTGGTGGTATCTCAGGCTTTAGATTCGAATCCTGGTTGTGGCATGGATGTTTGTGAGTGGTTCGGAATCCATTTTAAACTCTAGGTCCCGGCCTAAGTAGCCTAAAGTGTGTCCAAGATGTCGATAGAGCGACAAATCAAACCAATCTTAGTCATTGGCGCAACATTGAAATGGCTGGCCAAGACTAAGATTTCGAGACGGGAGATATTTTTCCTTTTATAGCGTAGGATTGTCAGCCCTACACCCAATGTTCTAGTCATTATTGGAACCTACAGTTTAAATGGCATTCCGAACCACTTCAAACACCCATGGCAGTTCCAGGACTCGAACCCGAAATCTGTGGCGGTGAATGCCAGAGTGCTAGTAATTCGGCCATCAGACTCTTAGTTTACTATGTGGTTTGAGAAAATATTTTTATTTAAATGTAATTAGAAGCAAACTTTTCTACAAATGGGGCCCAAAGAAACTAAAAGATTGGACATATGACACTCCCTATTATACCTTATTTTCATTCATTATTTTAAATAATCGCCCATGAGATAAGGAAACACTATCTCATGTTTTCACCACCATATAAAAATACCCAGAGGGTAGACCAAACATCATAAACGGACATGACATGACCGCATTATCTTGCTGAACTCCACTTCCTGCAACAGTCTCCAGAGCGTAATATCCAATCGAAAATTAGAAAGGAAGGATGGTTGAGGTACTATATTAGCTTCCCGACCACGACATGACCCGTAAATAATAGTCGTCTGCGCCCCTTAATTTTATTGATCCTGAAGGCCGATCATTATCTTCCACCACCCTCAAACCATTTATCTCCACCCCCACTTCTGCAGGGAGGGGGGTGGATGTTCGCAGACGATAGAAAGTTCAGGGGTCGTGGTTTTTGGAACTTTGCTGTGGAATGCTGATTACAATGTTGCACGATTGTGAAGATTTACCATTGGAGATTGGGCGTGCAGGTATTTCCAGAAGTGGGCATGGATGGTGAAACAAGTTATGAATGAAACGGTCGAGAATTGTGTGGCGTAGAATGGATTTGGATGCAGGCTTTGTCGAAAGTAACTATTGAATTAAATGTTGCTATTGTTCAATCACTGTACGGGGAGGGTACTGTATTGTATATAACTCTTCCTTAAAATATTGGAATTAACTCATTTCATAGATTCATTAGTTATTTAATGATTAAATAAATGATGTAATTAATTACGGAAACGCATTTAAACTAGTATGGTGCTTTAATCATTCATTTAACTAAATTCATAATCTAATTTTTTTTTTTTGTATATGGTATTTTGAGTAATATATAAATTAGAAAGGAAGAATGGATTTATTAATTACAATTATAAAATTGCTTAAATTGAGATCGTGAAATCCATATGGTTCCACTCTACAAAGTCAATGAATTATCTGTTTACTGAAGATCTTCATTTAAACTTCAGGTTCGAATCCTGGCGGTGGCATGGTGGTTTGTTAGTGGTTCGGAATCCACTTTAAACTGTAAGTCCCAGTCTGTTTAGCCCTCGTGTGCACAAGTTGACCGTAGAGCGACAAACCAAACCAAATCTTCATTTAAAATAGTTATTAATATTTATATGCTTAAAAAATATTCTTAAATTTCAATGAACAAACGAATTATGCACAACCAATAATTCCTCATTCTATAGATTTTTATTTTTTTTGCAACAATTGTAAATTAAATAAAAATATGAAGATGGAACTTTGAAGATACTTTCGTTTTTCTCAAAATTTGAGGTTTGTTTATTTAAAACCATTTGTGTTATGATTAGTTATAACCCAAATTTTATCAAATTACGTAATTTTTGGAAGTTTAAGAGATAAAATGAATGTAGGATTTGTTTGTGTGGTAATCAGCAGACGGCGACACTTTACGGTTGCTTGTCTTTGACAGAGCCTGTTTACAACGTGGGGAGTATTCAACTTTGAACTCTGACCCCACGAGAGGGGACAGGTCCCCGTAGATGAGAAAAGAAGCCCCGCGGATGGACGCAAAAGAGAACGCTGGCAGGAGCGATTGGGAGGCTGCGTTAAGCAGCGAGAGAATGTATTTATCCCTTAATTAATGTAAATATCATTGTAAAATAATGTATAATTAAATGGCTTTATTTAAAGTAACGTCCCGTTACTGCGTTTTGCCTGTCGAATCCCCTAGACACGCAATGCAAAAGTCCAGCTATTGTTAGACAGGTAGAGAAGTCTAACAAAACTGTAGGTTCGACCGGGATGGATCTATTGGAACCGGTGTAAATCTACATGAACTTATAGAAGTTTTTATTAGTACATATGATAGACAATCATTCAAATTGTATAATGATTAAAATGCATGATGGTTTGAAAAATGGTTCATACTTATGAAGTCAAATAAGATAATAATTGAAATTATTTAACATTAATTTAAATCTATGATATCACTAATAAGAAAAGGCTCTTGTGATTAAGATTTATTTCTTTATAACTTCTATGACTGTAAGATTTTTCCTCATATTAAAATACCAATAATTTTTATAAAATATTAATACATTTTTAAGTATTTACATATTACTTCATCAAAAATATTAATACCTTTTTCAAAATTCAAAAATAGAGTATTTTCATTATTTCTCACCTTATTACTGAACAAATAAAAATGATACGTAAATAAATTATTACGCAGGAAAAATAAATAGGAAACAACTGGAGGTGTTTAGCTTTATACTATTGGCGCCATCTATCGTAAAAGATGAAAAGAAGAGGAATTTTAATGTGAAAGGAAATGTTTTAGTATTTTGATGACATAAGTGCAACGAAATTTCTTAAATTATATAAAAAAAGCATTTAAATGCTGTGATGCCAAAGCACTTTTTTTCTTTCTAATGCAGCTGGCAAACACGTAGACAGCTTGGTCTTGGATGCCTTAAGGCAAGCGCTGCACAGGCGTTACTCACTTTGCATTACCCAGGGGGTGCGTCTAACTTGAAGATAAGCCACGGACGCGGAGCAACAACGCCCCCGTAATGCTCTACGATCCTATTGGGACAGGGACCTACGGTTTAAAGTGGATTCCGAACCACTACAAACATCCATGGCACCACCGGGACTCGAACCCGAATGCCAAAGCATTTTAATATAATAATTCATATCGTTATGGTTCAAAAATATTATTACAGTAATTGGTAATTCTTGTCGAGAATAATTTGTAATTTATCTCCTATAATATTTGAAACATTAAAATTAATCATTTTTTTGTGTCTCGAAGTGTTCATTTATGAAAATAATTTTTTAACTTCTTCTTAGCAATCAAAGCATATATTTCAAAATTTTAAGGCGGTTAATTATTTCACTTTAATTTAATGAAAATTATTTTTTAAATTTTTAATTATTAAAAAAGTAGCAATTATTCAAAATTTTTAAGAGTTAAAAGCGATAAAGCATTTTCGTTAAGGATTCGGGGAGATTATTCTAATATCCAGGTTCCGTTTGTGGATTTATCTTTTAAGTTACGGTATCATTAGGTACGATGTTTTATCCTAACACTAACATTAACCAAGCTAAATGGGGTTCCCATTAGAAAATGATAAGCTGACTTGTAGAAACTTAATCATACAGATAAATATGAATGAATTGTTCCAGAACAGAGGTTAAGAATACAATTTTTAAACACCCCATTATATATTTTTTTGTAATGGGGCCTGAATGGCCGAGTGGTTAGCGCTCAGGCGCTCGGTGACATAGGTTTCGGGTTCGAGTCCCGGCGGTGCCATGGATGTTTGTAGTGGTTCGGAATCCACTTTAAACCGTAGGTCCCGGTCCTAATAGGATCGTAGAGCGTTGCGGGGGCATTGTTACTCCGCCTCCGTGGCTTATCTTCAAGTGACACGCGCCCCCTGGGTAATGCAAAGTGAGTAACGTATGTGCAGCGCTTGCCTTAAGGTATCCAAGACCAAGCTGTCTAAGTCTTTGCAAGCTGCATTAGAAAGAAAAAAAATATTTTTTGTAACGAAACATTGTTGTAAACATAAAACAAACATTAAAAAAAAATTGCAGATTTGCAGAGGGATCGAAGAGGAGAGTTAAAGGATATTGGATGAATAGGGAAGCAAATGAATTAATGAATGATGTAGACATTTACTGAAAAAAGAACACTCATCGTATAGATTAGCCCTCTTGAATTCGAAGTCAAAAGATCTTTACATTTATAATACACTCAACATAACATATATCCATTGGATCAATGGCATCACCTGTACTTGACGAGCTAACCTTCGAATCCGGATTCTGTACTCATGTTGTGCATCTGTAAGGATACAACTTTTTGAGTTTTTGGATTCGTCTTGATGAGTTCGTCGACATTCTGCAATGCTTTTCCTTGAACTTTACTTTCAGATTTTGGTTTGTCACTCTACAGTCCACTTTTTTCCTTTTGCACACTTTGGGTTAATTAGACTATGACCTACAGTTTAATGCGGATTCCGAACCACTAGCAAACAGTGTAGTGTCAATATGAGCAATATCCTTTAGTAAATATTTTTTATGGTAAAATTCTATATAATTATTGTATATGTTGGAATATAAGCCAGTGAAGCCAAATCCTGTAGAAAGCGAAATAAGACAAGTCAAATTCAATTTCTGATAATTATTTTATATATTGCAGATTATGGCCTCCAGTATGATGGAACCAAAAGAAAATTTGTTGTTGACCTACGACTGGGATGACACAGAATTGATCGAAGCTTACAAGAGATTATTGAAAAGGGATGCTAGAAAAGCAGCAAGAAATAAAGCTCTGAAAAAGGACAAAAAAGAATGGAAAGTGGGGGATTTTTGCAGAGCTGTCTATTCTGAAGACGATTTACTTTATGAAGCTATGATTCTTTCTATTTATGAAGACTCCTGCACAGTAGAATTCTTGGGCTATGGTGACGATGAAGATGTAAGTTTGTCTACATTGGAAAGATCCTGGGGAAAACTTGCTCGAGAAAAGCAGAAGAAGTCGGCCTATTATTTTGATCAAAATACAAAATCTGTAACTGAGTGAAAATGAGGAAACTAAGACTTCTTACAGTAAATATTCAAGCAATAGGAAGAAGCAGGATGAAGGCAATTCAACCGACCCTGCTCATTCGCACATTCCATGTCCACCACTTCCACCTATTCCTCAAGATCCTACTTTTGCTCACAATCCAAACCTGTCTGCTATGATGATGGCCTGGTATATGGCAGGATATTACACTGGTTTGAATGCATCCCAAAATCACCAGTCTTTCCAGTATAACTGTGGCCATGGAAAACAATGTTGCCAACATTGTTAGGGAAACTTCTTCTTGAATACTTCACATTTTTACTTTGTAGTATGTTTTAATTTTGTGTTTAGAGTCACATTTTACTTGTCTAACATTTTAGTTTGTCACATTCTTAGATGATGCTTCATTTAAATGACGTCTGTTCTGTCTTCTTTTGGTGTGAAATAAAGTTTTTAGTACAATTAAAAAAAAAATCTCAATTCTCAAAGACATTTATAAAAGTGAATGCATAGAAAAATATTAAATATGTATATAAAAATTACAGAAATACAACTGATAAAAAAAAGGCACATATAATAAAACATTCAAAGAAAAAAAAGGAAAGTACAATAGAATTTTACCATAAAAAATATTTACTAAAAAATATTGCTCATATGGACACTACAACAGCCATGCCACCGACAGGATTCGAACTTAAAAGCTGTGGTAATTTGCTTCTACCTCCATTGCATATAAATCGATATATTACTTCACCAAAGATTTCACTTATTTTTGGATTTCAAGTGTTTATTTCGTTGTAGATTTTATTGTTATATTTAATTTGATATCTCCGAGAGCTTCTGTTGTTGTTGTGGTTGTTATTACAAATCCCCCTGGTGCAGGAAATCCTACACCAGGTCCAGAAGACCCCGTTGCAGATGTCTGTTTCATGGCTAAGGCTAATACGCAGCTTTACTTTAATGAGGAACCACGAGGGCTGAAGACGGACTGAACCTCAAGACAACGCTCTACGATCCTATTAGACCGGGAACTACGGTTTAAAGGGAATTTCGAGCCCCTACAAAACTCTATTGCACCTCCGGGACTCGAACCCGAAACCTGTAGCACCCAGCGCCAGAGCACTAGATACTCTGTAATTCCAGCCCCCGAGAGCTTCTAAATGAGCTATTGATCAGTCCCGTAACATGTCTGGATACCGAGATATAACAGCGGGAATTGACCGTACGGCACTAAACTTTAAGCCAACTCCCCCTTGCTACATGGCATGTCGTTGCCCCTTTTCACAAACTAGAAGTTTTCAACCTTCCTCCTCAAGATGATAAATTAAGATTTTCCAAATTATGTACAGGTTGGAAGTTATTAATATTTCAAACTGGACACGAAAACTTATGTTCCAATATTGAACCTGCTACGAACACCGGTTTTAGATTTTTTCATTTAAAAAAAATCCACATTTTCAATGTCGAATTCTCAATCCTCTAAATTATGTAAAAAAAATTTTAAAAAATCAGAAAAATCTTCAAAAATTAAAAAAATTGAGAAAAATCTGTAAATTAAGCAAATTTTGAAAATTTGAATTAATTTTCTAACTACGAAAAAGTTCATTTTAAAAAATTAAGACATTTTTTTTTTTTCCTTTCTTTCGTTTAGTTTCACATTTAATTTGTTCTGATAGAGTGAAATTTAAGACAAACCATAAGAAACCATCGAATCATATTTAAAGACCTCACTATTTATCTATTTTCTATGTGATAGTTTTAAACACAATCTTGAAAAAAATTTTTTTTTTTTTTTTAAATCTTATAATTAACATTTTCATTTTAAAGTATTATTCCTCAAAATCCTTAACCTTTTTTATTTATGTTTTCCTTTTTCAATCATTTCCTATTATTCATAGATTTTAACCAATTAGCTATCATTTCCAATTCGCAAATAATATTCGCAACACAGTACGATTTATATTTATTACATTTATAAATATATTGAAAGATATTTCTTCGCAATTACTTTTTCACCATTATAAACAGACGCAATTACAATGATTTTAGATTAATTATATTATCAATTGATGTGAAAATGTTTAAAATTTCAAAATGTAAAATTTAATCATAGAAATGAGATTTAATTCATTTCAATGAGGTGCTTGTAATAAATGCCTTCAATAAGTTAACTTATTTTCCCATGATTTAATTCCTCCACATTTAATGCTTTGAAAAATCACCTTTTAAACAGAAAAATAATTCCCAATTTCAAAACTAATGCATTCATTATAAAATGACAAACTCAATCCAATTTCAAACTCATTTTGTAAGCATGCAGGCATGTATTTCGACTTTCCGAGAGAAAAAAAAAAAGTTGCTGTTCCATAATTCCTTTTGGAAATGAAAGTGATTAAATTTTGCAGCTTCAAAGAGATATTTCCTTTAACTCTGTTTGAAATTTTTCCAAATCATGATTTAATAGGCACTCAAAAGCGCAGAGTTCGAAATAATGAAGCCAGGAGAAAAACACGCAGAACACGATAAATGTTCAAACGGAATTTTGCGAAGGGCTGTCATTTGATTTGTTTCGGCTTTTTTTTTCTTTCCCCTCTCTTATTTCTTAAATAGAATTCGAAATGTTATTGTAATTAAATTAGGATATGGGTTTTTAGAAATAAATTCTACAAGAGTCTTTCGTTCTGATTGCATTTTTCTCATGGAAAGAATATAATTGTTTTAAAATCGAGAAGCTTCAGAAATTATTATTTAAGAATTAAATTCTTGAATGTCAATCTGGGTATATAACAACAAGCGAAATTGTCCAACATAAAATATACGAAATTGTGCACAAAATAACAGATGAAATTGTGCCACTGCAAATTGATACATAACAGACAAAACTGTGCAACTGCAAATTGGTAGATTACAGACAAAATAATGCAACAGCAAATTGGTAGATAACAGACAAAATTGTGCAACTGCAAATTGTTAGATAACAGACAAAATTGTGCAACTGCCAATTCATACATAACGGACCAAATTGTGCAACTGTCAATTCATAAATAACGGGCCAAATTGTGCAACTGTCAATTCATAAATAACGAGCCAAATTGTGCAACTGTCAATTCATAAATAACGGGCCAAATTGTGCAACTGTCAATTCATAAATAACGGACCAAATTGTGCAACTGTCAATTCATAAACAACGGACAAAATTATGCAACTGTCAATTAATAAATAACGGTCCAAATTGTGCAACTGTCAATTCATAAATAACGGACCAAATTATGCAACTCTCAATTAATAAATAACGGACCAAATTGTGCAACTGTCAATTCATAAATAACGGACCAAATTGTGCAACTGTCAATTCATACATAATGGACGAAACGCAGCTTATATATAAATAGAAATAGCATGCTGAATTGTGCAACAATAAATTTAAAATAAATTGTTTGAAATTTTTTCAAATCACGATTTAATAGGTCCTCAAAAGCGCACCAAATTGTGCAACTGTCAATTCATAAATAACGGACCAAATTGTGCAACTGTCAATTCATAAATAACGGACCAAATTGTGCAACTGTCAATTCATAAATAACGGACCAAATTGTGCAACTGTCAATTCATACATAATGGACGAAACACAGCTTATATATAAACAGAAATAGCATGCTGAATTGTGCAACAGTAAATTTAAAATAAATTGTTTGAAATTTTTTCAAATCACGATTTAATAGGTCCTCAAAAGCACAGAGTCCGAAATAATGAAGACATGAGGAAAAACACGCAGAAAACGATAAATGTTCAAACGTTATTTTTCGAAGGGCTGTCATTTGACTTGTTTCGGTTTTTTTTCTGTCCCCTGCCTTATTTCTTAAATAGAATTTGGAATGTTATTGTAATTAAATTAAGATATGGGTTTCTAGAAATAAATTCTACAAGAGTCTTTAGTTCTGGTTGCATTTTTCTGATGGGAATAATATAATTGTCTTAAAATTGAGAATATTTAGAAATTATTATTTAAGAATTAAATTCTCAAATGTCAATTTGTGTATATAACAGACGAAATTGTCTAACAGGAAATTTATGAACTGTCGAAATATAACAGACAAAATTGTACACATAATAAAAGACGATATGGTGTAACTGTAAATTGATGCATAACAGACAAAATTGTGCAACTGTAAATTGGTAGATAACAGACGCAATTGAGATACATACCAGACGAAATTGTGCAACTGTAAATTGATACGTAATAGACGAAATTGTGTAACTAAATGATACATAACAGACGAAATTGTGCAGCTGTAAACTCATACATAATATAAATTGTGTAACTATATATTGATACATAATATAAATTGTGAAACTGTATATTGATACGTAACAGAAATTGTGCAACTGTAAACTGACATGGAACAGATATTTTGCAATTGTAAATTGATGCGTAACATACGAAATTGTGCAACAGTAAATTTATCTAATTGGTTAAAAATTTCTTTATTCTTCCAACATTTTTTTAATGTAACGAAAATAAAACTGATCGTCACGGGTAATATTGTCAAGTGAAAAAAGCAAAAAACATTTTTTTTAATTCGTGTTAATCTTAAAAAGGTGTGTTATTTAATTTAAGCGTATTGAAGTCTTTAATATTGATATTATTTTTTTCTACTGAATTTTTTGCTGATAACGATATGATTCAGCGTTAAATGATTACAGAAAATCAATAAACTTTAAACTTAGTAAATATTATGAATAAATATATCTGGGCAGAATTTATGGATTGATATTTTAAATAAAAGGATTAAGTATTAAAATTTGTAAGTTACATCAATTGGATAAAAGCATTCATTATCTAAAAATACCCTACAATTTTTTTTACTCTTGTTAGCATTTATTTTTTAAGAATGCACTAGTGTTAGTTTGGAAAATAAATTGACAACAAATGTTATCAATTTTATACCATATTTTTTAATAACTTAACTGATAACGCCAGTCTGTTTTTAAAGCTGGTGCTATCTTGGGGCGAGAAAATTCGTTGGCAATAAAAAAAATTTAATTTTTATTTAGTAAAAAAAATTTTTTTTCCTTTACTTTTACACAAATTTTTTTTAACAAAATAATAAATTCAGAGGAAAAACTATACTTTTAAGTGTTGAATTGCATATTCTTTTCCTCAAGAAATAATGAAATCGATAATTAATTTTTATTCTTTATATATTTATAATTAATATAATGCCACGTTTTATTGTTTGTAATTTATCGTATATTGCTCATATAGAAAATGGCATACTATAGATCTCATTAAATCTAATTTTGTCATTAAATATTTATATGTTGCTCCCGGGTGATGGTATTTGAGTTAAACGGGTAAATAGCACCTTTTCTTAACCATGCTTTTGTTAATAAATTTAACATTTATAGAATTTAAATATAAAATTTAAAATATATGATTAATAACATTTTAATTGTATGATTGATTTATTCTCAGAAAACGAATATTATGATTTTTTTTATCGCACCAGAAAAACAATACATTTTTCAAACCTATGGTATCATTGAATTTTTAAAGTTCTGTAGAAATTTTTAAAAAATCATATAAATCCAAAGCAATAATATCATTTAAATGATTTTTTTATTTTAAATTCTAAATGGAGTTGGAAAAAAATTTTTCATTCTTTCGATGGCAAATATTATGAATATTATGCTAATTAAGAAAACAATATTATAATATGTTTAATATGCCATTAAGAAAACGAATATTATGCTTTTTTTCATCACAAAAGAGAAATAACAACACATTCTTCCAACCAATGGTATCATTGAATTTTTAAAGCTCTTTAGAAAATTCGATATAAAACACTTAATATAAATAAAAAGCATTAATACCATTTAAATGATTTTGTGATTTTCAATTCTGAATGGAGTTGTAAATGAAATGGTTTTTTTTCGAGGGTAAGCAAGTTTTTAAAAAATATCGTAAAAGCTTAATAAAATCATAAGCAATAGCTTAATAAAATAGCTTAATAAAAGCTTAATAAAATCAATTTTTTTAATATTTAAAAATATTTTTAAGGATTTATACTTTTTTGTAAAATAAATTTTATAATGTTTACTTTTCAATATTTCGAAAGTTCCAAAAGTCAATTTTTTACTAGGCGATCATAAAAATAACAATTCGTATAACAACATTCATACGAATCGTTCCAGCCATAATTTTATTATTCTCAACTTCTTTCGTACGATATATCATAATTTATATTTCATATTAACTGTAGAAGAACTAGTTGTTATATCCACTGAACGTAGATTGAAGATTGAGTATTAAACAAAAGGATACTTTAACACAAGAATATCTAAACTTAAGGTGCGTTTCATTTTATTTTTTTATCGCATTTTTTTGTAACATTTGATAAGATATTTCTCAGAAATTTGTATAGTTGTAATAATTATATCCACTGATCGTGGATTGAGGATTATGCATAAGGATACTTTAAGTTCATGTTCCTTAGGATACTTTAGGTTCATATTCCTTAGGATATTTTGGGCTCATAGTTCTTATAAACACAATATCTAAATTTAAGCGTTTCATTTTATTTTTTATCACATTTTTTTTGGAATATTTGACTTAACTATTATAACATATTTCTCAGAAATTCTTTAGTGAGAACCTCACTTATTTATTGGATTTTAAATGCGTTCGAAAAGTTTAAGAACCACTGGTTTAGTAGAAAATCCATAACTCAAAAATGTAAACAAACTTTTAAATATAGAAAAGTTTTGTAACGCTTATTAAATATTTACCGAAACGATCCAAAGGCAGCATAAAAATATCGAGTGTTATTTATGTCATCTGTGAAATGTATTAATTGGTTGTTTGCAAAACCAACATTCCTAGAATAAAAAGTAAAACGGTAAAGTAATAAAAGTAAAAGTATTAAGATTTTCTATCGAATAGTTAAGAGGTAAAAGAATTTGATTTTTTTTAGTTCTGGATATGAGGTATTCAATAAAATTTTTATCAGTGAAGCACTCTAAAATATATCATGATACCCCCTCTAAAAATGATGTTTATTATTGATTTGTTAAACATTAATCTAAAAATATTCCCTTTGTACAATTTAAATAAGTGTCCATCAGTTCCATTGACTTCCACCTTTCAATGTTAAAGAAATATATGAAATTTATTCTAGAAAAGATATTCTATAAAACTTTATGGTAAACATGTATGCAGATCTTAAAGTGTTCGCTATATTGATCAGTTTATGGTTTGGATACACAAAGGTTTATTTTTTTAAACAAAGTCTAAGAAATATAAGAATCTAGTACTTCAGATGATGAAAACGGATAAAAAAAATTGAACTGTAATAGATTTCTGAACTTGGAATTCTTCTCCCAAAATTTGATGGCAGTGGGAAAATTCGAACAGGAACTTCAATATTTATGATAACTTTCTTCATTTTTGCTAGCAAACTTTAACTGCATTGAAAAAAGAAATTTCCTTAATCAAAATATTTTATATATTTAAAAAGTCTTAACTAATCTGCTCATTGTAAGTATTTCTATTGTAATACATTTAAAATTTAAAAAAAAAAACTCCTTGTGTGATAGAGAAAAACGATTTCAGCATAAAACTATAATTTTGTAGAACAGTGTAATAAGTATAAATAGTTTGGTACTTACGTATTAACGATACATTGGCGACAGACTTGGCAGTTTTTAAGTGTCGCCAATCTAACAGCTGCAGATTTGCTGAGTTTTGACGTCATTTTGTAGTGCTACGAAAATGCGTATTTGGGATTAGCCAGAAACAGAACAAGATGCAATTTTATTTTTTCAGGAGCGAAATATTTTACCAAAAAAACGAAAATGTCCCAATTTCCATGACATGAAATTTTATTTTGGTGAACGTAAGTTTTGGAAATGCAATTTCAATCAGTGTGCTTATCGTGTGGGACTTTGAAAAGACAACTGGTTTGAGGGAAGCAGAATATACTGCTGGTACGAAGAGTTGACGACGATTAAATTTTGTGAAAAGCACCTTGATTTATTATTTGGAATTGATTATTATTTGGAACATTATTTATTATTGATTATTATTTGGAACAAAAATTTTAAGTGTAGATTGACGCCACTTAAAAACCGCCAAATCTGTAGCTGCGGTTGGCGCGTGTGCTCTTTATTGGCGCAACTGTCACCAAAGTATCGTTAATTCGTAAGTACCAATAGTTTATATAACTTTTTCTGCATTTTCCTAATATAAAAGGAAATGGGAGTGAACAGAGAGTGCCAAGAAATTTTTCGCTTTTTCAGATGATCCAGCTGATAAGTATTTGTTAATTTCATTCTAACTGACTATGTCAATTCCACCAACTTCTTCTCTAAGAATTGATATTTAAATATATTTAAATATTGTTAATTTATTTTAACGAAAAAAATTACAACAAATTAAAATTGAAATCGTGTTCTTTTTACATTTGGGTTTTAAATATTTTGGACATTATAATACATTTAAAAACAATTAACTGATATTAAAGAACAATTTCGGTCTTTATAATACTTTCGTATTATAGAGCCCAAATTGTTCTTTAATATCATTCTCGTAGCCTAACCTTCTGTAATGAAGCTAACTAGTTAGCATGTAAGAGGGCCATACTAACTCAACATTTGTTACCAGTAATTTAATTAAAATTACTCGTAGCAAATGGTGAGTCACTAATTTTAATGAAAAAAATTTCAGCAAATTAAAATCAAAATGGCGCCTTTTTTTACATTTGGGATTTCAAATATTTTGGGCCTTATAATGCATTTAAAAAAACATTTAACTGATATTAAAAATACTGTTTGGGTTTATAATACATTTGCATTTTAAAGACTAAATTGTTTATAATATAGTAGTTATGTTGTTCGTAATATAGTAGTTGTGTTGTTTATAACATAGTAGTTGTGTTGTTTGTAATATGGTAGTTGTGTTGTTTGTAATATGGTAGTTGTGTTGTTTGTAATATGGTAGTTGTGTTGTTTGTAATATGGTAGTTGTGTTAATAGTTTTAACATAGTAGTTGTGTTAATAGTTTATAACATAGTGGTAGTGTTAACAGTTATAATATAGTGGTAGTGTTAACAGTCTTTAATATAGTGGTAGTGTTAACAGTCTTTAATATAGTGGTAGTGTTAACAGTCTTTAATATAGTGGTAGTGTTAATATTGTTTTTTTAACAGAGTAGTTGTGTTAATATTGTTTTTTAAGAGAGTAGTTGTGTTAATATTGTTTTTTTAACAGAGTAGTTGTGTTAATATTGTTTTTTTAACAGAGTAGTTGTGTTAATATTGTTTTTAATGCAATAATTGCATTAACATTGTTTTTAATGTAGTGGTAAAAAATTTTGTAACAAAGCTAACTAGTTAACGTGTAAGATGACCATAATGACACAACGTTTGCTACGAATAAACTCGGTAGAGATTTTGACATAGTAATTCGTACTAAAATTCTGCCTGGTTGGATTCCTTTGATTTTCTGTAAGTTGAAACAAAAAGGAAGATTATCAGGGGTAAATTCCTAAATGTCCTTTTTGAAAAATATTTCTCCTTCTCTGCACTATTTCCGCTAATCGACTCTGAATTGACAAAATTGTGAAACTTTCAGAGCACTTATGATATGTAAGTTCACAGTTCAACATATATAAAAAGAAATATACTGCACAGGAACTCAACAAAAAATATATTAATTTTACACTTTTACGATAAAACTGAAAAACATTACACTAAAAAAATTCTACAAATAGCTATATAAAAAAGCAGCAAGCAACGGGGCCCATAATCAAAGAGAACTAATCCGATTATTCGCCTTAGATGAGTGTGAAAAATATCATTTTTTCACAACACTGAGACTTTTCACTGGATGGGTCACGTTCCTTCTTATCTTAGGAAGGGAAAAAAAAGCAGTTTTTAGTATGAGTAATATATTTCGGAGAATTACTGTCTAAATAGAAAAGAAAAACTCGACTGATGTATATTAGCACAATTCGATAAGAAAATGATAAAACGCCTACGAAGCTGATGTGAATGAAAATTGGATGGTGTACTCATTCCTATTCTGAAAAGGAAACTGCTTTTTCATTTTTTTATCTTCCCCATAGGGTCTATTGTGAGTTTAGAAAAAAATATTTTGGAAATATTATACACGTTTTTTAAACGAAAAAATTGTAAATTAACAAAACAAAAAAAATGTTTTAGAATTTTTTATTTTGTGTGCTTATTTATGGCTTTGCAATTTTAAATTATTTAGTAGAAATATTTTTTTTTCACTTATTGCAAATGTTCATAAAACAATTGTAAGATACTGGCATTTGTAAAAAAGAAATTAAACTTATGCATTAAAATCGATTTGATTATAGTAATAAATAATCTAACCTACTAATCAATTCTAATTAATGTTTAATAATTTAACTGACCAATTAATATAATTATAGATATATTAAAATATGTTGTCCGTAGTAAAGTTCAAATTTCCTTTTTTATCAAGTGTCTTTTAATAATTTTCTTATTAAAAATTCTATTTAAATTTCGCAAGGCAAAACAAAATTTCTTGTCAAATCTTATTTTGATACATTGGAAGTTTTCAGTATTTCTTTTCTATTGTTTCTTGTACAACATAGTTTTTATGGTTTAATATAATATTATTTTAATGGTAAATACTAGATATAGTATTTTATGAATAGCCCATAAAAATCTGTCAAAATATAAGTATACATTGTTTAGACACAAAAGTGTACATTAAATATGGAAATTACAGAATTTCAATTTGCTCAATTGAGTTTTGTATCCACTGCTTCCGGAAACGAGGAAATTAATGGTAACTGTAACAAACACTATGTGTATACATTTTACAACAGCAGTCAACCAGCTTGATATCCATATCCATGCAAATGTAGGATAACACTTTGTATTCATTCATACAAAACACAGATGAGAAGCAGTTATGTTCGAAATCCACTTTGATGTCTTCTTCTTACGTATGTGGACAGTTGCTAGCATTCGTAAACGAAACACGTGTCCCCTTCCCACGTAAAAATGTTTGTTAAACAGAAATAATAAAGAGATAACTAAAGGATGGAGGATCAGTATATCATGTTTCAAATGTGAAGGTCAGACTTTGTTCCATATTTTAATGCATGTATTTCATTATTTAAATGTAAATAACTTTGAACTTAACTGAAAATAGCTTTGAATATTTTAAAGTTAAATTTTGATGGGAGACTGTATAAGATTGTTCCATATTAAATGACCATTTTAGTATTAGGTGACGTTCATAATATATATATTCAGTATTAAATTAAATAATAGGATTATATATAATTTTAATGATTATTATGTGTTGAATTTAATGTTATATATTGTTGTCTTGTAGATGTCGAAAATTTTAGAAAATCTTAAACAAATAGAAACATGGTATTATGTGTTGAATTTAAATAAATTTTTCTTATAGATGTATGAAAATCTTAAACAAATAGAAACATGGTATCCACAAATACATTTTTTTTGTATGAATATAAACTTGGACATTCTGCTATCCCAAGCAGCACGAAACATTAATGAGATAATTGGGTACGATACAGCTAATATTTTGATAGTTTGAATCGGGGATTTACATCAGAAGATATACACTTTGAAAATGAATCCGTGGAAAACTTGAAAACCTACTTTCATAATGAGTTTTGAATAAAACATTAAAGCTAACCTTACAATAACTGTTGTTCTTGCTGTTGTTGCTAACTTGCTGTTGTTCTTGGATCAAGAACAACAAAACTGCTTAGAGACATCTTGCAGCTCCAGGAAATATGAAAAGAAATGGGTTTCACACTAGTTGACATATAAACAGAATTTGCAAAGCTTGCATATTTGAATATTATTGAGTATTCGTCAAAAAATTGTTTTCAGTTTTGGGCCGTATCAATGAAAATGAATATTGATACTATGATAATCTTTAAATACCAGTAGAGTGACTGGATGCAAACCCGTATCCAGTGTTTGAAAGCTCAAACCCGTATCCAGACCAAGCTTATATCCAAAGAAAGCAATGTTGATGTTTTGGTGGAAACGAAGGATTATCTATTACAGTTTCCAAGCAGTATATCAAATAATTAATACACAGAAATACTACCAACAAATTGATATTACGCATCAAAAATTGTTATCATAAGAACTAACGTTGATGAATTGAAAAAGCGTTATTTTTCTCCGTGATCCCAATAGACTAGAGCTTTGGTCTTTGGACCGCAGGCTTCAGGTTCGAATCCTGGTGCTGGCATATATATTTGTGTGAGTGGTTCGGTATCCACGTTCAAATTGTAGGTCCTGGTATTAATCAGCCTAAAGTGTGCACAAAATGACAGTAGAGCGACAAAAAATAAACTAAACTAATCTCATCTCAGTGATAACATAAGACCTTATATTTCAGAAGTTGCATACCCAACCTTGCAAGAGTTGATATTTGAGGTTCTGTCTCATCCGTCAAATTCATTTGTATCTTATTAACCAACACTTCTTTAAACATTTGGAATCATTTTTAAGGAATAAGTGTTTTGTCAATTTCAAAGCCGTTAAAACAGTGTTTATTGAATTTATTGACTCTAAATCAATGTTGCTCTTTGAAACTGGCATAAAAATGTGTTTTAATCAATTTCAGAAGTACATTGGTGTAGATGAATATACATTTTGATTAAATACGCTCAAACAATTTATATTTGTATTTTTGACCTTTTAAAAATTTTGTTAAAAAAAGTTCATTTCATATGGAACAACCCATTAGTTGATAACCTAAATTCTATTATATATCATACAAATATATGAAATGTTAAATTACCGAAACAATAATTAAGTCTGATTTTTCTACGGAGATAAATCAAGAACATTTGAAAAAAAAAAAGTTTAAAAATGCTGTAAATTATCATACAAATGGTGATCTATTTACTCATGCAAAATAAAATGTGAAATACAAAAGACACAGTCTGTAATTAAATTAATGACAAAATAATACTATATATAAGGTTTCAAGACATTTTGGACATGAAGGTTGATCTAAATATAGTTGGTGTTTCTCCCAGTTTAAGGACGATTACAAATTATGACGTCATAGTCTGTGGATAGGGAAGACGAAAGACCAGAATAAATCAGCCTAAATTTGGTAGGAGTATCTGAACATCAGCGAAGGAAAATAAATCCTGCTGAAGAAGATATTTCCCCCAGAAAAGAAATTATCGAAAAAAATTAAACATCGAAATCCTCAAATAATGTACAAATTCAAAAGAAAATCAGTTTATATATACATACATATACATAATATATTACACGTTGGAAATGTATATGTCCATCATTTTACTCGAGTACGACCACATTTCATCTCAAATTAAATAAGTTTTAAATGGTGTTCAAATATGTCATTCAAATTAAATTAGGTTCCTCATGGCCAAATGTCTGATGCTGTTGCCCCAGGTTTCGGGTTCGAATCCCGTAGATGCAAGGGATGTTTATATTGGTTCGGAATCCACTTTAAACCGTAGCTTCCAGTCTAATATGACTGTAGAGCGTGGGAGTGATAACCCAATCCCGTAAAAAAAAAAACACATCTCGTGTTTCGAAATCTGCAAATAGGAAGACGGCTTTGGTCCAGCATTGGGATGTTGCGCCAATGAAGAAGATGAAGAGCTAAACTAACTGATATGTGCATATAAAGTTTTATCTATAAAAGTTTCAAAAATGTACATTGAAATTTACCAAGCCTCGCATTTTACTTGCTTATTTATGCTACAAGAAATAAACTGATAAAAGATAACTATCATATATCAGGTTGAAGCTGCCTGAAATGAAGCAGGTTTGGTTTGAAGCTCTACGATCATTTTGTGCACACTTTCAGAACCGGGATCTACCATTTAACGTGAATGTCGAACCATTCACAAACATCTATGCCACAGGTCAGGATTCGAATCTGAAGCATGTGGTACTAGTACCACATGCTACTACATAGCGGTAGCCAATTGGCTATCAGGCCGCCCAATTGATGCACGAGAGACGCTTATTCATAGTACCACAATTGCTACTCTACATTTAGTAGTCTTCTGGTTTCTGAAACAATCTAATGAAGTACGCGGATTAAAGACTGAACCCGTCTGCACGTTACGAGAGGACCACAAGATGTCCTAAAATATATTCGTAGTTTCTAACACTACTATACAATACATTGCAGTTCACTTAATCGATTTATAAAGCAATGCTTCCTTGTGATTAGTTTATAAAGTGGTAAATTAAGTTGTGTGGTGGTCATTAAATTAAATTATTTAGATTTTCATGATAGATACTTATAATATGAATGGTATTTTAACGTACTTTGTAAATTTAATAATGGGGCATTTTGTATATGTTTATGCATAAAAATATGTTTAGCATTAAATAAAGCATACAAAATATAAATTTTCTATTTATTTTTATTTAAATAGCATAATTATAATTATCATGCCCGACTCGTAACTCAATGACAACGTGGGAGCTGGTGAGCATTCGGGTAGCATAAGTAATCTACGCATGGATGGAAGGAAAGAGTCAGCTTCTGTTGTGATGGAGCACCATCTGATGGAGGTAGAAGTCTGACTTAAGGCTCGTGCTCACCAAGGCGACAAGATGCAGGCGAAAAAATTTGACCAATCACTAGCCTCACCGCGGTGGCCTGAAACCGGTTTGCAGTTCGCCGCTTGGAGTTGCCCAACTTTCAACTCGAAGCGGTTTTTCACTAGGCGTAATGCTATTTCTGACGTTTCGCTGTGAAGGGGTCGAAAAAATTTTGTCGCTTGCCTCTTGAATCTTCACGTCTCTCGCCTTGGTGGGAACGAGCCTTTAGCTCCGTGACGGCTAAGAATAGGGAAATGCCTTCTAGGTAGACTTTTAGGGGGAACTATCACGCATTTGCATATTGTATGGGAGAAAACCCTAAAAATTTCGATTACGTAGTCCGACAAACGAAGCAAGATGCTGAATATCGCAAACACCATCGAGGTTCCTCGTTGTTTGGAATAATGTCTACAACAAAGCCGTCAGTGGATTGAACCTCAGCGCCGTAATGCTCGCCAGCGACGCACGTTGCCACGGGGCCACGAGTCGGGCAAAAATAAAAATATCGTTATTTAGATATATATATAGCTTTTGTTTGTAAATAGTTCAAAAATTAAGATGTTATTAATAATGTTAATGTAGTGTTAATGTATTTAATAATGTTTATAATAATAATATGTGTCAACGTTGTTTAATACCACAGCCCAGTGGAAGCATATCAAAATGAGATTTGAATAGAAATTTCAATATTCTGTGAAAGCAACTGTTTTAATATATGAATATATTAGCTGAAGGCTGTGACAGAGTTGTATAAGGAGATTATCTACTATCCTGAACTCTTAGTCTCCTTATTCAAATAGTCGTAATAGGAATAAAAAAGCATTTGTCAAGCATTTTCTTAAATTAACCATTACTCATTGTAATTAATATAATTTAAGAAATTAATTTATATCTATATTTTTTAATATTATGATTGAAAACAATCTGAATCTTTTTTTTTTGTTCCAATGCAGCTGGCAAACACTTAGACAGCTAGGTCTTGTTTGCCTTACGGCAAGCGCTGCACAGACGTTATTCACTTTGCATTACCCAGTTAGCGCGTGTATCGGAGTAAAAATGCCCCCGCAACGCTCTACGTTCCTATTAGGACAGGGACCTACAGTTTAAAGTGGTTTCCGAACCACTACAAACATCCATGGCACCGGCGGGACTCGAACCCGAAAATTCATGAATTTTAAAAACGTAAAATTTGCTACAAAATAGCTTCAACGACTAAAGTCAATTGCTCACATGGAGATCTATATATATATATCTGGAGTTTATGTATATAGTTCAGATAAATATTGGAATCGTTATATATATAAAATGATTTGATTAAATAATTTATAATTTTAAGAAACTTTTTTTCTGGTCGATTTTATGTGTAAATGATCACGTTACATTTCATTTTTTTAAATCTAAACAAAAATGTATTGTATTGTTTTTATTTACTATGGTAATTAAGTTTATTGCAGTGATTTAAAATACATTTTTGTTTTAGTATTTTCATAAATAATAAAAACACTTCGAATTCAAAATTTAATTTTTTATTCTAAAAACATTGGAAGTAAAGCTTTTTAACTCTAATACATCGAATCTATACTATCAATTTTATATAAATGCACTGTTTCTAACTATTTGTGGTGAATGAGTTTTGTTGAAAGTTTAATAACTTATCTATTTTATACTAAATGATAAAATAAATTTACTAATGTTTGCAATTAATATTATCATCATTATCATCATCAGTTTTTATTTTTTTAATAAATCACATTAATCAATGAAATTTAAAAAAAAAAAAAAAATGACATGAATTTCGTAAAAAAGCTTAAAAAAATTAAAAAAATTAAAATTATATTTTTTTTTGCATAATTTTCAATTTTTAATTTTAATAAAACTTTAAGTTTGGTTTGGTTTGGTTTGGTTTAGATTTTTACTCCACGATTTTGCGAACTTTTAATTTTTTTTATGTTATATATATATAAATATATTAGATCTAAAATACAGTCTGATGAAAATTAAGTTTATTTTTTTTTTCTTTCTAATGCAGCTGACACTTAGACAGCTTGGTCTTTGTATGCCTTAAGGCAAGCGCTGCACAGACGTTACTCACTTTGCATTACCCAGGGGGCGCGTATAACTTGAAGATAAGCCACGGACGCGGAGTCACAATGCCCCCGCAAAGCTCTACGATCCTATTAGACCGGGACCTATGGTTTGAATTGGATTCTAAATCACTACAAACACCCATGGCACTGCGGGGATTCAAACCCGAAACTTGTGTCACCGAGTGCCAGACCGTTAAATTAATATTATAGATTTGTGAGTTCCATTATATTATTACTAATTAATTATTAAAGTAATATTAAAATATTCTTCATTGGCGCAATTGGCCCCTGTGCCTACTGGCAGATTTCGAGACAGGATAACGTTTTTTTTTTTTTTTTTTCTTTTTACGGGGCAGGGTTTATCTGCCTACGCCATACAGTCATATTAGACCGGGACCTATGGTTTAAAGTGGATTTCGAATCCCTACAAGCGTCCCCCGGAACTCGAACCCAAAACCTATGGCATCGAGTGCCAGTAAGATAGTCACTGGCCGTTAGGCCGAATATTAAAATATTAGTTGAGCAAAAATAAAATTTGCTTCAGTAAAAATTCTAGTAGAAGTATATAAGTTACTGTCAAGGCAGTTAAATTTAAATTTTAACTGTAGATATTCTGTTACTTTTTAAATATTGAATTTGAAGTTAGTAATGAAATAAATTTGAATCTTTAATTTCATATATTATGTTTTATAAAAATTAAAAACTTTTTTAAATTCTTAATTAATTTTTTCATGTACTCCAATTTAGTTAATAACAAGACGAAAGATTGTTTAATATTTATTATTTCACTTCATTTGCTGACGAAATACAAAATCGTCTGATGACAAATTAAAGCGACGCGCGACAAAATAAAATATCTTCGTAATACCCTGTAACGAACCTCGCTGTTGGCAAACATCCCAAACGAAATATCCCAGAGAATAAGTAGCACCCCGATTAGCAGCATTAGAACGAAAGAAAAAAAAAGAACACAAAAAAAAGTTCTTCTCTCTTTCGGTTTTCTCTTATTTTATTCTTTCGAACAGTTCTCTCTCTCTCCTCTTAACATCCGTCCCCACCCTTCGCACATCAAAATCGTCGCGTCCACTTCCGCGCAAAGCGCAACTCAACCCAGCTCCTCACACACGCCGGAGAAAGATCGTCTGCAACTACTGCACCTCGAAATCGTCTGCGGGCGCTGTTGTGGTCGTGTGTTGCCAGTGTTTTCCGAACTTCTTCGAACAGACGATAAATCAGCTGCAAGTAAAACACACGAGAATAAAAACTTTTGCGGCTTGGTGAATAAATAACTTGTCGCTGGGGAAAAATGATATGATATGATGACGATACACTGATAGAGTGATCGGACATCGATATAATACGATAAAAATAATCGATTCCTACGTCACCTTCATTTGCATCGCCTGAATGAATGGCGATCGCTTCAATGTGACAAGGATTTAGTGCTCAGTTAGAAGTGACGGTTACAGCGAAGAATTGGCGGTTTCGTCTGAATGAGAATTGATTTATCCCGGCGCTTTTAAGCCTGACTTAAATTGACTCGCTCGCTCGCTGAATGATTGGTCGTTCGTTGCTCGAATTCCCAAGTCTTTGAGAACTTTTTTAAAATAAAAACACAGGGTTTGGAAAAACAGAGAAAATTAAAGTAAGTCAAATTTAATTTTCTCAGTGTTTCTTAAAGTTAGAAATTCAAATACTTTTATTTTTACTAGAAACATATTGTTGAAAAACATGTTTTGTTGTTTACTAGAATACTAAAATTGCACAAAATTGTTTAATAAATATAAAATTATTCATATGTTAATTCCGTACAACACATTTATATAAATTTAAAAAAAAAATTTGTTATGTATTATGAAAACAAATCTATCTTTACCCAAAATTAAAGAACAGAAAAATTAAAAACATTACAACTTTAAAAATGTATTTGTTAAGTTATTAGGAAAATCTTATCTAGAATAATTAATTATTGATACAATTTAAAAATTACAGTTACTTATTTTCGATAAGATAATAAATATTTATTTAATTAATAATTATATTTATATCATATATATTACTATATTTATATAAATATATATTTCATTATAGAATTGCACAAAATTGTTTAATAAACATAAAATTATCCGTATGCTAATTTCGTACAACAAATTTACATAAATTAAAAAAAATACTTGATATGTATTATAAAAGCAAATCTATAACGAAAATTAAAGAACCGAAAAACAATATAACTTATTGAAGTGTATTTATTAGGTTGTTAATGAAATCATATCTAGAACAATTAATTACTCAATGCAATTTAAAATTTACATTCATTTAATTTTAACAAGAAATATACATTTATTTAATGATTCATTATTCTTTGACTGCCTAAAATAATTAATGAATGTGAAAAAAAAATAATAATAGTTCTTAATTTAAACGAACTTTAGTTAAATCCTTATGTACCAAATCGTAAAAGGATTTTTTTAATTGTAAATGAAATCCATTTGAATATCAAATTTATTCAAAGTTTCATTTTGAAAAAGACAAATGTTTAATTAGTTAACTTGAATTCCAAATTTTAAAATTTTATTTCAGAAATTTAAAATGTAAAGTGTATAAAATAGCTTTACAAAATTAGTATATATTGCATATAAATTTGAAATACGTGATATGTGAACAGTTACATTATAAAACTATTGTTACTTTGTCACTTAACTGATATTTTTATAATATAATGGAGGTTATTTATGACTGATGTATTACATTTAAAATTGTTTTATTATTACATTATATTGTAATAATTTATTTACATTTATTTTTCTTACGAATTAGAGTTATTCTACTTGTACGATCTTTTCATTTTCCAGGTGTTGCAATTAGATGCACGTGTTCGGCGGTTTTTTAAAACGAAATAAGTGTTTCATTCTAGAAAAGATTTTAGATCGTTTATTTATTTATCATATATCAATATATGCTCCGACTTTTTTCCGACGAGCGTCTTAATGCTATATGAGTCATTACAAACAAATTTTATAATACTGTAGATTAAAATTTGAAAATGTGATGTTTATTAGTATGCTGTATTAACTTATCGTAAATTATTTCAGTAATTACAATTTGCAATGATATTATTAATTTAATGAGATTTGTTTGAAATTGCAATCATTCCAATTCACATGTTTTGAGATTGCAAATTTAATTAAATGAATAAATAACAATAATTCGTTGTTGTTAATTTTGTGTTATGAAGAATTTGCTTTTGATGTATTATGTGTCTGTAAATATTATATTTGAAAATTGCATCAGTAAAGTTTAAACAATTTAGATATTTTTTTTCATAAATAAACCATTAAAAAGTAGAATGTCATTTTTTTAGTTGTAGGATCTAGAAAAACTGATTTATCAGAGAAATGAGTTTATCTTTAAAATCTGGCAATCACCAAGACCAGTTTAGTTTTCCCAGTTTTCTATTTAATGGTTAAAAGAGTTATGTAACCTTAATTTGATAATAATTCTTGTAATGCATATTAGTAAAATGTTTATTTTAATTACACATTAATTCTTTATATTCAATAAAATTACTAAATTTTGAATCTATTTTCAATATTTGAATACAGTATCATGGTATGAAATCCAATTGTTTAAGATGTTCTCGATAATAACAAAACTGGTTAAGCATTTTTGAATTACGCAGTCGACTTTGAATTCACTAAATTCAGGAAACTGTTCAAATAAAAATAGATTTAATTATTTAATTAAGTAAAAAATATTAAATTTTTTTATATCTAAACAAAAATTAACTTCAAAAAAATGAATTATATGATTTCATTAATTATTTGTAAAGAAGTGTTGGTTTATGCTTATAAAAAAAATAATTTATCATAAGAAGAAATTAATTAATTTCTTACTGTTTTATTCATGATTTTCTGGAATTGTATTCCAGATTTAAAAAAACAGCACCAATTTGATACTTATAAATGAAGAAAGTTACAAACATTAAAATATATGTTAAAATAAGAGTTTCCAGTTAACTATTACAATAATTTTTTATTATTTCTTAAATTAGGGGTTTTTTAAAAAATTTAGTACAACAATAGTTAAAGCCATTTGTAAAATTATTGCTGAATCTAATAACCAATACACGATTTAATTCTTTAATGATCAATATAGTGTTTGTGTTTCCCGGTAGGTGGCGGGGCATATGCTTCCTTTAATGAATTAGATGAAAAATCATTTAAAGTTTTTTCAGTATTTCTTTCTTGAAAGCTGCTTTAATGATCATTAAAATGCAATCACGATGATTGCATTTTAATGCATTTCTTATATTGCTTAGCAGTATTATATATATTATAATATTAATAATAATATTAAATTATTATTATTATTATAATAAAACTAATTGCCATTGTCGCTGTAATAAATACATATGCTAAATTTTACTGGGTTTTTTCTCCTTTTTAAAACTGAATAAACTTTTTAAATTCCTTTATAACTTAAGAAAATGTAGAATTTGTTTTTACCGTTGTTTAACTAGAAATTTAAAAAAAATAATTATGGAATAAAGTGCAGATTAAATAAATGCGAGTAAATGAAGTTTTGTAATAATTATCGTAAAATGATCAGTATAATGTTTAAGTTTTCCGATAGGTGGCATGACTTGTAATCTTTTAATAAATTAGATTAAAATTCGTATATTTAAATCATTTTTCAGTACTTCTTTTCACTGAAAGAAGTATAAGCTACGCCACCTACCGGAAAACTCTAACACTATGCTGATCATAAAATGATAATTATTACAAAATTTCATTTACTTCAGTTATTTCATTTGAGCTTTATTTCATAATTTTTTTTCTTTGTAGTTAACTGGTAAGTTTAATTTTTATTTTAACTATTATAATAACTTAAATTAGAACTTTTAAAACGTTTTTAGTGCAAGAATAATTAAAGCCATTTGTAAAGTTATTACTGCATCTAACAATCAAAACACACGATTTAATTCTTTAAAGATCAATATAATGTTCGTGTTTACCGGTAGGTGGCGTGACTTATGCTTCCTTTAAAAATTAGATGAAAATTCATTAATTAAAATATTTTTAAAAAAAACCAATATGCAATTATAAAAACCAAGATAAAATGTTAGCCATAATAAAAACCAGTTTTACAAATCTTAAATTTGTATAATTTTTTTTTTTATTATAGTTATCTTTAATTAAATTAAATATTAAATATGGTTATATTAATTATTTTAACCATACCCATATTAATTAATTAAATATGGTTATCTTTAATTTAAATTTTTTTTCTGTTATATATATATATAAATATATTAGATCTAAAATACAGTCTGATGAAAATTAAGTTTATTTTTTTTTCTTTCTAATGCAGCTGGCACTTAGACAGCTTGGTCTTTGTATGCCTTAAGGCAAGCGCTGCACAGACGTTAATCACTTTGCATTACCCAGGGGGCGCGTGTAACTTGAAGATAAGCCACGGACGCGGAATAACAATGCCCCCGCAAAGCTCTACGATCCTATTAGACCGGGACCTACGGTTTAAAGTGGATTCCGAACCACTACAAACATCCATGGCACCGCCGGGACTCGAACCCGAAACCTGTGGTACCGAGTTAAAGAGCGCTAGCTACTCGGCCATTCAGGCCCAAATTAAAATTATTCCAAACATTATTTATCAATTCATAAGTAAAATCCTATGAAATTAAAATGAGATATAATGAGTATAAATTAAATATGCCCATTAAGTATTATATATAGATTTCTAGAGAATTATAGTTTGTTTAAATATAGTGGCAACATAATTCGTGAAAACGTAAATCCAGAAGTTTAGAAGCGGCGTTTCTTAATAAGTTTTCGCCATTTTCATTATTTCTAATCGGATTAAAAAACTTGCAGAGGGTAAAATGACAATTTAATCCAGTTAAGCAAATCCAGTTAGAGGAGCTCATTGAATCTTTGAAGACGTTTATTATTCGCGAAAATCCTTACCTGCATTTGTTAAAAATAATCTGTTTTACAAATGATTATTTTTGCTTTTCCTTTATGAAATCTTTAATGGATTTTAATCTCTATTAATTAAAATGAGGAATGTAAGGTTATTCTGAATTATATTTTCCGCAACATTACGGTTTGGTAAATTTATCTCCTAATATATTTTTATTTAATCATCAAAACTCACTAGTGGTATAAATTATTGATATTTATATTTAAAGCATTTTCAAATTATTCATCTAAAATGCATTTTTATTAAATGTAGAAATACAGAATGTGTTTAAACAATATAAAAAATTTGAAATCCATTGATATAAATTTATTTTCTATCAAAGAAAAAAAAATCATTCGAAAAAAATTTTGAGAGCTTTATAATTTAATATTAATAAGTATTCTAGCTTTTTAATTAGTGTTAATGCGCATTTTGAAGTATGAAAAATAGAATTTAAAGAAAATAATTGAACAAGAGCATGGTTTTAAGTAAAAGTCGGGTAAAGTTATTTACATTCAAAACAAAATAACTTATGAGTTTTTCATTATTTTGTATCATACTTACTAAACTACTGTTGTTTATTTTTTTAATTTAAATTATAAATTTTAATTGCATATTAGTAAAAAATAAAATATTTGTCCATAATAGTTTTTTTAACTGTAAGTTCAAGTTTTTTGGTGGTCTGTTGGTCAGTTGGCCAACACTCTGGTCTTTGGTACCACAGGCTTCAAGTTCAAATCCCAGCGATAACATGGATGGTTTGATATCTACGTTAAACTATTACGTTACCAGTAGTTTATTAAGCTTAATCTAATTAGCTGAAAGTGTGCAGCAAATGACAATAAAGGGACAAAATAAAGAAAATCAAGTTTTCCTTCAACAATTAAAATTGACTAATATCATGAAAATGCTTTGTCTTATTTTATCAATGCCAATTTTCTTCACGAACGAACTGAAATTTTTTATTAGGTTCGACTCCTAGCTCAGTAGCAACGCGGATCGCTGGTGAGAATTATTGCGGAGATTCAAATCTCTGGGGCTTTTGTTGAAGATTTTTCTCAAAAAACGAGGAGTCTCGATGGCGTTTGGGATCTTCAGCATCTTGCCTCTTTAGTCGAACTCAATGGTGAGAGTTACCACACGCTCCAGATTCGAATCCTGGCGGTGGCATGGATGTTTGTCAGTGACTCGGAATCCACTTTAAACTGTAGGTCACGGTCCGTTTAGCCATCGTGTGCGCAAGATGACCCTAGAGCTTCAAACCAAAGAGAGCCCTGGTGAAAGTTTTCCGAGGTTTCTCCCATACTAAATGCAAATGCGGGGTAGTTGCCCCGAAAATCCTCCCAGAAAGCACTGCCCTCCTTCATCAACGACATGGAGCCAAAGTACACTTATACCTACTTGTGATCCATCACAGCAGAAGTTAACGCTCCCTATTTTTCCCTCCTTCCATGAGACCACACGAATTCTTGGACTGGGTCTGTATGTTGCTGCCTACTAAGTGGGATGAGAAAAAAAAAGGTACTTGCGTATTAACGCTACCTTGGCTACAGTTGCGCCAATAAAGAGCAATCTTGTTCGCATGCAGTTATCTTTTGAACGCCAACTGCAGCTACAGATTTGGCGGTTTTTAAGATTCTGCTTCCCTCAAACCAGTTGTCTTTTCTAAGTCCCACATGATAAGCACACTGACTGAAATTGCATTTCCAAAACTTGCGTTTACCAAAATAAAGTTTCATGTCATGGGAATTGGGACATTTTCGTTTTTTTTGGTAAAATATTTCGCTCCTGAAAAAATAAAATTTCATCTTGTTCTGTTTCTGGCAAATCCCAAATACGCATTTTCACAGCACTAAAAAATGGCATCAAAAATCAGCAAATCTGTAGTTGTTAGATTGGCGCCACTTAAAAACCGCCAAATCTGTAGCTGTTAGATTGGCGACACTTAAAAACCGCCAAATCTGTAGCCAAGGTAGCGTTAATACGTAAGTACCAAAAAAAAATTATCATATTTTATGTTCCCCACTTTAATATTCTTAAAGATTGAGACAGCATATTTCCAATTTTCAGAGTAAAATGAAGACGTACGTCTACATAGAAACTTGAAAAATTCTATTTTAATTTATTACAGAATGGAGTATACAGTATAATTCTTTAAGACTTTCTTACTAATGAGCTCCTATTTTTAATATCTATCTTCTATCGGGTATGATGGTAACGTATACTTTCGCCTTTATTGGACATAAGGTCGTAAACTAAGTTAATAACATTTAATTTTTAATAAATTCCTTAAAATCATTTTATGATTTTTTTTTATTTCAGAAATATATCTAAATAAAGAAAACCTAACGTTAAATAACAATAATACATTAAGAAAACTATTAACATATTTAAAATTTTGTTATTCGCATTCGTTGTTTTTGTATACAGTTTTTAATTCAATTACAAGTAATTAATGGATTAAATTGACATAATAATTTGGTTGGTTAGAGATTTGGTTATGTTTGCACATTTTACGCTAATTTGACCGGGCTCTACAGTTTAACGTGAATTCCGAAACACTGACAAACATCCTTGCAACTGCCAGGATTCGAACCTGTGGCCAGAGAGCTACCCAATTGGACATCAGATAGCTGGAAAGATTTGGTTGGAGAACTAATAAGAAGGAAGAAACCGCAAAAGAATTTAAATTTATAGTAGATATACCAATGAGTTACAAGCATTAAATTGAACTTTTTTTTTCTTTCTAATGCAGCTGGCAAACACTTAGATAGCTTGATCTTGGATGCCTTAAGGCAAGCGCTGCACAGACATACTCACTTTGCATTACCCAGGAGGCGCGTGTAACTTGAAGATAAGCCACGGACGCGGAGTAACAATGCCCCCGCAACGCTCTACGACAGGGGTCGGCAACCTGCGGCTCGCGAGCCACATGCGGCTCTTTGGATGTGAAGCTGCGGTTCTTTAGTTCCCTACTCAAATATTATTTATTTTATCAAAAAAAAAAAAACATTTAAGAATCGTTCTAAATCGATTAACGAGGATTAGGCACCGATTCTATCTCTCAGCCACTTGTACTAGCTTTTCACCGCCCCCCTCCCCCGTGACACGCGTCGTCACTGTCGTCAGTCCATCGGAAGCACTCGAATGACGCCGTCGTTGGATGTTTCTATGTAGATTTTAATTCGTTTTCGACGCAAGAAAATTTGTCGTCTTCATTAGTGCTTTGGCGTGACGTATAATTTGTTGTCTCAAATAAAAGAGTTAGAAGCGAATTATCTTCTCAAAGTTATGTATCTATGTATATATATATATATATATATATATATATATATATATATAAAAAATAATTAAAAAAAAAAAGTAAAGCTAGGTAAAGTAAACCATTCACAGATGGTGAGTATGTCAAAGATTGCTTCATACGTGCATCTATAGAACTGTTTCGTGATTTCAAAAACAAACCTGGAATCTTGAAAAAGATCAAAGATTTGCCACTATCCGCTAAAACAGTACAAGATAGAATAGCTAAAATGTCTTCAAATGTAACATATTTTCAGGTGGAAGCTATTCAACTTTCTTCTGCCTTATCACTTGCTATAGATGAGTCTTGCGACATAAAAGACACGGCACAAGTTGCAATTTTGTCAGGTATATGTCTTCCCAAGGTCCAAAAGAAGAACTTCTAGGATCGCTACCGCTCTCGGGACAAACTAGAGGAGACGATATAGCGAATGCCGTGCAAAAATGCCTTGAAGACAATAAGATCGATTTAAATAAAATCGTTTCAATAGCAACTGATGGAGCCTGAAGTATGACAGGAAAAAATAAAGGGGCAACAATAATTTTTCAGAGCAAAATAAACCACGAAATTCTTACGTTTCACTACATAACCTTCTTCCGTTCACTGCATAACGTTCTTCTCTCCAAAAAGCGCTTTGTGCCCAAACATTTCCGGCCGAAATAGTTGATGTCATCAATTTTGTAATCAAGATTGTGAACAGCATCTTGTCAAAAGCACTCTACCATCGTCAGTTTAAAGAATTCTTAAGTGAAATGGAAACTTAGTATACCGACCTCCTTCTTCACAATAAAGTGCGATGGCTTTCCAAAGGTAAGATATTGAAACGTTTTGCTTTGTGCTTGAATGAAATAAATACATTCCTAAATGAAAAACGCATTAATCACCCTGAATTAGAGAACGACAAATGGTTGCAAAAATTTTACTTTATGGGGGATATCACAGCGAAATTAAATGAGCTGAATCTAAAACTGCAAGGAAAGGGAAACCCAGACTATGTTTTGGTAGAAGAATTGGTTTGTTTTGAAGAAAAATTAATTCTTTTTGAAGAAGATATTCAGAGCGGTAAATTACTTCATTTTCAATTTCTAAAGTAATATCGTGATAAAACTAGTGCAACTGTTGACACGAGGTAATTCAGCACAGTTATAAGAAAAATTAAAGATAAATTTGCTGACAGATTTGAGCAATTCAAAACCACTCTAGCATTCATAGTAAATCCTCTCAACACAAATAGTAACGAAATCCACATTGAGCCATTTGGAATTGATACTGGTTTTCTAGAAATGCAATTGATCGATTTAAAAAGTAAAGCTTTGTGGAGTGGAAAATTTACAGAGTTGAAAAGCAAGTTGGAAGATTTGGGGGTCCAGAAATCTATGTACATAACGCAACAAAAGTGGACAACTTTAAAAGAAATGCCGCGAGTTGAGGCACTTATATTCGACGCATGGAATAGTCTTCGAGATTGCTACAGTGAGGTGAAGTAGTTGGCATTTGGAGTGCTGACTATCTTTGGATCGACACATTCGTGCGAGCAAGCGTTCTCTTGCATGAATATAATTAAAAGTAAAGTAAAAAGCCAACTAACAAATGAAAATTTAGAGTTGTGTTTGAAACTTAAAGCAACAAGTTATGAGCCAAATTTATCCAAACTTTACGAAATTAACTAAAAATCGTATGGATTTAATACTAGTAGCGCCATCTATGTGTCAGCCTACGAACCTTTCAGCCCACCTGTTATTTATTGTTGGCAAGAAAAATTTTTGTGGTTCTTTAAAAACTGAAATTTTGTAAATTGCCATTTTTGGCTGTTCCGACTGAAAAGGTTGCCGACCCCTGCTCTACGATCCTATTAGACAGGGACCTACACTTTAAAGTGGATTCCGAACCACTACGAACATCCATGGCACCGCCGGGACTCGAACCCGAAACCTGTGGTACCGAGCGTTAGAGCGCTAGCCATTCAGTCATCCAGGCCCTGCATTAAATTGAACTAAAACATTGCCTTTTATTGAGGATTTAAAAGTATGAGTTCAAAGTGCATAGATTTCATGTGAACAATATTCTGTTTGAAAGCATTCTCTACATTCAAATGTAAATATAATGAAGTCAAGGTTGATGAAGACCCTGTTAATTCACATTTAACCCTCAAAAATTAGTTTTTTTTTTTTTTTAACATATACAATTTTTATTTCCGAACTATTAGTTTTTAACTAATGTCGGAAATATGCGTTGTTAAATTTTAATTCCGTTTTATGTATTTTTTATTATAAGAATTCAAGAATAAATTTGGCCATTCAGAATTCACATTATAATCAGAACTTTATTCCTATGATTAATCGTATCGAAATCCCCATATGATACTTTTATTGAAAATTTCAAACAAAAAAATGTGAAAGAATTCACAAAATAATGATTTTAATTTATTAATTTTGAAATAATTGTCTAGTTTACTTTCGACAATCTTTTAGGTACTGGAGAACATCGAGTGAAAAATTCAGTAGGTAATCATAACAGAAAATCTGTTGCTAGAAGTACATTATCACGAATTTGACTTAGAATAACAGGATGTAGCCCAAAATACTCGTCTTAATCGAGACTATTTTTATTATCTTAATCGAGAATATTTTTAGTCCTAGTTAAGTCGCAGTATTCCGAAAAGATACAAATATTGGATGCATGTGGTAATTTGTTATGGTTTGGTTTGGTATGTCGCTCTACGGTTATTTTTTGCAGATTTTAGGCTATGATATCTACAGTTTAACTTGGATTCCGAACCACTCACAAACATCCATGCCCGCCAGGATTCGTACCATTTCAGCACCACCTGAAAGAATCTGATACCAAACCTGAAAGCCAGAGCTTTAACCAGTTGGTCATCAAGCCGCAATTCGTTGAGTTAAATTGGCCACTTATCAAGACAGACCAGAATACAATTCTTTTGCCATCAAGAACGGTAGAAACATACAACATGAACTTCAAAATCCTCTATAAAAGGTCATGTTTGAATTTCATTAGAACTATTCATTCTTATGTGTCTTTACCTTTATAAAGTATCGTATCTCCTCGTATTAGCAACTTTTTAGTGGGATTTTCCTTCACATATAAAGTCCATTTACTGTATATTTCGTGATATTCAAGTTTTTAGATTGAACTACATGAAATGCTGAACAGCCTTAATTTATTTTGATAATATTAACTCAATGAACAGCGTTATTATAATAAATAATGTCAATTAACAATAAATAAATTTTTTGTAGATTCGTTAATTTTAAATGGGAAGAATATTTTCACTTACTAATGTGTAATGTAACTTAAAGTAGTATTAAAATGTAAGTAAGTGTAAATACTAAATGTAAGTAATGTTAAAATGTAACTAGTTGTTTAACATTCCAAAAATAATGCTTAAATAAATTTCAGGAAAATGCGGCCTGATGGCCGAGTGGCTGGCGCTCGGTACCACAGGTATCGGGTTCGAATCCCGGCTGTGTCATGGATGTTTGTAGTGGTTCGGTATCCACTTTAAACAGTAGGTCCCAGTCCTAATAGGATCGTAGAGAGTTGTGGTGGTAGTGTTACTCGCGTCCGTAGCATATCTTCAAGCTACATGTAAACCCTGGGTAGTGCTAAATGAGTAACATAAGTGCAGCCCTTGCTTATGGTATAAAGATTAACGGTCTGTATTGCCTGCTGCATTAGAACAACAACAACATTTCAGAAAAATAAATAAAATTATATCTCCAAAGGAAAAAAAAATATTGCACATGAAGAAATATCAATTAATAAAATCCAAATATTATCACCAATTTTGATAAATTACCATTCTTAATAAATCATTATTTGAGACAATATGGTACAACTAATTTATGAAAAACTAACTATTAAGGCTCCATAATAAGAGAACCCATTAAACTTTCAGAACCACTGATATGAAATATTATGCTAGAGCTTTACAGAATTAAATATTTATATAATATAACATGAATAATAAAATTTAGGATTTAATGATAATAAATTATAAAAGTCTTTACTAGAGCTTTTGATAATTATTTTGAATCAGATTTATTCAAATGTACATGCAAAAATACGCCATGCAAATAAAGAAGTGAAAAAGTAAAGAAAGGGTACTCCCAATTTTTGTTTTATAAAAAGCCATCACAGAAATATATTGTTTTGGAAGTTATTGGGATTCCAACTTTCCTCATCAGTAGACGGGCGTGTTCCTATTATAAAGAAGGGTGTTCACTTTCATTCTGATGCCATTAAGTAACGACTAAAATCGTGCTAATGCATTCACTTTTATTTTTCTTTTACAATCGGTGTGTTGTCTGGAAGAAGACCTTTCTTTTGTCTCTCGTCCTTTTCATAGACTGTTTTGTCCTTTCCTTATATGCGTAAATTTTTCTCCCTTGGTACATTCTTATAATGGCGTTGAAAATGTATTAAGCAGCTTTCATTGATAATGAATAATAAATTTTTCATGTGATAAATGTAATTATTTGAACTATTAGTTTGTAAAACATTCTTTTTAAAAAGGTTCTGGTTATTAATTTGTTGATTATATTATAATTTTTAAGTTCTGCAATGAATTATGTTGTATATTTGGTATACAGGGTGATTATAATTAAAGTTACGCTATCAAAATGCTGTAAAAAAAAGAAACACTCGTCACAATGACTCCAAATTTGAACTGAAGATACTTGAAGAAGGGGGAAACGGTAAGGCATCAAAAAAAGTTCCAAAAGAAATTCCACAGATTTTTCTCAATCAATTTGGTATGACCTTTCCGTGGTGGATGGGCTTTCCACTAAAAGTGTTACAATTGTTGAATGACTTGGAAGTTAATGTTTCCGTCAAAAAACCGAATCAATCAAGCACATTGAACACTACAGTTGGTTTAATGTGCAACTCATGTCAAATGCGTTGCAATTTCGATTCAAAATATCACTGGCAGCCGAATTCATTTTCTTTATGCTGATAACAGGGCCATCTATTAATACACATTGGAACTTTTTTTGGTACCACATATTTTATCCCTTCTTCAAATATCATCAGTTCAAATTTGAACTCATTGTGACGAGTGGTTCTTTTTTTACAGCATTTTGAAATAGGGACTTTAATTAAAATCACCCTGTATCTTCGGCCACTAATATATTAGTGTACATTAATGTTTCTATAATTTAAATATAAATATTGAAACGTTAGACTTTGGAGATTACAAAATTGAAACTGTTAAAAATTCTCAACACATCATGGCAAAAGTGATATAAAACGAACTATATAAATTTGTGAAAAGTTTAACAAACTGAATTTAAATCATGAAATCTATTAATTTAGTATTTAAATATTATATAACTGTATTCAGAAAGGTGTATCTTTGGGATTGTAGTTTGTCTAAAAAAATAAGATATAATGCAAAAAATGATTTTATCTTTCACTTAAGAAATTGTTCGCTGAAATTATTAGGAGTGGCTAAAATGTTTTGTTTTTTTTTAAATTTTGTTTTAGAAACATAATTTCATACCCATAATTAACATTAAAAGTAATAATAAATGTTTGCTAAAATTTTAGTCTTCATACATGGTGTATAAAAAGAAAAATCAAAATTTATTGCCATATTCAAAAAAGTGCTATTTTACTTCGCAAATAATCAGTTATTTAAGGAAATTCAAGTTAACATTAAAAACTTAAAGTTTAGTTTGAATTTCTTAATGTGACTTGTTCATAAAGAATCGAAAAAAATGGCCTTTATCCTCTGTTCCATTAATTTTCTTTTCTTTCTAATGCAGCTGGCAAACACAGACATCTTGGTCTTTGGATGCCTTAAGGCAAGTGCTGCACACTCAGACTGCTACTCACTTTACATGGCCCAGGGGGCGCGTGTAACTTGAAGATAAACCACGGACGCGGAGTAACAATGCCCCCGCAACGCTCTACGATCCTATTAGGACCGGGACCTACAGTTTAAAGTGGATTTCGAACCACTACAAACAACCATGGCACCGCCGGGACTCGAACCCGAAACCTTTGGTACCGAGCGCCAGAGCGCTAGCCACTCGGCCATTCAGGCCCATCCTCTGTTCCATTATATTTCTTTTCAATGTATCAATCATGCATCTACTCAAACAAGAAGTCAGCGGCCTGGTGGACAATTAGCTAGACCTCTGGCCTTTGGTACCACTGGCTTCAGATTCATATCCTGGCGGTGGCATGGATGTTTGTGAGTGGTTCGGAATCCACTTTAAACTGCAGGTCCCAGTCTAATTAGTCCAAAGTTTGCACAAAATGACCGTAGAGCGACAAACCAAGCCAACAAGGAGTAGATTATGCTTTTTCGCGAAAAGAAGCAGCAGTTTGAATCGTAACAACATTATGAAATGCTGTTTTTCTTAAGCTACATAAGTTTGAGCTTAATTGTACTGTTCCTAAAAAAATGACTGGACACAAAGCATTAACAACTTTTCTTCTTCATTGACGCAATAACCCCTTGGTGGACTGTGGCCGTTTGTCTACTGACAGGTTCCGAGACTGATATTTTCTTTTTATAGGGTAGGGTTTCAAGCCCTATTTCCAACCATCATATTACAGTGATGGTTGGGCATAGGGCTTGAAATCCTACCATATAAAAAGGCAATGGTGTAAAGTGGATTCCAAACCACTAAAAACATTCATGGCACAGCCGATGGAAAACCTGAAAAACCTGAAACCTGTGGTACTGAACGCCGGATCGCTAGTCATTCGGCGATCAGTTCCCTTGAATATTCTTACTTAATATAGTTTATACATTTGAAACAGATATTAGTTAATTTAGCAGTTTATTGAAATTTGTTTAAAGTTAAAAACTTGGAAAAAAATTGCAGCAAAAATTTGGATACATAAAATTAATATATTTTTTATAATACAAAAAAATTAATAATAAAATAACCCCTCAACTTTAACGTCAGATTAATTTTAAAAACCCCTTTTAAACACACATTTAAATTTCAAGACAGTATGTTTAGTAGTAGAATAAATATACCCAAAAAAATCGATTTTAACATTGCGCGCATATGAAATATAAAGTCCTAAAACCTGATACGAAAATCCATCATATCCAAGGCACTGTACCAATTTACGTTACCCCAGATTTCATCAAAACTGTTACGCCAATATTTGCTGTGGCCATCCCTATAACTCGCCTCTAATATCTTAATTGCAATTCCAATCTAGGCTATTACATAAATCATTCCTCATGTCTTCAAACAACCTCTCACCTTAAGCACACAATCATTTTCTTCTTTTTTCTTTACTGCCACGAAGTGTTCCTTTTTAATCCACCTGAAATTTTTCTTCCGCCTTTTGCCAATAATAGGTAAGTCGCTAAGCAGATTCTCCACCAAGTATCTTACTGCAGCACACTTAACCTGGTATTACAGCAAATTAGCTAATCTCCCCAGAATCCGGCATCGACTGTTTGCTTAGGCAGTCATCTTTTAGCACAGCTCAATGAAGATGCACTCTTCCATCATGTTTGGGGGGAGGGGGTGGCATGCCTTCCCTCCTTTTGGAAACCCGATCAGCGATTCCGATTAAAACGTTCCATTGAGTAATCGGTAATAGCTGCAGCTGTATCGTGTGTGTCTTCGAATTTCGATGCTTGACAGCCTGGTGCAAGATAGCGGACCTCCAGTCGATATTAGGAAAGATTTTCTATGGAAATTTGGCCCAAGATATTGATGGGTTTTGTGTAGCAACTTCGATATAATCGTTTGCATTATCTTGTTTATCTGAATTATTGTTCATTAATTTTTTTTTCCCAAGTCTGTAGTTTAATGCGTTACCAATAATAATTTGTTGTTTGATGGTTTACTTTGTTTGCTATTCATACACTTGATTTTTTTCTATTAGGATGGATTTTGCGTCACAAATATGATAAAATGGAACTGTTTTCTTTGTTAAAAACTTTTAAACTTGTAGTCCTTCATCAAATTTTTGTCATTTTATTTCAAAATTTTATCGAAAAATATCTAACGTAATATACAATGGATTCAGATATTCACTCAAAAATGTATTAATATTTCTTATAAAATGTAAAATTATAACTGGTAGGATTGTCAGCCCACTCCCAACAGTCGTATTAGACCAGGACCTATTGTTTAAAGTTGAATCCGAACGACTACAAGCATCCATGACACGGCTGAGACTCGAAACTGAAAACTGAGGCATTGAACGGCAGTAAGCTAGTCATTTGGCCATCAGACCCTTTAATAATTTTTATCTAATTATGCATTTGAAACGGATGTTAAACAAATTTAAATTAACTACTAAATTAGTTAAGTTAAAAACTTGAAAAAAATTTCAATGAGAATTTCAAAAAAATTAATTTATTTTTAATAATATCAAAATAATAATAATCCCTCAACATAAACTTCAGATAAATTTAAAAAAAAAACATTTTAAAAGCACATTCAAATTTCAAGACAGTATGTTTTGTAGTAGAAGAAATATACCGAAGTTAGTGATTTTAAAATTGCGTGCATAAGAAGTATAAAGTTTTAAAACCTTGTATGAAAATCCATCATGTTCTAATTTTCATTGTTACTACAGATTTCATCAAAACTGTTACGCCAATATTTGCTGTAGTCACCCCTATAACTGGCCTCTAATATCTTAATTGCAATTCCAATCTAGGCTATTACATAAATCATCCCTCATGTCTTCATAACAACCTCTCACTTTAAGCACACAATCATTTTCTTCTTTCTTTTTGCTTTCCCTCCAGGAAGAGTTCCTTTTTAATCCTCATGAAATTTTCTTCCGCCTTTTGCCAATAATAGGTCGGTCGCTAAGCAGATTCTCCACCAAGCATCTTACTGCAGCACACTTAACCTGGTATTACAGCAAATTAGCTAATCTCCCCAGAATCCGGCATCGACTGTTTGCTTAGGCAGTCATCTTTTAGCACAGCTCAATGAAGATGCACTCTTCCATCATGTTTGGGGGGAGGGGGTGGCATGCCTTCCCTCCTTTTGGAAACCCGATCAGCGATTCCGATTAAAACGTTCCATTGAGTAATCGGTAATAGCTGCAGCTGTATCGTGTGTGTCTTCGAATTTCGATGCTTGACAGTCTGGTGCAAGATAGCGGACCTCCAGTCGATATTAGGAAAGCTTTTCTATGGAAATTTGGCCCAAGATATTGATGGGTTTGTGTAGCAACTTCGATATAATCCTGTTTGTATTATCTTGTTTATCTGAATTATTGTTCATTAATTTTTTTTTTCCCAAGTCGTAGTTTACTGTTTTACCAATAATAGTCTTTTGTTTAATGGTTTACTATGTTTGTTATTCACACACTTGATTTTATTTCTTTAAGGATTGATTTTGTGTCACTATCGAAGTCTTGGCAGTATGATAAAATTGAACTGTTTTCTTTGTTTTTAACTTTTAAATTTGCAGTCTTTTATCAAACGTTTGCTATTTTGTTGCAAAAAATGTATTCACTAACATCTAAAATAAATAATAGAGATTCAGATATTCACTCGTAAATGAATTAATATTTTTTATAAAATGTAAAATTCAAAAAAGACATCTAAATATTTCAGTACCCTCTTGCAGCTATTCACTCCATGTTCGTGCATCAAGCTCTGCTTGTGATCAGATAAAATTAAATATTTGAAATTCAAATATAATTCCTAAATTTAGTACTTTTTGAATATGTGTTTTTCTCCATTTTTCTGTAAAAAAAAAGGTAATTTGCAGATGTATTAAATTGTTTAGTATGAATTCGTTATTGCATATAGAATTATAATTATCTATTGTACTTTATAATGAACTAATAAGCTAATAAGCTTTGTTCTTGGAATTTTTTTGATTTCCAATTTTGCAATCTTTAATGATAATTTTATCAATTAAAGTCGCAAAATTAAGCGTATTATTTAGTGAATTATACATGCAATTGTTGGTTGCTTGATGTAGAGAACCAAACATTTATTTTTCTAAAATAACACTGAAAGAAGATATTTATGCGAAAAATAATTATTGAAATTTAGTATTAAATCAAAGAAACGTATAAACAAAAAGTTTTCTGACAACTCAATATTTTCCAAGAATACAATTGTCTCTCTTTACTTTTTATGCCACTTAAAAGCAAACGAGTCATTTTAAGATGTCCTGCATAAAAATATGAAAACTATTTACTGTTTTACTGTGATGAGCAAAAAAGGAGCTATCAGATGAAAATATAAATTTATTAGTATGAAGTAATGCATTATTTACATGTACGTCAATATTATAGAGTTACTTGAATAAAATATTTTTAAAAATTTTCTGATGGATGATTGGTTAAGTTTAAAAAATGTGTACTACATTTAAATTCATATTGTTAATATCGAAGATGCCACCCTCAAATGAGATATTTCAGTAGTATTTCAAACAATTATACGCAGCTTTTGATGTTTGTCAACTTTTTGTTAGTCACTTGTCAATTTTAAGTTTCAAATCCACAATGCTTTCAAATCAAAATTAGGATAAAATTCACATCAACAACGATGCCCGTTTGGAACTGATGCCGAAATTTATATTATCAAGTAAAGCAAAAAAAATTTATTTTATATTGAGAATTTAAGTTTATATATAATATAAAGAGGTAAATTTTAAATTGTATCCATTCATATTTAAAACACACAATAAATACAGATTTGAACCTATAAATTCAATCATATCAATAATATCTTCAATCCTTATATAACTAATCCTTATAGCCTTATTTCAAAAATGTAAGACAAGTTATAACTCTAAAAAATACTCCAGATCTCATAAATTCATCTCCTGTTAGAATAACTTACATAATTATTTGTTATCTTTTAAATATTCGTCACTTCATTCCAGGAAACCTTATTTTAAAATATACTGTTGAAGCTCTAAATATATATAAGATGTATATAAAAGGAATTGCATAAATGTATCCATCAGCATCTAAAATACTAAATAAATCCAGATATTCACTCGAAATGATAGCAATGATACCTCTAACATTATTTGAAAAGAATTCCATAAAGGTACCAAATAGCTGAGTATCATTTTGCAACTATTCACCCTTTGTCTTTGCATCAAATTCTGCTAATGACTCAAATAGCGGGTTTTTTTAAATGCCCACATCTCTTCAAGCTAGTCATCTTACACATAGCCATCCCTTATACTCTTTTTTAAAAAAACTACCTAGCAATTGAACAACATTTTGCAGCTATTCCCTAGTGTATTTGCATCAAATTCTGCTGATGACTCGTGTGCTTTTTTTTTTTAAAAATGTTATATATCTCTTCAACCTTTATATAAACAAACCTTACAATTGATCAGCATTTTGCAGCTATTCACCGCACACACTGCAGCTATTAGTTTTTGCAGCTATTAGTGTCTTCGATTAAAATTTTGCAAATGAGTCACATAATATTTTTAAAAAATAGGCACACCTCTTCAAGCCTTATATAACCTTTTCAAGTCCTTCATAGCCTTATTTCAAAAGTGTAGAAGTATTCTGAAAAGGCTATTTAATAGCTGAATAGCATTTTGCAATTATTCATCCCATGTCTTTGCATCAAATTCTGCTAATGACCCAAATAAATTTTTTTTTAAAAAAAGGGCATCTTTCTTTAATAAAGCACTGATAAGGCTCATGACACGAGCTGTGGCATTCCCTCTTTTGCAGAGAACAAACTCTTTGACGAGACCAACAATCGCACTCATTATATGGCCATTAGGTATATGTCATCAATCAAGGAAAATTCAGCGACTCCCAATACCAGCTGAAACGATAAGTTAGGGTGTGTGGTGTCTGCTCGTAATTTTTGCTGCATTTCCCTCGCTTTTTGTGCCTTACTAAAACCTCATTAGCCATTGTTAACGATCAAAGTAGAAAAGATGATGGCGGGGGAAATGGTGTGGGGATTGGTAGTTGGATATCATCAAAAGCTTGCTGTTGATGAAAAGGAGTAATCATTGTAAAAGTGGTTGATGGAAGAAGAAAGAAAAAAAAATGTGAAATTGTACGTTTGGTGACCTATACCATCTCAATGTCTTCCCTTTTGTTCGATGTGGAATGAAAAGCAGAATTGTATGGGGAAAGAATAATGAGAAGACACAAGTTTTAAGAAAATTTATTCGATTTCCTGTCGGTTTTATCGTCTGAGAATTTTGGGAATCAATAGGGAATCTTATTCATGGAAGGTTTTCGAAGAGTGCTAATGGAACATGTGAGGTATTTTCAAATGGAAAGCTTTTGAATCTTTTTTTTTTTATTTTGTATTGTTGGATATATTTTGTAAAGAACCTTTTTTTTGTAATCAAGTCTACATGGAATGAAAGATCATGGAGGTATAGAAATTGTTGTTTACGCTCAATTTATATTGAGATAAAGATTACAAGTTTTCTGAAAACTTTTACTTGATATATTGTGACTAAAAGTATCTGATTTAAATATTCTTAAACGAAAAATAATTGAATATTTATCTTTTCTTCATCGAGATTGCTGGATATTATACATAAAAACAATTTAGTTACAAAAACAGTTTTTATCTATGAGAAAAACATTTATGTTGTTTTTATTTCCCATGCTGATTTTTGACTGATAGGGGATTCATTTGTTGACCATGATACGATGACAATTGTATCAGAAGCAATTGGACAATCGAATATTTCTCGGATGGCACATAGAAAAATCTGGATTAAATCCGTACACAATTCTAAAACTACATTCAAGATGTATTATTTCTGTCCTCACCGTTTTAATTAAATGGCGTTAGAACAGCATATTTGTGTCTCGAATATATGAATACCATGAAAACAAAGCGTTTTAAAATTTATTTGGAAACCTTAAGTTGTAAAAGAATATTATATTTTTATCGAAAATTAAGTTTTTATGTTTGACAATAATATATACTATTAATAATATGTGACTGTTTTGAAATTTTTAAATTACCTTTACAAATTTAATTAGGAGTTATTTACTTTAAAAATAAATGTGATTGTAGATTAATAGCATGATAATAGAATTTTATTATTATATGATCTCTATTAGCTGAGTGCTTCATAAAATCGTTATACGATGAATACAATAGTTTTAAGAAAATTACAGAAACTGGTATTGGAATATGTTTTTCAATTTTCTTTCTCGTCTGTCTGGGACTTCGCAAATCAATAACAGTCTAGTATATATAGATATGTCAAATAATACTAAAGGAATATAAATATACATTAATATAATATACATACATATACATATTTCCAAATGGAAGTTTTAATCAGTTAATCATTTATTCAATATATTTTGAAAAAATATATTGTGATCATCAGGAAAAGGTTTTATTAATGGAAAATTGAATAGTATTATCTATTGATTGTCCTTTCACTTTGCAAAATTTTCCTTAAAATGTATTTCATGGTATTGTCATTTTTGTTACAATAATATTTAATTACTCACAACAGATACAGCTGACTTTGCATCCTGAAAGCACCATGGAAGTCTGCTATACAGTATCTAAAAAAAAGTTACAGAGGGGGAGTGCCCCAAAGAAGGCATTCCAAGAGAAACTACCCAGTTTTTTCTGAAGATTCCAGAAAACTGAAAAAGCAATTCGATTGTCGGTTCAAGTTAAACGTTGCACTCTTCAAATTTTCTTGTTTTTCAAAGTAATGTCTACAGATCGTGACACGTGGTAATCTAACCCTCTTCCTTTAAGAATATTTTTATAAAAAAGTAATTTTTTAGATTATAAAAATCAGTTGAATATAAGGATTGGATGAGTCTAATCTAAGTGTTGAATATAAGGATCTAATATAAAATATGAATATAAGGGTCTAATATAAAATTTGAATAGAAGGGTCTAATATAAAATTAGAATAGGAGGGTCTAATAAAAAATTAGAATAGAAGGGTCTAATAAAAAATTAGGATAGAAGGGTCTAATATAAAATTAGAATAGAAGGGTCTAATATAAAATTAGAATAGAAGGGTCTAATATAAAATTTGAATAGAAGGGTCTAATATAAAATTTGAATAGAAGGGTCTGAATAAGTGTCTAATATGTAAATGTTTATTACCTGTGCTAGATTTTTTTGTTAAATTGTGCAGTTTTGATGTATCGGTAGAAATTTCTTTTTTTTTCATTCATTTAAATATTAGTTACCCATTCAAATCGTATGTCATGCAAAAAAATAAATGAAACGAACAAGAATTAGATTTTTTAAACATTCTAAAGAAAACAAGATCTTTATTTGTAATGAACTTCAAATCCCATTACATGCAATTTGTTTTAGTTACTTAAATTTTCAACAAGAATTCTTCTTGGACAGGCAAACTTTTAAAGAATTTGATTGTTTGTTCTTGTAGTTTAGTTCGATTTTTTTTAAGGCGTAAATGTATCCACGCATGACATAAAAGAATGTTTTAAATAAGAAATAAAGTTATTTTTATTCTTTAAAAGAGCTTCTGGAGGTACATGAAATAAAAATATTTTGTTTATGCATTGCCTTTCTAATTCGTTTAAACTCGCCAAAATGTTTCTGGTACAAAGTGAATAAAACATCAAAACATTTTTTTTTCTTCTTTAACCAGTTTGCACTAAAAAATTAAAAATGAAACAGTCAGAGTAAAATAAGAGACAGAAACATACCATTTAAAATAAGTTTCAGACATTAACTATCGGAGGAAAACTTTTAACCACAAAATAAGGAACAAAAAAAAATCTGTCAAACTGCCAATAAACTTCGAGCTGATGAAGTGACTCAAAGTTTGAAACAAAGGCATTTAATATCACTTTAAAACTTTTTTTAAGAGCGTTGAAAATGAGACAAAAATTGCTAGATATTAAATCGATTATACTTTGCAAACACCATTTACTAAAACACTGAACTGCTAACGACTCGTAGGCATCGACGGAAATAATTTCCTGGATCCGATCCAAGGCGAAGCGTAACTTGAAACTTTAGTTACCGCTGTATTTAGAGAAGTTAGGTATCAAAGGTGTTTTCAACGCAAAACATTTTTGTTTAAATGGATTATTAGTCCCATGAGTCAAGCTCTTAAAATGAACTTTTAATTGACATAATTACATCCGAACAAGATATAATAACCATTTAAACAATATCATTATCATCATTATTCGTGGAATTGGTTTATACAACAATGAATTGAACCATTTACTTAATAGAAGAAAAGAAGCTTCTTGAGAGATCCTATAAAGCAGTGGTTCTCAAATTATTAGTCTGGTGGACGACACCTTTTTGCAAAAAAACAAAGAACTTTAAAAAAAAATACAATAAAATACATATTTATTTATGATAAGCAGTAAAAATTAAAGTTTTTTTTTTTAAATGTTAAATATAAATCTTAATTATAGGCGATTTAAAAATTATCATTCTTCCCATCTATAAAAATTATCATTGTTTCTATCTATAAAAGTATATACACGAACAGCATTCAATGTTAATTATATTTATTGCTATTCATATATTCACTGAAAAGACAAAAATAAGGAGATTGGAACAGTTCTTCACAAATTAGACACAAAAGAAAAACTATATGCTAATTTCCTTTGAAAACACATGAAATGGAAACGTATTAAAAACTATAGTAACAGAGATCAATGTGTGATTAACCTCACTATGGGGCGTAATTAACCTCTAACAACAAAATGGATACAACAGCAATGTTCAGTGCTTAAAAGACGGGAGTTTATTAACTAAGGTGGCAGCAAAGCTAATTTTTCTGTTCGAAAGCAGTTCAAAAATTCTGAAGGGTTGCAAGGCTTAGATAAATGCAGCAATATATCTGCCTATAACCTCGCAACCGTTTTCAATAGATTTCAAGTATTTAAAACGATTTGACAAATACACCAGTACATGTCTTTCTCGTGAAAATAATTTTTCATCAACAGAACTTTGTGTAGTCAAACAATATCGTTTTGTCAGCTGAGGAAATCATTAATTGCACCAAATCTCTATGTAAATAAATAGCAACGATGCCGCTTGGGAGATACAGGCAAAAATGTAGTGAACTTAAATTATATCTTCATCATATATATACATAGTCCAGTCATATTAATGTGACCACCTGTCAAAAGCCAGAATAACCACCTTTAGCAGAGCGGACAGCTGCGAGACGAGCAGGAAGAGAGTCAATCAGGTTTCTGAAGGTGTTCACTGGGAAGTTGAGCCGTGCCGACTCGAGTGCCGTGGTCAGCTGCGCTAGATTACGCGGTTGAGCATCCATGGTGCGAACAACCCGATCGAGGTGGTCCCACAGATTCTCGATTGGGTTTAAATCCGGTGAGTTTGCTGGCCAGGGGAGTACGGTAAACTCATTCTGGTGCTTTTCGAACCACGCACATGCACTGCGAGTTGTATGACACCTCGCATTGTCCTGCTGGTAGATGTCATCATTCTGAGGAAAACTAATTCGCATACAGGAGCTGACATGGTCCAAAAGGACAGATGCGTACTTGTGCTGATCCATCGTGCCTTCCACGATGATGAGTGCACCCAGTGAATGCCAGGAAAACATTCCCCAAACTATAATGCTCCTTCCTCCAGCTTGGATCCTTCCGGCAATTGCTGCAGGATGTTTGCTTTCAGACGTTTCCCGCCGTATACGCCAACGTCCATCTGTCCGATGGAGCATAAAACGGGATTCATCGGAAAAAGCCACCTGTCGCCACTCTGTGGACGTCCTGTTTCGGTACTGGCGTACAAATTCCAGCCTTCGTCGTCGATGAACAGCAGTCAGCATAGGTGAATTAACCAGACGTCTGCTGCGGAGGCCCATGTGCTGCAACGTTCGTTGTTGGGGATACACTCTTGGTAGCCCCTTGGTTCATCTGGGCGGTCAGTTGCTCAACAGTTGCACGTCTATTCGCTCGAAAGCATCTCCGTAGCCTTCGTTCGCCTCTGTCAGGTATAGCCCATGGTGCACCACATGTGCCACGCCGCTGATTTTGGACAGTGCCATTCTGCCATGCACTGTATACTTTTACTACGGTGGCACGCTAACAGTTCACAAAATCAGCCGTTTCCTAAATGCTTCCACCCTTGGCCCGAAAGCCAATAATCATGCCCTTTTGGACATCGGATAAATCGCTACGTTTCTACATTACGCCAACGATTGAAATGCTTTCCGATGTCCTAGGACATCCTTTATATACACTCCACTGCAATGTGCTGCCACCTGCCTTTTGTGATTGGTTATTTCACGTTGACGTCGAAAGTAGGTGGTGGTCACATTAATGTGACTGGATTGTATATATATATATACCCTGGTATACATAATGGAGCCATCAAATGTCTCTTTCATGAGTTAATGGACACCTCCCGCCAGACTAACTATGTTTTGAAACTCTTTGCAAACAAAATCTAAATTCGTTAGTAAAGAGTGCAGACTTTCATCCATTTGCAACTCCAATTGACATGTGTGCGTGATCCATAAAATGGTGGCATGATGTGAAGAATACACAAAATGCTAAACATCTTGCATATAATTTTCTTTCGTGTATATCGGTTTAATTAATGTACAGTCGATTTGAATGGTTGTCTACTGGTGGTTTTCGTGTATATATGTTTAATTAATGTACAGTCGATTTGAATGGTTGTCTACTGGTGGTTTTATAAGAGTAGTTTTGAAGTGGAGTCATATAACCTTCTTGTAGTTAGCTAAAAATAGCATTCATTTTCTGAACTTGCACTTCTAGGCCATCCTCTGATATACATTCTAGAAGCTGATTCCGTTCTTAAAATATATTCCATAATCTGTGAATTACAAAACGTCTTGCTGTCAACCGTATTGGAACCTATGGTCGTTGCACGACTTCGATTTTGTCAATTAAATAATAATTCAATTAAAGGATGGTATGTGCTTACATATTAAATATGATTATCCCGAAATTTCATGACAAAGTTTCTACTTGCGTAAATTACAGACGATACCGGTCAGATAAGTGTTCATTGACTTTAGATGTTAGCAACTCCACTAATTTTCGTATCATATCTGATGAAACGGCAGTTTCAATGTATAGTGCGTAATTTTTATAAATGTTTTCTAATTTTTGGTATATAGTAGTAATTTTTATAATTTTGGAAGCCAGTGAACATTTCGTATTTTATTTAATTTTCGTAACCAGTGAAAGAAAATTATAAATAATAAATTAATTAAAATAAGTTTTTATTAACTAGTAATAATAACTCTAGTTAGTATATTTTAAAATTGGTCAGTTTTTATTAAGTATTCTGGCTTATTCAACTTAATATATTTATTTGAGAATGAAATAATCCCACGTCCAAACTGAAATCATTTTGAATGATTAATGTAAGTCATATATTCTGAATATTACAACACGTTTCGAAAACAATTACGTCCTAAAAGTTATGACTTCCAACTTGAAATTTAAAATATTATTTTTAATGTAAAATGTAATGCCTTATCTTTTTATTTTTGTTTATATCATAATAAATTACAAGCAATAAAGTTAAGTTTTTGGTGCTTAATATTCTAAGTATTTCAATTTTTCATTTTACGACATCGCTGTTAATGCAAAGAAGTACACGACGATATCTATTTTTCATGTTTAAGGAAGAGGATGGTGCAAAAGTAAAATGTTGAGACATTTTTTAATATTTTGGCTAATTGATTGATGCCTTTTGTTTTTCATCATTGTCCTAAACCTATCTTTATGCTTTGCAGAGATTTATTTTTAAACAAACAACTGTTTATGACACCCTTTCGATTTTCTTTGGTGTTAGATCTTGATGTTCGTCACGATATTTCATATTTCTATTTTGTACAAACACTTTGGTAACATGACATATCCCGCGTCATGTAGGTTATGTCATTATTTGAAATACAATGCATTATTTATATTATGGAAATATCATGTTTTGGGGTCATTGTATGGGAAATTATATGCATTACTTTTATTTATTGCTGTGCTAGTTTCATTGCGGGGAAAATATATGTTTAGGTTTGGGTAGGATTAATTTCAGAAAAAATATATATTTTTAAAATGTTTGGTTAAAACTTATATAGGTATCATCTAAAATTTATTAATTATTTATTACATTGATTAATCATCAATAATTTATTGATTATCACACTAATATAAAACGGGAAGTATCTCCAAACTGTGTTTCCATCAAATGTTTAAATGTTGTTTAACTTTGGCAGTAGTTATCTTAATATTTCAGAGAATGGTGGATCTCAGAAAAAACCATAAGCAAAAATGCCTCCTAATGTTAGTTAAAAATTTATCCATTCATAATACTAAGACGTTTCATTTGGTTCTCAAACTTTAGGCTGCCTTTAATTCGCTTTTCAGCTGACAGATCATAGGCTTCAAGTTCGAACTTATCTTTTCAAAACTTAAACTTTACAGAGGTAAGAAAGCCATAATAATATCGATGATGCCTGAAAATATAGAAAAACAATGAAATTATCAAGTCATATGATTAATATCATCGACAGCAAAAGGACGATACAAAATTTGTATTTCGGCAAGACAGAGATGTACATTATTATTGGGCTGGGCAATTAAAGATAATTCACCTACATTTATTTCATGCAGGTAAATTATCTTTATTATATATGTATATATACACTCAAGAGCCAAAACATTATGACCATCTGTCAATAACGAGTTGGCACACCTTTGGCGCGAAACACAGCTTCAACCCGCCTGGGCATGGATTAATACCAGTGAAATACCACTTCCACCTGATCACGTGCCTTCCACGTCATCCAGGCGAGTTCATTGCAAAATGTAGGGATGGTCATAATGTTTTGGCTCTTGAGTGTACATTGGTGATAAAATATATAAATTGGTGATAATATATATAAATTGGTGATAAAATACTATATATAGTGAAAATTCAAGTTAACAGCAAACAAAACTGATTTTTTTTCACCAACTTTGCTTATGACGGCGAGCCCTCTTTAGCGAGTTGAAGCGATGTGCGGGTGAACCACATTTCTGTATGAACTGATATCTTCAAGACGCCGTACAACGGTCTGTCAACTATCTCAAAATTTCACTGTGACTGTATGGAAAAGTAACTATGATTGTACCTGACTCCTGGCTATAAAATTATTTTGTGATTCCTACTTGTCTTTATTTAATGCCCTATCAAAGTTTTAAAAACTAGCCCTCTTATATAAGTAAAATATACCAAATTCTTAAATACTAAATTCGTATTTTTTATTCTCTAAATTATTTCTTGAATTTAAACTGGATTTTAAATATAGGTCACTACTAAAATTTGTACAACCATTTGTATTGAAGAAAGTCAAACGATTTCAAATTCATGCAAGATGAGAAAGGTGAGGGACATGGGAAGGTGGAATATCGTTTGTAGTCCTGAGCGAGTAAATTGGCACTCTAGGGCATGATCGATAGGAAGTGAATTTAAATCGTGTGCCTGGCTCAATCCTGGTGCTTAAGGAAAGATGGGTTTTGATTAAATCAAAATTCGGATTATTATGTCACAACTGGATTATTATCGACACGCCAGAGTGTTGACGCAATGAAATTAATTTTAACTGTACTTGAAATAATTATAGCTCATCATTTCTAAATGTATTTTAAAGTGGATAAGTATAACCGTAAGGGAATAAGGGATAAATTTTAATTTAAAATTTAAATTGGTCAATTTGATTTGGAAATTTGATTCTCTTGATGTGTATATCGGCTCTAATTATTAATAAATTGTTTTTTCAACCAATTTTATTTTTAATTTTTAATTTGAGATTAATTTTCTTAAAGTGGTACATGCTCAAGAGTCAAAACATTATGACCACCCCTACATTTTGCAATGAACTCGCCTGGAGGACGTGGGAAGGCACGTGATCAGGTGGAAGTGGTATTAAGTGGTGGTATTAATCCATGCCAAGGCGGGTTGAAGTTGTATTGCGCGCCAAAGGTGGGCCAACTCGTTATTGACAGGTGGTCATAATGTTTTGGCTCTTGAGTGTATATTATATGGTAAGCATCTGTAAAGAAAATCATATTTTTTTTCATGCTCACAATGGATTAGTAGTTAGTAGACTGGGCTTTAGTAAATTAGTAAAAGTATACATCATTAATTAATGCTAAGCAAATTCTTTTCATTAAATTCAATTTTTTGGACGTGACTAAATACACATAACCAATTTATATAGAATATTGGTTTATGTTTATTATCAGAAAAAAGATGATTATTTTCTTGAAATTATATTTGGAATTATAACTTATTAATTTTATATTATTCGTAATTTAAAATAGCTCATTAATAGCGCAAAATTATAGTAATTAAGGCAACTATAATAATTGTAATTAATGTAATTTCATTTATTTTAATTAAGGGATGTACAGTTACTATAATTAATGTAGTTGCATTTATTTTCATTACTGCATGTGCAGTTACTATAATTAATATAGTAATAGTAACTGCATTTGTAATTAGTAATTACTGGATAAAATCTAACTGGAGCAACTTGATGGATAGTGCGTTGGGTTGTTGTTGTTGTCGTATCCCTCATGTGAGGAGGGAAGTGGGATGCAGCTTCTGTTCTGATGGAGCACCCGTAGGTTGAAGTCTGACTTCTGCTCCGTGACGCTCTTACAGTCATAGGAGACCGGGACCTATTGTTTAAAGTGGATTCCGAACCACTACAAATATCCATGGCACCGCAGGGACTCGAACCCGAAGCCTGTGGCAGCAAACGCCAGACACTCGGCCATTCATGCTCAGTGGGGTGAAATAGAATGGTTCAATAGAATCAATGGGTTACTGAAATAGAAAAGCTGGTTTCGAAACAGTTCGAAGTCTAGTCCAAGAAGGTCAGTATAAATCTGTAGGCTGGAATACTTCCTCGTTGAGCCAAATGAAGGAGAAAGATAGGAATGCCAGTGGAAGAGTGGGAATTCGTCATCAAGCAGGAACATCTCTTATTTGCCTTCTCTGTTGATGCCGATATACATTAAGTTAACTTATTGCACTACACACAAACACTTTGCTATCTCTCTGCATAAAGCTGAGCCTTCTATATATTTGTTTTGTTAATGGCGAAATAGCTGTAGTCTAAAGTACCCTATATTCTAAAAAAATATAAATTAATTTTATAAATTAAAAATAATAATCTTAAAATACACTTTAAAAATAATATTTATTAATTTGTATAATAATATATAATTTTAATCCTTCCTTGCAACATGACTACGTGGTTGACATTAACTGTATTATATTTATGAAGAAAGGAATTAAACTGAATAACATCTCATTTTCAGACGTGTATTTTTTTTTTTGTATTAATTTTTCTGTCATTAAAGCTTTTCATGCGTGTAAGTCATAATTAAGAGTGTATTTTTGCTACCCGCTGTAATAATAAAACACAGACATGCTTATTATTCTATGCACAGAATATTCTTTGACTCAAATAATGGTTTCTTTCAAAATCTGTGGTCTTAATTATAAGTTGAACCATTAAACGTTACAAGCTCCCATTTTCTAGTAAACTTAGAATGCCAAAGACAAAAGAAATGCCAAGGACCGTTTTGGGACCTGAATTGATGAATATGAAGGAAGAAATTTTCAAGATGTAAATTATAATAATTAATACAGAATTTATCTAATATATGATAGATTGAAGAATGATAATATGTTGTAATTCATGTTAGTAAACTTGTTACGTTACAACAATTACAAGTTTTAATTGTTGAAATGAGTTATATTTTCCTTTACGTTAATTTATGAATTTTACTTCTTACGAAATTTTCTTATTATTTACTTATTACGAAATTGCCTTATTTCCTGACTACGAAATTATCTCATTTCCTTATTACGAAATTACATTATTTCCTTATTGCGAAATTTTCTTATTATTTCCTTATTGCGAAATTTTCTTATTATTTCCTTATAACGAAATTTTCTTATTTCCTTATTTCGAAATTGCTTTATTTTCTTATTGCGAAATTTACTTAATTCCTTATTACGAAATTGCCTTATTATTTCCTTATTACGAAATTGCCTTATTTCCTTATTATGAAATTGCCTTATTTCCTTATTGCGAAATTGCCTTATTTCCTTATTGCGGAATTGTCTCATTTCCTTATTGCGAAACTTTATTATTTCCTTATTATTTTACAATCATTTATTTATTAAAAATAAATAAGGCAAATTTCCTTATCAAATTAACTTATTTTGCACAATACGCTTTGTATTTTTAAACTCATTAAATACTTTATAATGGTCTCTTAATACCATCTCTGTCGGTCTACGTTATTCTTTTGAAAATGTGAGATGTCTTTCAAAGTTGCGTCCAGACTTGAGAGTGAACGAATCAAACTTGATTCTACCAGGTCTGGATGGAAGTTGAGGCGCGGTAAGTGGAATGTGGCTCCACCTGTGGACGGTTTTGCGACGCGCTTCAAAAGTTTTCCGATTTATCTAATGATAGTTGATTATTTCCTTCCAGCATGAGACAGTTGAACTTTTCAAGCTCCAACTCGAGGTAGTAGATGAACATTCCCCATTTTCTTCGAATCCGCACTTTTCTTAAGACATTTCGGCTAACTGATTCTTGTGCTATATCGAAGCTGTACTCAACTGTCCCAAGTATCAATGCGAATCGTTCAGTAGCAACCTGTATCAAATTGCCTTATCAACTGATAATCGAACCCTAGTTCTCTCGCACACTTAAAAATATGGAATACCACAGACTTTTAGAGTGGAAAATTAATCTTTATACTTGTATGGGATGGACATTACTTTCCGAGGTGATTTCTTGGGGTAATTGTCCCGCGTTTGCATGCATGGGAAAAAACCCGGAAGGCGTTCACCAGACATCGATTGGCGTCATGTTCCATTTATGTATGCAGCGTGTACTGCCTACCAACGGACAACGAGGGGAGGACTACCTAAGGTATTGCCGTGCATTTTTGTGATGTAAGGGAGAAACCCAGAGAGCCTAACTTTCAATGAGCAACTCTTTACTTATGGATCTTATTGAACATGGATGGGCCTCAAGTTCCATTTATATATGCTACGAGCTACCCACCAATTTATTTCAAGGGGAAGACTTCTTAAAATAATTGCGGTGCATTTACATAACGTATAAGAGAAAACCCAGAAAATGTTCAACAGAAGACTAACTATCGATGCAAGAATCTTTACTTATGGATCTTATCAAACATCCATCATGTTCCGTTTATGTATGCAATGAACAACCCACCAACGGACTGCGAGAATAGGACTTCTTGAGATAACTAACATGCGTTTATGGGAGGTATGAGAGAAAACCCAGAAAAAAAATCATTAGACATCCCAACTCTCTGTTCAAGACTATTTAATCATGGTGCCTAAATCCCCATCAAATCTCCTCGTTGCTGAAAAGTAAGCGCATTCGATCCTCTAAGGGTATTCCTTATGTGATGAATGAATGAATGAAGTATTTCCCAAGAGGACATTCAAGCAGGGAAGGTGAATAAGCCAAAATAATTTCAACTTTTATATTTTTCGACTCTTGAATTTTACAGTAATTTTATGAACTGTGATCTTTACTGGTAACTTATCCTGCGCACTTTACCACTAGACCACAAGTCTGGCTATGAGTTAAATTAAAATTAGAAATTTTTATTGCCAACCTGAAATATCAGTCGCCAAGTGCAATTATTTGGTAATTATTATAAGCTATTAGAAAAAACATCTCGTTTTTTAATATCTTAACATAAATCAATATTGGATGAATAAAATCTATAACTTTGTAAGCTTTTTTTTTGCGAAGATACAAGCAAGCATGGTTTTTTCTATCGCTTGGATTAAAAGAATAACGCAGAGCATAAATAAAAAAACAGTGAAATCTAATTGGAATTGCAAAACAAGTGAAACCATTTGCTTGAATTTTATTTTTTAAGGTTCAAATTCATGCATAATGCATTATGACGTTTTTGTTACTAATTTTTAATTTACATTCTATTTTTCCATAATTTTTTTGCACGCCTACAAATCATTTTGTTTGGAAGTTATTAAAATGTGATACAAATAGTATTCACAGTTTTGAATTGGTTAGTTTGTAAAAAAGTATGTGAAAATATTTTTTTTTTCACGAGGTTTTTCTTTTTAAAGTTTCCTTTTCAAATTGCAGTTTCTTATTTGATCATCTAGTGACTTTCATGTGGGGCCTGATGGCCGAATGACTAGTGCTCTGGCGCTCGGTGTCACAGGTTTTGGGTTCGAGTCCTGGAGGTGCCATGCTTTTTTTGTAGTGGTTCGGTATCCACTTTAAAATGTAAGTCCTTGTCTAATATGAATGTAGAGCGTTGGGCATAGGGTCGTAAAAGGAAAAAAAAACTGTCTGGAAATCTGCCAATAGGTAGATGGCCTTGGCCCACCATAGGCTTGTCGCGCCACTGATGATGATGATGATGATGAATTTTATCTTCTTTTTTATGCAAGTTTTGTTTTTGCAATTTTAGTGATAAAAGTATATAACTTTTTATAAACATGGCTGGAATTTTTTGTTCATAAATACGTTGGCACAATATAAGAACAGTATAGTAGGCATTCCATGGTGTATCCTGGGAAACGCTGAATTTGTGACATCTCTGTCATTCTTGGAGTGAAAGATATACTACAAAGTGCTTCGCATAGGAAAAAAAATGGTAGTTATCTTGTATCGAAACATTTTTCAATATAATGTAAAGTCGTATTTAAGCATTATATCAATTCACTAATGGAACATTGTTTCACAATGGATGATGTAGATTTTAAGTTGTGTTAATAATTGAAAGATCATTAAATGCAATTTCAGCGTAAAACATAAAATTTATAACCATTTTGTATCATCCTTTTTGGTGTATCTCATGTTAAAAGCATAAACTACGTGTTTCTACAATTATGCATACCCTATTTATACCGATGACAATTACATCCTCACAATCTCATTAAATTTAAGGAAGTTAAGTAGTTTTGTTGGCCACACGCCCAAAAGCGTAAACACACTCCAAACTTCATTCAATTTTATGTTTTCATTTGTGAAAACATTAATATTTAATAGTTTTATGCAAATGAACAAACAACTTATTTACAGGTAATGATCTTTTTAGTTGATGCGATCGTTTAGACAGCTGTTTTGTTGATGGTATTTTAACGTAAATATTAAATTTAACAGTATAAAAGAGTAACGGAATAAATAGTTAACCAGAATGTTTATGGTTTCAAACGTTTTGCTGTTATATAATCGATATCAATTTTCATGTGACTTTCTGTTTTAGATCTTAACATATAAATTGGTGTTAATGAATTTCGTCCATGGAAATTCTCCTGTTTAAATTTCCAGCTATAAATATTTGGACCCAAAAAAATTACCTGAAATAATAATATATTAGCGAATGTAATATTTAACTTTGCCGATGAATTAAATGTTTTGAAAATAGTAGTAAGGAGTAAAGTATTTCCCAAGAGGACTTTCCAAGTAGGTGCGAGAAATCAGCCAAAAAAAATTCCTACTCCAGATTCTTAAATCAAATTTTTTATACTGACTCACGACTTTTAACCCGATTTTAAATGCTACGATCTTACTAACGGATTTAGAAAATCTGTTAAAGATATTTTGTAACTTTTCTTCTTCATTGGCTTAACAGCCCCATGATGGGTCAAGGTCGTCTGCCTACCGATAGATTTCGAAACAGGAGATTTTTCCTTTTTACTGGGTAGGGTTGTCAGCTCTACAGTCGTATTAAACAGGGACCTACGGTTTAAAGTTGATTCCGAACTACTACGGACATTCACGGCATCGCCGGGACTCAAACCCGAAACTAAGCACCACAGAGCTAGTCCTCGGCCATCAGCCACCCTGGTGACTTTTACTGGACTCATATATATTTTAAAATATATTTGTATTTGCAAAGTGTTTTTTTTTACAATGATTAAACTGTAGTGTTTACACTACACACTCTGGTCATCGGTACCACAGTTTTCGGGTTCGAGTCCCGGTGATGCCATGTATGTTTGTAGTGGTTCGGAATCCACTTTAAATCGTAGGTCCCGGTCTAATAGGATCGTGGAGCTTTCTGTGGGCATTGTTACTCCGAGTCCTTGGCTTATCTTCAAGTTAGACGCGCTCCCTCGGTAGTGAGTAACATAGGTGGTAAAAGATCAAGGTCTATGTATTTGCCAGATGCATTAGAAAAAAAAATTTACTAAATGGGAGGGCTATATTCAATTAACTGAAAAAAGAGTAGATTTGGTGTACATTGTGGCGGAATGTAAGGCATCGACTTGTGAATTAATTCATTTCAGTAAATGGGCTTTTCTCTTTTATAGCAAAATGGGAATCACTTAACTCGAATTTAGCCTTTAATTCAGATCGGGTTTTTTTTTGTACCAACGAAAAAGATTGGTCTATTTGTAGCTAATGATAATGCATGCTGCTAGAGCGGGACAAAGGTCAAATTCGAGTTCTTTAGTGGCATCCAAGAATATATCCTAAGAAACTGGACAGGATTTGCAATTAGGACTACATATATAAATCGTCTTGCATGAGACATGATTGGCGGAAGTTTTCGAATTTTGTCTTACATGATATTTAAATGAGGAACAGTTAACCCTAAATATCCTCTTGGAAAGCAATATCCGATCTTTATCGCGCTTCGGCTGGCTTCCATGGCGTGCGTAATTGAATACGAGCCTCACTGACGGTCTACAATAATACAAAATGTGGCAGATGCCTTCGGATGTTTCCTGGAGCGGCCTGATGGCCAATTGGCTAGCTCTCTGGCCTTTGGTAGCACAGACTTTAGGTTCGAATCGTGGCGATGGAAGGGATTTTTCTTAGTGGTTCGGCATCCAAGTTAAACTGTAGGTCCCTGTCTAATTAGCCTAAAGTGAGAGCAAAATGTCAGTAAAGCGACAACTCAAACCAAATCAATCAGTTATTTCCTGGGGAACGCTAAATTCTAAACGCTAATTTTGTTATATTAATAGTTGATGACGCCAGTTAAAAATCTCGGTAAACAAAAGACAGGAAAAATAATTCCCAAAATTTCATAACATGATTAACGTAACAAAGATCCATTAAAATCTTAGACATTATTTCGCTACTATTTTATGACCTTTCCAACAAAATAAATTATGCACATTAACTTCAAAAGAAAATAATTACCACAAAAGAAAAAGGATAAAAAAAAAAAAAAACTGCAACAAGTGTCATATATTTTTTTTTCAAGGGACGCAACAAGTGACTCCAGTAAAAGCCGTGACTCTCTGCGTATTCTCTCAGTCCTTATTACCCCCATAAAGTATAAACGCCTCGTAACATGGGAAGCCGTAGAATTTTATGGTCCCCCTAGCAACCCGCGGAGAGAGCCGATTGTCAATAGCTTTATTCAGCGGCCAAAATTATAACCCAATTATTAGCGATAATTTCTCCTTTTATTAAATTAAGTGCAGCCCTCTTTCGTTAATTATTAAAAGCGTCGGCAGATGGCGTAATTCGATTTCGGAAAAGGAAAGGGGTGCCCCCCCATCGCATTCGAATTCGGGTGGGTAGGGGGTGCGTATAGCATGTTGGCACGCGAAGCAGGGTATTTTTGCCCAGTTTTAGGGCTGACTTCTGTTGTTTGGCGTGTAATTCTATTTGGGGAGTGTGATAAATTTGAAAGACAGTGTTAATGAATTGGTCATTGTTTAAGTGGATGCATTCGTAATGAAGTGAAGTAAATTCGCTAGCCGCTGGCTGATAAATTTTGCGGTTTCTGTGTCGTAAGTAAAGCTTACAGTACCCCCCCCATCGAACCTGCGGGTTGTGTGGTAATTTAGAAGTTGTAAAAATTAATTTTATGAGTATAATTGTGGTTGAGAGTTTGTTTGCAACCGAAGCAATTTTGTTTCAAAATGAAATTGGTAAGCAATTTGCTAAATAATGTGTTTGCAAGTTGCTTTTCAGTGAACAGATTCTTTAATTCCTTAACGGGTTGTCCCAAGTATACTTGTAGTATCTCATTTATTTAATTTAATTTTTTTTTAATTTTTTTATTCTGAACTAAAACGAGTATTGTGAATTATTCGAAGGTAAGTACGAGTTCACTCAGGATGTCGTATGTCCGGTAAAATGTTACTTGATGGTATGCTATTTAACTATGGTACTATGATATTTAGCCGATATTAACCTTCTGGTATTATGTTATTTAACTTGATGCACGCTAGTACCCAAAAGAGATTGCCGTTGCAGCTGAATCAGTTAGCAAAGATTGAAGATAGTTAAATTTTTCGATATCTTGTAAATTTTCATTTCCTTTTCATTTAGCTGCCTTGTACTGGGACCAAAATTCCTGAAACCTACGAATATCGCCAGAAAATTTATCTAAAGATATACGTGTTATTTCGTATTAGTTTTTAACTTTCTTTCCAAATAATATTGCTGGTGGCAAAGGCTATTTTATTGACTGCTAGAACAATAGCAGTACACGTAGTATGCGCTACAGTAAATGCTGCTATACCACGTAGAGCTTGCTATTTTAAATATACAAATGCAGCATAGTTATTAGTAGACATGCAAATGAAGTATAGTTATTCCTAAGGATCCTTCTCAAAGACAATACCCTTTCCTCGTCGTTATAGGGTAAGCTGTTCGTGGCATACATAAATGGAACACAAGGTCAACTGATGACCAACTAATAAATAATATTACTGGTGGCAAATGCTAGTGTATTGGCTGCTAGAACCATTACACTATTATTAACAAATATAGCATCATTCATAGTGTACCATGTAGAGACTGCTATACTATAACCACATTGTGTCACTACAGTTTGGAACGTACACCCTAAAACCCTAAAATGTGGCATCTGAGGATTCGAGCCCTCCTCTCCTTCATGTTGAGCTTAATGGGAGGACTTTACGGCTAGAATTTATCGTATACGTTCCAATCATAGACTCAAAAAAATTTCTGTTGACACCGCTTGTAGAAATTTGGACCTAGTTCCCTAATTGAAAATCCAACATTCTACAAAACAAGCCATTCATATATGGTGCATGAGCATTAAACCGATTTTATTGTATGACATATTTGGAGATATATTTTATATATATGCATAGTGGAGGGAACTTGATGGATGTCATTTTCTACACAACTAACTTTCCCAAAATTAGCTTCCCCCTTTACTTTCTTAATTCGAGTATTTGGATGTTTTAAACATTTTGCGTCGATATATAAATAAGTAATTCAATTTTAAATAGCTTAAATTATTTCATAATTGTTCCGTGGTATAAATCATCTTTAAATAATCAGTAATAATTACTTTTATTACTCTCCTAATTTCTAATTACAGTATTTCATGTAATTCAACTCCAAAGCGGAATAGTATCATTCAGAAACGATTATTTTGCTTATTTTCAGTACTACTTTAATCAACATTCTCCCTATATAAAAATAAACATACCTGTCATCACCTAGCAATCTTTTAATTCCCAAGTAAAAATAAATAGAAAAAAAAAATGGCGTGGGTGACTATTTCTCACGCCCAACCTCTCACAAATCTTTCATCGACACTTCCTCCAATCACGAATACGATAAACCTCAGGTCATAAGTCACATGACCTCATTACCGTTTTCCAAAACACGTATGCCAAGCTGACTTCAACGGGACAAATTGGACGTTTAGATTACGCTCAAACAGCCGTTTCTTTGTCTCTTTATCGGCCGCAGTGCCAATCCCCTGCAGTCACATTCTCTGCACAGAGCCAATTAAATGTAAACAGTGACTGCGATTGTGTGTGTTGTTGCTTTTAGCCCACAGCAGTTCTTTTGCCTGTAACCGTAACGTCGCGTGTGAAATGCTCGGAATTGTTGTGCGGTGTTTCCTTTTTGTCTTCAGCGTAATCAGATAGCATTTTGTGTCGGTAGAAATCTTTCTGGAATTCTTGCGCACGAGTTGCACTCAGACTTTGATTAGTTTGATTCCTTTTTTTATTTATTTACGTGTCGTGTGTCTTGTAACGTTTCTTGAGTGTTTGGATAAACTATTCTTTATTTACTGATAGATGATGATTAAGAATGAAATGGTTTTTGAAGATAGATTGGTTTGTCATTCGTTTAAATGAATTCAGTTCTTTTGAAATATAAGATGTTTTATTTTGGAAATGTAGCAATAGTTAACAATGTTTTATATTGGAATTGTAGCAATAGTTAACAATGTTTTATATTGAAATGTAGCAATAGTTAACATTGTTTTTATTTTTAGGTTTTATATTGTAACAATACTCAATAGTTAACAATGTTTTATTTTTTTTAGCAATTTTTTTTTTGGAATTGTAGCACTAGTTAACAATGTTTTATTTCGGAATTGTTGCAATTGTCCAAAATATTTTTCTTTTTTAGTAATATCATTCATTTAAGGCTATTATTACAAAATGCCGATAAAAAGAAGAATGGTGTTACATATGATTACTTGAAAATTTTTCATATTAGAAAACTGATAAACTTTGTTTAGTAGAAATTGTGTTCTTAATATGCAATTTCATTATCAGTCGAATAATTTGGAACCATTCGTATCATGCTAAATTAAGTAGAATTTCCTTCAGGAATATATTGCAAGAAATAGCTAGAAATTGCTATCAAAGAATATAGTATAAGAAGTAATTTCTTAAACATTATTTAGCTTTTTTCTGTTTGTCAGTTTTCAAACTATAAAGTATACTTAAATTTACTTACAAACATTGCATACAAATATGGATTGATACACGTAAAAAAGAATATTTATTGCTAATAACACAGGGTGTCATTGAACTTACGTTTCGCAGATGTTACAATAAAGATTATCCATCAATGATACAATAAAAAAGATTTTCTTATTGACTTTGAGCTAAAAAAAACTTCTAGGTAGGAAAAGAAAAAGAATGTGAAGTGGCATTTAAAGGTTCTCATCGCATTCCACATAAATTAATAGTTGGATGGAAGTATAACATATGGATGAATAAGTCGCCAATCAACCCTACAGGTCATTCCTTTAATTACACATTCATGCCATTTTTGTTTAGTGTAAACTTCAAACGATGCTTGTCAAATTTCATAATATTTCGGTCACTTGTTTTCAAATTACTGTGGTTTAAGGGATGCAATTCTCGAAACAATAGAGAAAACTGAGATCCATGCGTTGAAAAAACATTGCTTTTCAATGGTGAAAAAAAAACTATTCAAGAATAGAATTGTCTTGAAAAGAGTTATCCTGAATCTGATCTCTACAAAGCAATCATTTGTCCGCGGTATGCTTATTTCAAACGCAGATGTTCAGACACAAATGATACTTAACTCTCTGGTCGTCAAATAAGACTATTACTCTAGAAAATATCAAGTACTCTTCAAAATTGTGATGGACAGTCGCAAAATAAAAATGTGTGAAGTAGTTGACATCCTGAAGATATCATTTTGCAGTGTTTACGCTACATTGCATTAATATTTGGGCATGAAAAGCTTCTTCCTAAATTAATACCACATTCGCTCACAAGAGAGCAAGACATTGATGATCCAGAGCACTGTTTAAGCGATATAAGTAGGAATTTTTGCTTCAGTATGTGACATTGGATTAGATGGAAACATGTATCCACCAATACATTCTGGAATTAAATCGGTAACTAGTGGAGAACAATCGGTAAGCGCTACCAAAGGCCAACAATGGGCCAAAAATCTTATGAATGCCGTATGTTAGGATGTGCACGGTGTTAAGTATATTCATCCACTACCTTGATAAGCAAAACATTATCAAAACAGAATATTGCATAGCCTTATAAGAGCGTTTGAAGGTGAAGATCGCAAACAAAAAGAAAGCTCCATTTAAAGAAGAAATGTATACTCTTTCATCAAGACAATACACAATGTCACAATTGATTGTTACGATATCCAAATTGCACGAATTAAGCTTCGAATTTTTCCCGCACCGATCGTATTTTCCATATTTGACCCCCAGCGATTATTGGTTGTTCGCAGACTTCAACAAGATACTCTAGGGAAACAGACTTGGCTCCATTGAAGAAGTGATTGCCAAAACTAACGCCTATTTTGAGTTCAAAATAAATAGTTCTAAACGCCCTGCATAGAAAATCGTTGGAATGAGTGAAGTCCTTGTAAGTGACAGAAAGAAAATTTTGCCAAAACATTTGTTGTTTTAGTAGTTAGTCCCAAGCCTTATTGATCCATGTGTTATGTTAGTATTCACTAGTTATTACTATAACTAATCACTAGTTTCATAGAATAAGGTAATCAAATCATTAGTTTTGTAGAATCAAATGCTATTTAGTTTCAAAGAATTCAAATGTTGAAAACATCTAACCCTTCTGTTCTGCCTTATCACGTGAAAGGATGCGGCGCATTCAAAATATATTAGTTCGCAGAACAAAGAGTTCAATTCAGTTAATATAAAAAAAATAACTTTTCTAAATCTCTCATATCCTCTTACTTTATTTGATAAATCCATACGAATTGCAGCACAAAATTCAATCAAATGAAGTGAATTTTGGGGCTCTTATAAATAATAATAAACTTAATAATTTTTAACTGTGCTATGTTAAGAAAAACATTGTGGTCAAGTTGGGATCCAGATCAAAGATATTTTTGAGTGTCACACTGCGGCTGTTTTGAGCTTTTAAAACCATATTTTTTTGCGTTTAGATAATCAATTCCCAACTTAAGGTACGCGTATCTTTGGAAGTATGGATGGAGGGTAAAATTAGTTTTAGAAATGGCGAAAAACACCAAAAATAAATAAATAAATACGTAAATACTGAGTTTACGCCTATTATGAAATTAATAGGCTTAAACTCAGTATTTATTGATTATCTATTGTCATTGACCAACCAACCCTCCACCAATCATATAGCATAAGCTCTCCCTTTTAATTGTTCTTCTCTGTTAAGCTATTATTGTTTTAGAAATTTGAATAAAATGCAAAATATAAAATCAAAAATTCAAACAATGTCATTAATTTGAATTGTTTGATTAATTTGTTAACTAACCTTAGAATACTACTGTAACACGGCCTCCGACCTTATGGAAAACCACCAAACACCAAGTTTGATGGCATTCAAAAAGTGTGTATTATGGTGCTTCAGCAGATAGTGAATTATTATGATGACTGTGTTGCTAAGCTATTTTGCTTAAGAGTAAAACTTATGATAATTTCTATTGAGAGACAATAAAACACTGCTCACACTATAGCCCCAAAACTAAAGCAATGTTTACATTAAAGTGAAAAGAAAAATAGCCTCAAAACCTCATGCCGATTTGCCAAGGATAACAGTTGCTACCAGTTATGAATAATTCAAGGTAACTTATGATGTATTGCGACGTGCTTTTTGAGTTGCATCATGAAATGAAAGCGATTGCTACCCTACTGTGCAGTGTGACATAAATCGCCAGGGGAAGTGAAAAATCATCTCTATAAATAATCGTTACAAGCCGTAACAACACCGAAAGCCATCAAAAAACGGTCGGTTTTTCTCGACAACGGATGCCCGGTTGAAATAAAACATAAAGAGCATGTTAGATATATGGACAGGCTGATATATATAAGATGATATTTATGTAATTGATAAGTTGATATTTTTATAATTAATTTAGTTTTAAGATATTTATTGAAAATAAAATTCCTTTATAACTAATGATTTAAATTTATTCATAGCATGCCCTGCATGTAGGCCCTGCATGCAGGCCCTGCATGTCAGCGCCGTTAGGAAGAAACCCCGAAAAATAGCTAGTAGGCAGCCTGATTACTGATGTGAAACGCATTACATACTTTATCGTAATTGCCGTTAAACATTCAATTTTCTAAAATGCAGCGACTGCACCGGACACCACAAGTGGATTGGAAACTGTGCCCTTACACTTCAACATTTGTTTAACAGAACCTCTCTTGTTGCATGGTATGGATTATGTTTCTTTTGTTATGCAGTGCCTCACTTGTTGAACGGCATGTATAGTATCTCTTTTGTTGTCCTGTCTACTTAATAGTCTCCTGTCTCCATCTTCTAATTCTTGTCTTTTTGTAGTTCATACTGTCGCTTTTGGTTGCACAGTCACTCGCTTTTTGCATGGTATGGATAGTATTCCTTTGGTTGCACAGCGTCTCCCTTGTTACATGGCATGATTTGTATCTCTTTGGTTGCATAGTCCCTCGCTTCTTGCACGGCATGCATAGTATCTCTTTCGTTGCACAGTATGCATGCATAGTATCGCTTTTGTTGCACAGTCCCCTGTCTTGCTGCAATGCATAGTGTCTCTATTCCGCAGTTCTCCGCTTGTTGCAAGGCATGGATAGTATCTCTTTTGTTTCCCGGTATGCATAATGTCTCTTTTGTTGTACAGTCCCTCGCTTGTTGCATGGCATGCATAGTGCCTTTTTGGTTGCACGGTATGCATAATGTCTATTTGGCTGCTCAGTCGCTACCTTGTTACATCGCATGTCTGGTATCACTTTTGCTGCACAGTGCCTCATGAAAAACATTGGTAAGGTATTGGGTTGGTTTAATCCCTTTCTGATTTGTTGGAGTCAGGGTGGTTGACGAAAATTTTAAAAAAATCATATCACTGACAAGTAGTGACTAAATAATATTATTTGATTATTATTTTATATTATCTGACAGTTAAGAGATAGGCTATGATGGAAGGAAATACCCTTCTGGGAACACTTTTAAGGGCAATCGCCTGGCAATTGAGTGTCTTACTAGACCACAGGAAATTTCCACTAGTCTGTCTGATTATCAATGCGAGACATGTTTTGTCCCAATTGCCATTGAATAAATGTTATTTAATGAATTTATGGCAATTTATATGAAATTATGCATAATTTTATATTGTTAATATTAAGAAATTAAACTTTAGACAATCGTTTGATGCAATTAAATGTTAAAGGTTTATTGAAATTAAAAATCGAAAATTATACAAAAAAAAATTTTTTTTTTGTTATTTTTTAAACTTTTTAACGACAATTTATCTAACTTAATTTTGCATTTCAAAAAATTTCACGGAATAATGGGATTCATAAAATAAGTAAAAATTAAATCGGTATAAAAATTTAATTCTTCTTAATTTACATTTCTTAATTGCGTTTCACTAAATATACATTTAAAAAAAGTTATTTTCACCAAAACTCTTAGTTTGATCTTTTGAAAAAGCTTGAATGTTTTTTCTTGTTTTATAATCAAAAATAATTTAACTTAGTTGAAAGTTAGCTTCTTATTAAAATAACATTAACTATGATAACACATAGATAACGATGCAATACATGATAAATACAATATACGATAAGTATACAAAAGTTCACTTTCTTAATTGAAATTTCAAAAACATGTTTTTCAAATATGCAGCTTTTGTACTAATGCTAATGAACCTAACTAAAATATTTTCAATCCAATATTATCGCTTAAACATAACAACCCAGACATTATTATCGCTTAAACATAACAACCCAGACACAAAAAAATTAAATTCTTAATGTTTCCTTAAATACTTATTAAATGTTATTTGTTTGTTAAATTTTATAACTTATAAGAGATTTGATCGTATTAAAACCATTTTCTAAAGATATTTAAAGATGGAATGTTATTTTTATCCACATCAGGAAAAGAATTACTCATTGCGAAGATATATGCGTACAAAAATAATAATAATAAAATCTCAGAAAATGTATATTTTAATTTTTTTTTTTTTAATTTTATTTGAGGATTTATATTGTTTATTTCTAGATACTAAAAAATATTTTATATCATGCTAGGTAAAGTAAGAAATGAATGAGAAATATTCAAAACATTCCATGTTGATTAAGAAGTAAAAAAAAGAAAATTGTGCTCAAAGAAGTTTTAAAAAAAATATCATTGCAAAGGGAAATTATTTTTATAACTTTTATAAAATTATAATATATTTTTATAAATTATAACGTTATAACTTTTTTTAAATTATAACTTATAATTTAAAAAATAACACGTCATTAGAAACTTCATTCTCATTAGACATCATGCAATGATTTTTGAGATAACTTAAATAATTTAAAATTATCCTTTAATTAATTTATTAATAAAATACGAAATTATTTGTCCTGTCTTTTCAATACTTTTCCTTTATCTGCGATAAGGTATGCTATCTTCTTAACATGAGTTTAAAATAATTGCTAAAAGATCAAATGAAACTCATAATTTACAATCCTTTGTTAACTGAAAGTTCAAAAAACCATTCGATTTTTTCAAATCCTAAGCAATTTGTATTAAATTCCACGAGCACTTAATGCTTCTTTCAAAACTGCATTACATCCTCATATTTCTTTCTCAATTAGTCATCAAATTGATCAGACACCGAAAAGAAGAAAAAAACACTTTGACCTTTGCTCATGTCTTATGACTTACAAGGGAGATGACATCATTAACTGAGGATTTGTTTGCATGAAAAGAATATTAAATAAATATTTTTAAATCGAATAAATTAATTGCAAAATGTAACAGTTAATCATTTCGAAATAATTAAGATATAATTAAAATGTTATATCTTAATTATTTCAATAATGTATTATATCAATCTATTCAATAATCTGTTATATCTTAATTATTAATTTTGAAAAGTATATAATTAAATTATTTTCATATAAGGATAATCATTAAAATGTATAACTTTTTTTCCTTTTAATCCTACAAATTAACACTTTTCGATAATTCACAAACCTAGAAATAAGATTTTAAAAAAAAAATTCTGTTTTTGACGATTTTTTGTTCAAATACTTCAATATATGAAAAGATCAGTATCATTAGAAACCTTTGCCAATCAGGCCTAAATTTTCTATTCAAGCTAATACAAATTTGGAAATTTTTTATTATATTTTTAAATAACGCAAAATAAAAAATTGCATGTGTGGCCCTTTTTTTGTATGCTTTTCAATTTTCTATGCTACTGTACTATCTTGCAATGACTCGCAACAATTCAAAAACGTAAATTCCTAAAAGGTCAAATGAAACTCGTAATTTACTGTCTTTCGTTAACCGAAAGTTCAAAAAAGCATTCAATTTTTTCAAATCTGAAACTTTTTGTGCTAAATCCGATGAACACCCAATGGACCTCGCAAAACTATGTTACATCCCCATAGTTCTTTCGCAACAGCTCATCAAATCGGCCATCCAGATACCAAAAAGTTTGACCCTTGAGAATGTTTTATGTCCTACAAGGAAAACTTTACCACTGACAGGATAGGTGTGACTTTGTTAGTCCTTGATTGATGGCCCAGGTAGGCTGATGCCACCCAGCGCCTGGGTACACGGAGACCTGAATTAAACGAGCGATTACGATTTAGAAGCTTGGGTTCGTGACCTGGGATGGTACGTGACTAAATCCGTGTCGTAATCGAGATTTGGTGTTTCTTCTCGAATAATTTTATGGGTTTCTTTCCTTTTTTTTTTTTTTTTACTGGGAGCTATATTTCATGGCGATTGCTTTTTGTAGTTCCTGTTGTGTAGGAGGGTGTTGAAAGGTTGAGGAACGGTAGCCTCTGCTACGGCCATCTGTTAAAAGATGTGGTCAGCTGAAGTGGTTTTATTGGCCAAATTTAGAAATAAAAGTGTTTTGTTGATCATGTATTTGGTAATTTGATATTTAGAGTTAGTTGTTAAGAAACATATTGGAAAAATATTTAATTTTTGTACAATAAAGTCTTTTGTGAAAACATTTGCATAAAATAAGGATGGTATTCTTAAAAGTGTGGAATGATAAAGAATTTCTACTACATCAAATGCAGTGCAAGTCAATGAATGTAACTATTCGATATAAATGAAAATCATGGTAGTAGATATACCCTATGTTTCCCTCTTTCAGTGAACTTATATATATTTTTATTTTGGTTAACATAATTAATTAAAAATTAAGTGGAAACTACAAATAAATTACCAAAAACTAAATAAAAGCACCTTGCCGAATGAAAATGTGCTCACTTAAGAACATTATCCATTTATCATTCGAAGATAGAAATATTAAAAAACCGAACATGGGCTTGGTGACATTTTAATATCAATGAAAGTGGTCAGAGCTAAGCATCAACAGTCACAAGATGGTACAATTAATTAAACAATTATTTAATTAACAATGAATTTAGCAATGTATTATTAAGGCTTCGGTTTAATGAAGAAACTAATAAGAATGTTCTCACTCATTTTTGCTGCACATCAAAATTTGTTTTAATTTTCAATAGCAAGTTTACAGCACAACAGATATCATAAAAAATGAAAAAATACAAAGAACAAGAAATAAACAAATGACTTCAGTTAATCCATCAACTTAAGTCTGACAATCCAATAAAGTTTCCATAAAGAAACAGGAGGCAGTGCAGAACAGGAAGCAAGGTGAGGCGTATCCATTTCTTCCTAGTTGTCACACAGGAGACAGAGAGGTCAGGAGTCAATAGATAAAAATAATATGTATATTCTGCTTAAAAAGTATAGGGAATTTATAAGTTAAAACACACGCGTAAAAGATATAGCTGCAATTTTGTACAATCACACACCATTTAAACTTGAAATGTCTGTGTTTGGACAGCAGTTATGTTTATAATCACACATTTTGAGTACTCTGCTATTTGTATAATGGAAAAGGAATTGAACAAAGAGTTTTTTTAAATTTTGTGTTTCAAATGAAATTTTGTGTGACAGATCGCTAAAACTATCAGGATCTACAGCATATCATTCATATAAAAAAATACATGCATATTAATGTTATTATTCAAAGAAGGCCAAAAAATGGTAGTTTTTTTACCTAGTTCTATTTGACCTTCAATCACTGCGAGAGATGACAGCATGGCCAAATCTAGAACAGGGATAGTCAATCCGCTGGGAATTTTTCTGGCCGGTGAGATTTATCACACTTTTACAAAATATATTAATATACTTATTTTATAATAGCCTAAGTAGTGAAAATCAATGTATTAAAAAATACATTATTTGTGCATCCATATATATTATATTCAAAATTCAACTTATTCATATATTAATTCAATTCCATTATATATATTCAAAAATTAACTGTGGAAATTATGAGAAAAAAAAATTAACTTTGATTTTAAAGTAATATTCTTGTACAAACAAATATCGCACTAATAAAATAAATATTTTTTAATGATTTCATTTTTTTTTATTTCCTTTATATTTATATATTTTTTATATTTCCTTTTTAGTGTTCTATATTTCTTTACAATGTGTGTTTAGTATAATTATTATTATTTTATCTGTGTTCACTTGCAAGAATAATAGTAAACACAATGATAACAACTCATTATGTTTCAATATTTCACTCCAAAAAATATCTATAGTGGGTCTAAATCTAATATGGGGATATAAATTTCATATGCGGAGTTAGGATGCATTTCGAAAGTGACCCGCAAGATCATTTGGGTTGGTCACCCCTGATCTAGAAGGTTGTGGTCAAAGATCGTCAAACGAGTAGTTGGCTCCAGATTAGAACACATCTTTTAATTCCATTCATAAAATTAAGAAGAATATTTTGGGCATTAAGCGCGTCGCCATATGGCTGATTTCGAAAGAGTACCGTTTTGTTAAAAAAAAAAAAAGGGCATTGAAAGCAAGTTTTTGAAGACATGATTTTCCTTACCTTCTACGGCCCTCTATCTAGATAAAAAAAAAGCCTAATAAACGGTGACGAGACATGGTTTTACAAGTATGACAAGCAGACAAGCCAATAAATAGTCTTCGAAATTACCTCTTCGAGGAAAGTGATTCGGCTCTATTGAGGTCGTAAAAGAAAATTCGCAAAATTGAAGGCTGTACCTCAATGGATCTTCAATACGTGCATAGATGATTGGATTAAACGCATCCATCGCTGTATTACACTCAATAGGGCCTACTTTGATGATAAGGAAATAAATTTTGATGAATAAATCGATGTACGTATTATGTAATAATTCTGGATTCCAATTTTCGTTCATATGTGGGCCTGAATGGCCGAATGGCTGGCGCTCGGTACCACAGGTTTCCGGAGTCAGTTTAAGATTCCGTATTATTTATAAAAATAACTTTTATTATTACAAATTTCTAGGAATTAGTGTTAAAACTGGGGGCCTGACTGGCCAAGTGGCTAGAGCTCTGGCGCTCTGTACCACAGGTTTCGGATTCGAGTCCCGGCGGTGCCATGGGTGTTTGTAGTGGTTCGGAATCCACTTTAAACCGTAGGTCCCGGTCCTAATAGGATCGTAGAGTGCTGCGGGGGCATTGTTACTCCGCGTCCGTGGCTTATCTTCAAGTTACACGCGCCCCCTGGGTAATGCAAAGTGAGTACCGTCTGTGCAGCGCTTGCCTTAAGGCATCCAAGACCAAACTGTCTAAGTGTCTGCCAGCTGCATTAGGAAGAAAAAAGTTTTAGAAGTTGGAGATCAGTCTCGTGATCTAAAAATTAAAAAAAAGTTCTTAACTGAGCAGCAATTTAAAAATTAATTTTTTAAATTGAAATTTAATTCAAAAAGGACATTATTTCGCAAAATCACAGCGGTTTATTGAGGTCATAAAATAAAATTTGCAAAATTCTGTTTATTTTTTCATAATAAGTTCTAATTCAAATTAAAGGTTGCTCGGGATAAATATGTGCAAATTAGACATATTTTTTTAATCTAATACAGTGCAAATTCGCATCGTAGTTATATTTTTATCCAGAGCAATTTTTTGGATCCTTATAAAATAATTTCGTTTATAATAGAGCTATTAATGACTAATAAGTTATTATTAGATATAGCTAATTAATATTTCTAACTAATAACTTATAAAATAAAAAAAAATGAACTTTTAACTAGCTTTTGCAATTTTTTTAAATTCCTGATAAATCTGTTCATAAATTAAAAAAAAAAAAAAATTAAAAGCTTGTCACTTTTTTTAACGAAAATATGCTCACTTAAGAATCGTTCATGATTTGTCGTTCTACGGTCATTTTTTGCACACTTTGAATTAGATTGGGCCTACAGTTTAACGTAGATCCAGAACCACCACCACCACCACCACATTACACCACATCACTGTACCTAGAGCTGAGTTGCCGCTTCACAGTTTGGAAATGATGAGAGGAGAAAAAGTCTGATTGGGCTCTGTGACGTTTTGCGGACATACGAGACCGGCATCTACGGCTTAAAGTGGATTACGAACCACTACAAACATCCGTGACACCTGCTGGACTTGAATCCAAAACCTGGGGTACCAAACGCCAGAGCGTTAGCACTCGGCTATCAGGCCTCTATTCCGAACTCAACAAACATCCTTTCTATCGGAAGGATTCCAGGATGTCTTTGAGTGGTTCGGAATACACTTTAAGCCGTAGGTGCCGGTCTATTTAGCCCTCGTGTGCACAAGATGACCTTAGAGCTACAAACCAAAATCGGAAGTAGGATTCGAACCTGCAGCCTGTGATACCAAACGCCAGAGAGCTAGCCAATTAGCAATTAGGCCGCCACCATTCATTTAGATAGAAAATCTCATTAAATTTTTGCGAATTTGTTAAAAAAAAATTTGTCTTCTGCTACATTGAACATTTCTATTACTGACAAACTGCAATTAATTTATATTAATGATTAAACTGTTCATTTATTAAATTCATACAGTAAAAAAAACAATATTAAACGAAAAAATTATGTTTCAGAAGATCCATTCTAAACTTGATTCCAGGCTGATGATTCCCTCTGAAAGCTCCGAGTGTTTCTGCGCGAATTTAATGCCCAATTTTTCGCTCTTCCGAACCATTAAGTCATTAGAACAAGAAACCCAGAAGAGGCGAAAATAATCCCGATTCCTAATGCCCCCGCGTGATTGTGACAATAAATTATTTTCATTGCCATTGACTGGGATCGTAAATTTCGCTGTCCGTCGGTATTGTTTTACTAATGAGCGGTTTCGTCGGGCGCTTCTGTTCGGCCCCATCGATCAGTCAGCTTAGAGCGCAATTTCCTACAGAACAAAAGGTAGTTAACATAATCTTAAATCACTATTTTAAAGGTCCGATTCAATTTGAAATTTATCTCTTCATTTAGAAGCTGCCGCTCACACGGTTGCCTAATTTATGTCGAAGGTTCGTTTTAAGGAATTGTCCTTTTTGGTTTTCAAGATTGAGTTTAGTGTGGTTCATTTTTAAGTTTTGAAGTTGGTAGAAATATGTATTGATTCTAATAATAATTGTATTTATGTTTTGTGACTTTATAAAATGTCATCATGAATGTCCGGGGAATAAATGATAAATTTTATGTCACATTTAAGAAGAAAATCCTTCAAGATATATATATATATATTTTTTTTTAATTTCTTTTGCTCTTTATTCTTGCGAATTTATTTGCTTAAAAGTAAATTTTAACCATATATGATACCATTGCCTTTAAATTCTAACTTTCTATATTCTTGAATAATTAACGTTTATTTCTAAGCCGAGTTTCAGATGCGTGGAATGAAGCAGTTACTAATAAATATAAAAAAAAAAAAAAATTAACTTTTGCAAAGTTTTTTTCTATTTTTTTTTTTTTTTTAAGTTACAAAAAAAAAAACGAGCATATACTAAGGGACAAGCATCTGTAATTTTAGAGAAACATTCCTTTGTCTAATGTATGTTTTAATATTTATTATTTGGCAAAAAATTTGCACTTAAAATAAAGTTATTTATTTATTTTGGGAAAAAAAGCAAGATTTGAATTTCATACAAATTTATTTAATTTTTTTATATCAAATTGTAACAATTTTATTTAGATTGTTATCAGATTATTATTTATTAGATTGTTATCATGAATACTACTTTTCAACAAATTTTATGTGTAGTCGAATTTCTCCTTATAAGTTTTATATTTGATTATCCTCATTTAAAGGTCAAAATTTATTATAAAATACTTCTTCTTCATTGGTGCAACAGCCTCTTGGTGGGCCAAGGCCATCCACTGGCAGATTTTGAAGCATGAATTTTCTTTTTAAGTGTAGGATTGTCAGCCTACGGGGACCTACGGTTTTTAAAGTGGATTTCAAACCATTACAAACATTCATGGCACTGCCAAGATTCGAACCCGAAAACTGTGGCACCGAGCATTAGAGTGCTAGTCACTCAGCCATCAGGTGCTGCCTGATGTTCAATTGGCTACTGCTCTAGTCTTTGGTACCATAGGCTTCAGGTTCGAATCCTGCTACTGGCATGGATGTTTTTAGTGGTTCGGAATCCACTTTAAATTGTAGAACCCGGTTTAATTAGCCTAAAGTGCGAACAAAATGACTTTAGAGAGATAAACCAAACCAAACTGCCATCAGGCCCATTATGAAATTATGAAACCAAAATAGACTTGCACAAATATAAAGTTAACAAAAATTAATTTAAATATGACAATAAATTCCCAGTTATTCTAAACCAAAAATTGCATTCATTTTAAAAACAGTGCAGTAATTCATCGTAAAATTTGTGCGCAATTAAATTTTCAAGCATCTTAGCAGCAACCTTATTAATTCATACATTACACGCTATATCCTTAAAAGATTCACTACCACAAATTATAAATCAACCAGCCACAACACTTTAATATAAACAATGTTTTAAATCTCTAAAGACACAATTAACAACTATATTATTAGGAAACTCAAGTTATTAGTTACAAGATGAACCACAGTTAATCTTCTATTACTATATTTCATTATGCCAACATGAAATTTAATCTCTTGGATAGATTTAATCCTATTTCAAGCGGAATCCTTTTAATTTTTCCTAGCCAAACTAAACAGCCAAGAATTGCTGCAAGCTACAAGTTGCTATTATAGTCTCCACAAAATTCCAAGGTGACTTTAGAAAGTGCAACAAATCACTGAAAGGTCTGTTTCCTCCTTGTGTTTTCTTTCCCTAGAGGTTTCTTGTGTTTTCAAGAAACCAAAATAAGACGAAAATAATTATTTCTTGGTGCTTCGAACTAAGTAAATATATTTTAAAGACCTTTCAAGCCATCTAGAATAACTTTTCCATCTGTGCATTTCCGTAAATGCTTCTTCGAACTGTATCATTCCTCGCGATATGAATTGTTATTCATTAAGTTCCCATGGCAACCTTATTTTAGCAGTTTCCATGACAACCTTCTTTTGCGCTTCTAATATTTCAGGTTTGTTAAATATATTTTTAAATTGTTTTTCTCTATAAACTCTAAAAATAAAACGTAAAAAAATGTTATTTAAAGACTTTTTATAAAAACTATTATTGATTTTTTTGTGTTTCCTCTCCTTATATATATTTTGCTTTTTTTTTTTCTTCCAAAATTTAATAAATTTTAACTGTTTGGGACTTCTTAAATTATTTATATCAGTACTTAATTCATGGGAGGCCAACCCAAATGATCTTGTGAGTCACTTTGGAAATGTATCCTAACTCCGCGACCAGCATATAAAATTATAAATTCCCATATTAGATTGAGACCTATTATAGACATTTTTTTGGAGTGAAAAATTGAAGCATAATGAATTATTATTATTGTATTATTCTTACATGCAAACATAGATAATGTAATAATAATGACACTAAACGTACATTGTAAAGAAATATAGGACACTAAAAATGAAATATAAAAAAAATATATGAATATGAACGAAATAAAAAATTGAAATCATAATTTTTTTATATTACTAGACGAGTAATTTATAGAGTTATTTATTTTACTATTTGTTTCTCCACTCTTTCACTTAGCGTTTGCAAATCGATCTCAATTTGGGTATTGGTGTAACGTGTTGCAAGTTAGCGTCCGTTATATTTGAGCGTCTTTTATATTTGGTCAATATAATTTTTGAAAAAAAAATGATTCCCAGGTATAAGTTGAACCAAAAGATCTAACAACTTTTGTGCCAGATTTCTCAAATTGGAAAATTTCTCTTTTGTGATGTAAGTGTTATAAAAATCTATTTTTCATTCTAATGTTTCAAAAATGTGTTTTAATTCAATATTTTGCATTGTTGGTCAACCAGTACTATTTGGAGATATTCTGGGACAGACTTCATTTTAACATGAAAGGGAGTTGAATATATTTCAAAAATCTAGAAATGAAGTCATTGAGGTCATTTAAAGTAGAACAAGTTATATTAGATGTTCCAAGATGCGCGACCATCATGAGTTTGCAAAATGTAATTAAATTATTCTCCGAACTCATAAATAAAACAGGCAATATCTGTTATATATTCGCAAGAATATTTTTTTAAACTCAAAGTTAATTTTTTCTCATAATTTCGACAGCTTATAAAATAAATATATTTTGTAAAATTGTGACAAATCTCACCTGCCGAAAAAAATTTTCATATTGTGCCGCGGGTTAGTAAGTAATTGAGATAGACACATGCTGGATACCGCACTTTGGATACATGTTGTAACGTCTCGGCCTATATTAGACCTATAACGGCTTCAAGAAGAGGGGCACTTTCAGCTTCATGGGAACACTTTAACTTTCATTTTCAAGCACTTTATATATAAAATTTGATCACAAGTGCACGATTCAATCAAAAGTACGGTTCACTCCACGGTTGGCGATTTTCAGAGTTCTCGAGTCTACGTCGATTCTAATTGCGTGATCTGCGGCAGATCTTAATTATCACACTGCGTTATACAAGAAACCATAAGGGGTTCACTTTGGAAATAGGTGGAATATCTGCCTGTTCAGTCACTTCAGAAAAAAAAGGAAAAACAACACTTCTGGTCGGCTCTTCGCAGAACTCTCTCTTCTCCACCAAAGAAAAACTCCTTTTAAGACAATCCGTCAAGAGGAGGGGGGTAAGCTTCCCTCACTTCTCATTAGAGTAGACATTTCTCAGCTCGTATTTTATCACCAATCACGAATGGAACAACTCATGGGCAACTCATGTATAGTTTATTCAGTCAGTACTTGTTTTGACCTGTGAAGGGCGCACAGACATTCGCTAATTTTCTGAATCTCATTATACATGATAAGGAATATCTGCTACCTTATTGTAGTGACAAGTTGTTCTCATTAGTACAAAACGCTAAATGTATGTAATATAACTACCCACAATACAGATTGTCTGCTGTCAAATTTGAGTGATGTGTTGGTATTATATACATGTCAAATAACATGCATTCCTCTCTCCTGGGAATGAAACACAAAAACCTCTTCCCGTGAGAAAAAAAAATTTTACAATGTTCAATGTAGGATTAGAATAAACTTTTACAACAAATATTTTAATATCATTTACCGAACAGATCAAAAGGCATGATGAAAGTATAATGTTAAAGCGCATATATTACATCTTATTCAAATTCAGAATTTTCGTTTTTCCTTTAAATGATTCTTCCAACAAGAAAATTCAAAATTCATGACATCTTGTGCATTTTCTGACACTGAGCAACTGCTGCCACCTTTTCTGGAGTTCCTGTGGCAGAAGTGGGCATTCCTTATGATGGAGCACCGTCTGCCATAAGGTCTGGCAATCGATTTGAAGGTGCAGAACTTGCAATCCACGAAATCTTCCTTCTGACACCATGAAATATGGTTGTTTGAAATATAAAGATCCTCGTGGTTACATTATTCGAGAAATGGTAGATGTGTTTCAGATTCGTTTTCTTCATTTCTTTTACTCATTTAAAGTTTGTAATCTGAATTCTCTGGTCTTTTTTGAGATTGGGTGACCTGTTTGTGCAGCAGAGATTTGAAAAGCCGACGTAACATAAAATCCATTCATAACTTTAAAAAGCCTACAAAATAACATTAAACATATAAATTTTTAATGTTATTTTGATACTTGAAATTCATCTATCCATGCTTTTGATGTAAATCGCATTAAATTCAGTTCCTATTTGAATTCATATTGCAAAATCTAATTTTGCTGATATAGATGTAACTTTTATACTATATTTTAATAATGCCATTAAGTTTATCATATATTAGAAGTACATTATCTTCTTGAAGTGAAATTATCCTTTGAAAGAGTTTAAAATTGTTATTTATTTATATAGTAGGATTTTACATCAATAAAAACGTTAAAAAAAGATGCGTTCTGAACCGCTTTGGCTGATTCAGAAATAAGGGAACTTGATTCGAAAATTCAAAGTCGATGAAAAATCGAAAGCTTCCGAACAAATAAAGGATAGGCCAAATGAATTCGTAAGCCGAAAATTCCTTCCATTGGATTAAAAGAGGAGAAGGGAACGGTGCGAAATTTCCAGATACCATCCTTAGGGGTGTTCTTTAAATTGCGGATGAATAGTAACAAATCGCTCTTTTCCACACTGGTAACTGGTGGTTATGTAGTAAAGTCAGCTACATATCTACCTATATAGCTACAAATGACTTCAGAAAAAAAAAACATTGCATTTGAACACATTTCTTAACATTTTCCCAAGTTTCCTTTTATACATGTCCTAATCTTTAAAGAGCTAGAATATATCTAAATAGATTAAAATTTCGAACTTTTCATGCATCGATATAGAATAATGCTAAATAACTCCTGAAAGCTATTCCTGACAGTATGCACATTAAAACAGTACCCCCAGTGAAGTTTTATTGTATAGAGACAATATAACTGTTTAAAAAGCACTTGTAACTTAAAAAATTTTAGTAGACATCACTCTTATATTTAAAAAATGAGATTCATATGTTTTAAAATAAAAATTATAAAATTATCTATTCAAAATCAAACTCAGCGTTAACTTTTATGGCAAGATTGCTCAACGAATGAACATCGTGGTTAATTATAGTCATTGTAAATTGACTTCTCGTTAAAAAATAACAACAATAATATGCATAAATAACTTAACCTATATAATATTTTACCTTTATATATATATACCAAAAGAGAGCCAAAACATTATGACCACCCCTACATTTTGCAATGAACTCGTTTGGATGACGTGGAAGGCACGTGATCAGGTGGAAGTGGTATTTAACTCCTGCTGGAGAGTCTGAAGAATCATTCTTTCACTTACTTCTGTGTGTGATGGGAAAAGGCTGCGGATTTAAGCGACTTTGATGGAGGGCAGATTATAATGGCTCGAAGGCCCGGAACAAGTATTTTCCAAACTGCACGATTCATGGGTTGTTCGCGATCTACAGTTGTTAGTACTTATGCAAAGTGGATGAATGACGGTGAAACCAGCAGTAGACGACATGGTGTTGGACGTCCACACGCTATCAAAGAAAAAGGTCGTCGGAGACTGTCTCGCATGGTGAAGCAAAACCGGAGCCAGACAGTGGCTCAGCTGACAGCCCAATACAATGCAGGGCCAAGTAGAATAGTATCGGAGCACACTGTTCGGCGGACACTGTTAGATATGGGGCTACGCAACAAACATCCCACTCATGTGCCTTTGCTGACCAAGCGTCATCGTCAACTGCGCCTGCGCTGGGCCCAGGAACATAGTGACTGGACCCTGGATCAGTGGGAGAGAGTTGCCTGGTCAAATGAATCACGGTTTGTCATTCGTCAAGCAGATGACCGTGTCAGGATATGGCATCTTCCAGCCGAACAGTTGCTCCCTCAATGTACAGTAGATCATACACAGGCCGGTGGTGGCGGTATTATGCTTTGGGGGACATTCTCGTGGGCGTCTCTGGGACCCGTAGTTGTGGTAGAGCAGACCATGAATGCTACAGGGTATCTGAACATCATTGCTGACCAGTTGCACCCTTACATGGCCTCTATTTTTCCAGCTGGAAATGGAATGTTCCAACAGGACAACGCCCCTTGTCACAAGGCTAAAATTGTGTTGGAGTGGTTCCAGGAACATGATGCTGAATTCCAGTTAATGTCCTGGTCGCTAACTCACCGGATCTCAATCCGATAGAACACATTTGGGATGTTCTGGGACGGCAGATCAGAGTTCAAAGACCACTAATTCGCAATATCTCGGATTTGCGTGACCGGTCTGGTACAATCTGTCTCCGGCCATATACCAAGAACTTATGGCATCCATGCCAAGGCGGGTTGAAGCTGTGTTGCGCGCCAAAGGTGGGCCAACTCGTTATTGACAGGTGGTCATAATGTTTTGGCTTTTGAGTGTAATACATATATATATATACATATGTATAAATTATATTTTGTAATAGAAAGTAAATAAATAATGATATATGGGTCATTATTGGCTTATCAAATATTTCAGTATTACTTCAACTGTATATAAGCGAAAGAACTATTAGGAAAATGGTTGTTACTTTTCAATTTGCTAATATTCATGGAAGACAACGTACTTTCATAATTATGTTTATTATTATATTTATTCAGATAAACTCGCACATTTTACTGGATTTCTTATTTATTCAACATGTTTAAGGAATTTCATCAAATATGCGACGTATTATTGCAGCAAACTTAACCCGATAGTTACAAAAATTGCGACTTTTTAAGTGAAATTAAGAAAAGGAAGAAAAAAGCCTATAGTCGATACCTTTCAAGAATTTTCTCCAGATTTGTAACTAGTTTTAAAAAAATTCTAATTAAATTAAATATTTTCAGACATTTATGTGTTTAATTTTTTATTTTATCTTAGTCTTTCAACAAAATTATTTTACAAAAAATGGATATAGTATGATATTTTTAAATTAAAAATACACATGTGGTTATAATGTAGCTCATAAACAACGTATGTATCTCTATTTTCCATGAATTAATTTAATTTCTTAACATTTTTATAAATACAATGAATGGCAAGACATCGTGAATTGCACTAAAGTAAACTGTACTAGTATACTTTTCATGTTGACTAAACTACTATAGGACAACTAAAGCTTTATAGGGAAACTACATTGCAATATCATGATGCATTGGATAATACTTGATAACAATTAGTTAAAACGTTTCTTGCGTTGATATTAAAAAAAATTATTTTATTGAAATAATAACAATAAATCTAACTTATTTGAATGCTCAGCTTATTCAAAACATTAAGATACATACTCAATCTCGGTTAAACTTTATTTAAACCAAACTTCCATTAATCATTTGAACTTTTAAACGCCACACCTCTAAAGTGTACAATCCACAAGCAAACCAAACGATTATTTTGAGGCACATCGGATAACAGCTCACCTTTCTGAAAACACTTTTCCCCCAGTTGCCCAGCCCCACAGACTATTTACTCAGTGATCCATCTGTGGACTCATTCAATTGTTGTGATTACGGTTACAGATAAGATGTAAAAATGGTACAACTCCACCCACTTGGGGGGAAGGTGGGGGTGAGGAAGTTAATACACTTATCGTTTGCTATCCCCCGCTAGCCTCTTAAGAGGTAAAGGTGGTTTGATGTCTTGCACGATCTATTGGGTTCAGGCAGTTAAGGCTGGATTTTTACACATGCACTAAAGAAGGATGAGGGGGAGGGGGGTAAATCGAAACTATTTACAAAAAAAATTGCTTTTTATACAGTGTGTAAAAAATTAATTTATAATTTTTCCGTTTATTCAAGTGAATCTTTGAAATTTCAATTTCATTTAAATGAGTAATAGTACAGAAATTTATTGAATATCCCATTAAATCAGTGGTTTTTATGTTATAAATGATGTTAAGAAAATAAATAATTGATATAAAATAACATGAATTTTTTTGATGAGCACAAATTTTAATAATTGTTAGCTTCACAGTTATTAATAATTAGTATTTTCATTGGTAAGGAATTTATGATTTTATGTATATGAATATTAAAAATCTCGATTCCTTTCACAGCGATTCATTTTTGTCTCTGTGTGTTATGATTATCGTTGTTTCTTGTCCCACTTGATTGACAGCAACATCTGGACCAGGGGTGGTCAACCCACGGCCCGCCTTGAACATTTTTCCGGCCCGTGAGATTTATTTCACTTTTACAAAATAAATTTATTTTATAATGGTCAAAGTAGTGAAAACCAATGTATTAAAAAAACGCATTATGTGTGCATCCCTATACTCAAAAATGAACTGTCGAAATTATGAGAAACAAATATCGCACTAGTAAAATAAATATTTTTTAATGATTTCATTTTTTCTATTTCGTTTATATATTTTTTATATTTCATTTTTAGTGTTATATATTTCTTTACAATGTGCGTTTAGTATCCTTATTGTAATATTATCTATGTTTACATGTGAGAATAATAGTAACACAATAATAATAATTTATGTTTCCATTTTTTCGTCCCAAAAAATGTCTGCAGTGGGATTAAATCTAATAGGGGGATATATAATTTTATATGGGCCCGGTGTATATCTAAAGTGGTCATTTGGGTTGGCCACCCCCGATCTAGACCAAGTTCAAGATCCCGAGTGGAAGGGGGAGGGCAGCTTCTGTTGGTAGAAGTCTGATTGGTTCCGTGTCGCTGAAGAAGGAACTTAGTGTCTTTCTGGAGGACCTTTAGGGGGAACTACAACACACAAATCGAATGGGGGAAAACTTCTACCAAGCAGTTCTACTAATGAGGCAAGATGCTCAACATCACACACGCCACTGGTGCTCCTCGTTTTTTGAAACAGTGTGTACAACAAAGCCGCCAGCAGATTGAACCTCCGCCCTGATCTCACCAGCTACTCACGTTGTCACTGAGACATGAGTCGGGTGTGTTATGATTTGAATATAGTCAGTTAGTTATTATAAATCGACATCAAATGATTTTAAAAAACCTTTTTATTTTTAAAAAAAAAAGTTAACTTTTAATTACTTTTTTGATTATATATCAGAAGAAAAACAGTTCTTAAAAACAAATTAACCATTTTACCGATGTTATAAAATTTGTAATTAATTTTGAATATATTTTGTGGAATTTTAATTAATAATACTGTTATTATTATTTTTTATATTTATTTTTTTACTGGACGGATGTTGTTTTTCATATATTAATAATATAAAATCTCCGGCTCCCGGTGCCTTAGATTTCGGGTTCCAGTTCCATGGATGTTTGTAGTTCTGAATCCACTTTAAACGTAGGTCCTGGTCACGTATGATTGCAGAGCGTTGACCGTAGGGCTGAAAACTCTACCCCTTAAAAACATCTCCTGTTTCTAAATCTGCCGGTAGGAAACGGCCAAGGCTCAACATTGACTGTAGTACCAGACAGTTAGTTAATTAATAATTTAAAATAAATTGAAGAAACTTTGAAGCTACTGCTTGCATTCAATTATGAAAAATACTAAAACGCAGGCAACATAATTTTTCTTTGTTGAGAAGGGCTGCAATAATACTGACTTAAAACAGCCACCAATTAAATATCTTTGAAATAAAAAATGAAATTCCGTCAAAGAATTTTTATTACGTTTTAAATAATACATTTAAATTTACAGATTTAAAATTTTATATTATTTTTTATGTTTAATGTGCTTATAACTTTTAAAAAGATCTAATATATTTTTTAACCATAACGCGGTGTTATTTTACTGTAGTTAAAATTATGTTCTGATTCGATTTAGTTTTAAGAAAAGAAAATAATTTTAAAAAGAATTTCGATAAAGATTTTACTAGTAATATCGATAAAGTATTTCAAAAATAAAATTCTGAAAAACTGCAAATTAATCATACAAAATAATTCAGAAATTAATAATTCTTGTCTTTTAATCTTAATAAATACATGCAATCAATTCTAATTATTCTTGCATCTTTGATTTAAAAAAAAAAGTTATGAAAAGAACTTTTATTTTTTTATAGTTTTTATTATAATTATTGAACGAATTTTAAAGGAATATCGAATTTGCGATTTGTTCATCCATTCTTAATTATCCATTTAATTTAAAAGTACTATAAATAGTTATTTGAAATTTTTCGTAAAGAGACTTATTTACTGTATTTTACGATAAGAAATAAAAATAAAATGTTTTCTCAAAAGTTTTATCTGTAAAAAAAAAAAAATGTGCGCATGCGCAGTGGTGCAGCTTTTACTTCATTAATCTTATTTTTCCCTTTTTCCCTATTGGAAAGTTCTGGGTGGAATTGTTATTCTCCCTGATCAGCTTAGATAACCAATTTCTGATGTGTGTTTCCTATTAAAAAGGGAGTTGCACTTTTTGGTTTGTTATAAATTACTGTAAATGGCCAATGGGACGAAGATAATATTCCGTTTCTTCTCTGTTAAGAAGCTTAGTTTTGTTAAAACGCCCTTTGTTATCATTTACGGTAAAATTATATGAAAAAGATGTGCTCTCATAATTGTGGGAAAGTGTGATTTCTTTTTTATCCCTCCTGTGGTTTCACCCATCTTCAGCATATTTACCGGTTGCATTTAGAGCAATTCTTAACTAGGCTTCAGGGGCTTTTTATATAAAGGGGCTAGGTAAATATTGCATTTGTCAAAAGTGTTTTAAAAGAATTTTCCTCTGTATAGAAATAGTAAAGGAGTTTCTTTAGTAAATAAAAGTTACAAGTTTAAATTTAAGCATAATTAAAGTGATTTTTGAGTTTCAATGGAAAGTATGTCACAAATATTTTTGAATTATTGATTAAATAAATAGCATTCAACAATGGAATAATTAATTAATTTCTTATTTGTTAAAAATAATATCTCCAAATATTTTTTGTGTCTGTAATTATGGAAGAATTGATCAATTTTATTTAATCATAAACATACTTATTAACAGTAACATTTCTTTTTCATTAATAATCATTTCTTCAATATTAAAATTATCTGTATGTTCAATTATAGTTTATAACAAAGGTTTATTTATTTGCTATAAATTTATTCTACGTTATTATAACTTAAATGTTTTTTTAATCAAGATATTTTACTTCTTCTTTTCTGTGATCATTTTATAACTATATGATACAAAACTGCCATAATGGGAATAGATTTTAAGTTTCACTATATTGCTATACTATAGTTTATGTATTATAAGCTAGATAGCTCTTTTAATATTTTCTGAATGTAAATGGTTTTATCAATATTTGTGTTTACACATAAAGTTTAAGAAATTGATATTAAAAAGTTTTTGATTGAATTTGATTTTTTTCAATCGTAAATGTACACATTTAACAGTATTTCTTTTACTTTAATAATCATTTCTTCAATATTAAAATGATCTGATGTTCAATTATAGTTTATAGCAAAGATCTATTTATTTGCTATAAATTTACTCTGTAATTATAACTCAAATATTTTTTAAATAAAAAATTTTTATTTCTTCTTCTTTTTTGTGACAATTTTTTAACTGCATGATACAAAATTGCCATAATAGATATAGAATTTAACTTTTAGTATATTGCTGTATTGTAAATTATGTATGTCCCAATCATAAATTTTCAAAGTAATCTACTATATGTGTAAAATATTCAATACAGTTACAGAGATTTTGATAAAAATTTTTACAATTCATTGAAAAAATTTATTTAATGTATATTATAATGTATAATATAAAAATGTAAATATCGATTAAATTCTGCAACAATACATTTTGAGATATCTTTTTTTTAATTCATATACTTTAAACAATACTGAATAATTTTGTTGCTTTTTAATTGTTATTTTTTCTAATTAAGCAATAATTTATTGTTAGGATTTAGGTTCGACAGTTTCCATCATAAAATTAGTTATGGAAAGATCATAAATTAATCAAAATCAATTTTTTTAATGTTAACTAAGAAAATTTTGAATAGAATATTTGATAGGTTTGTCTTCTGATATGAAAACTTTAATGTTTTTTTCCAAATTAAAAAGGAATCGCATTTATTGAAAAGATACGAAATGACTACTACTATGTCCAAATGTTAAGACCAATTTAAAAGTCCCGGGGTTTATGGAATTTCCATTTTTTTTCTTTCCCGAGGACAGCAAAGGAACTCTCTGTTTTTTTTTCCCCCTATTTCTTTTCTTTTTTATCTTTTTTTTTTTTTTTCTTGTTCTTTTTTTTGAAGAATGAAGTAGAAGAACCGAGGAAATGAAATAAAGTAGCCATTCCACTACTAAAGTGTCACTTAATGGGTTATTTTGAAGAAAAAGAGAAAGAAATGTATCGCACAATCGTGTGCGGGTGCATGGGACGCCCTCTTATCTAAAAGCAGTACTATGCTTGTTCCTTTATTTGTCTCGTAAAATTTGCGAAATAGTACTTTTGATTAAAGTATATGATTTTTTCCTTTCCTTTGGTCTTAGAAGAAAGAAGTCATAACTAAATTCAATCTCGGATACTAAACTTATCTATATGAATTATAAAGCAGTGCTGGATATTAAAAGTTGAATGTTCAGACTATAGTGTTAAAAATTGTGCCCTAATTGAAAATAATATATTATTGTTGTTTAACATGGGAGCCTGATGGTCAAGTAGCTAGCGCTCTGGCGCTCAGCATCACAGGTTTCGGGTTCAAGTCCCGGCTGTGCCATGGATGTTTGAAATGATTCGGAATCCATTTTAAACCATAAGTTTAACATGGTTGTAGAGCGTTGAGGGAGTATTGTTATTTCTCGCCCATAGCTTGTTTTTTTATTTGTCTCGTAAAATTTGGGAAATAGGATTTTTCCCTTTTAGTCTAAGAAGGTAGACGTCATAACTAAATTCAATCGCAGATGCTAAACTTATATTTTATATGAATTATAAAACAGTGTTTCATATTAAAAGTTCAATTTTGAACTATACTGTTGAAATGGGGGTATAAAAAAAAATTATTGTTGTTGAACATTAGTAAATATCGTTCACCAATACAAATCAACTTCAGAGTATACTGTATTTGAAGTATTTTATTTATTTTTTTCTAATGCATCTGGCAAATACTGGGATAGTTATCTTTTATGCCATAATGACTCCACTGATGTTACTCACTTGGCATCACCCAGGAGTCACGTGTAACTTGAAGATAAGCTATGGACGCTTGCCAAAAATATAAGGATAATAATTGGACGCAATGCCAAAAAAACGTTCTACGATCATATTAGACCGGGACCTACAGTTTAAAGTGGATTCTGCACCAATACAAACATCCATGTCCCAGCCGGGATTCCAATCCGATACCTGTGGTAAGGAGTGTCAGAGCGCTAGCCACTTGGCCATCAGGCCCCCTTAAAAACATATGTCAATTAACAGTAGAAATATAAAATTTATATTAAGTTAAATCAAAGAAATTTTTATATTTAATATATTTTACATGGATATATTAATATTTTATGTATAAATAGTAATATATGATGAATTATCATATATTTAAACAATGCAATATCTTATATTATTAAAATAATTTCCACTGTTTTAGATAATTTTTTAAAAAATTGAATATAAACATTTGAATTTTTAGTTTTCATTTTTTCCCATGATAAAAACTTTTACACATGATTTTTGCTTAGTGAAGCTCCTACTCTAGAACGTATTTTCTATTTCGCTGTAGTATCGTAACCCTAGAATTCATCGTCTCCGTGCGTCTTTTTGTGGTAAAAGGCGAGAAACAAGCCATCTTTTCAATCACTCCCGAAGTTAACGATGAAAAAATCATGTTTCAATCTCCATCCAAGCCGGCCCGAAGGCAGGATCGGATCTTTGATAGCCCAGAATAAAACCCCCAAAACCTTCCATTTCATCCCCCCTCTAAATGCTCATAATAACAGCATGAGAAGCCCGCAAAACAAAACGCGGCTGTTTGTTGGAGAAAAACGAGAGCGATGAACAACAATACACTATTTCTCCTCCAATACCCAGTAGCAACTTTATTACGTTCTCATATTCCTCCAGAAAAATCTCGATTCTCTCGAGTTGCTACTGTTACTGCTGCTCCTGGCTGCTGCTACTAACATTTTTTTGGCCAGCCCCTTCTTCTTTTTTCTCCCCTGGGAGCACTACTCGATAGATGCTCTGGTTGTTTTTATAGTGTTGCATTGGGTTGCCTTTTATTATTTGGACCCCCAATTTTTTTTTTATCTCGGTGACAGCAGAGGAACTCTGTCTGGTTTTTTTTTCCTTTTTTCTTTTTTTTTTTTTTTTTTTTTTCATATCTTTTCTTATTCTTTTTTGAGGAATGAAGTAGAAGAACCGCGGAAATGAAATAAAGTAGCCATTCCCCTACTCCAGTGTTACTTAATGGGTTATTTTGAAGAAAAATGTGTCGTACAATCGTGTGTGGGTGCATGGAATGACCTGTTATCTAAAAGCAGAGTGCTTGTTTTTTATTTGTCTCGTAAAATTGGCGAAATAGGATTTTTGATTAAAGTATAAGGTTTTTGTTTCCCTTGAGTCCTAGAAGGTAGAAGTCATAACTAAATTCCATCGCAGATACTAAACTTATTTTATATGAATTATAAAGCAGTGTTTCATATTAAAAGAATGTTTGAAATATAAGTGTGCCTTAATTTAAAATACATTTTTATTTGTGTTGAACATTGGCTATCGCACTGGCACTCGGTACCACAGGTTAAGGGTTCGACTCCCGGCGGTGCCATGGATGTTTGTAGTGGTTCGGAATTCCCTTTAAAAAGTTGCTCCCGGTCCGAATAGGATCGTAGAGCGTTGCGGGGGCATTGTGACTCCGCGTGCGTGGCTTATTTTCAAGCTGCACGCATCTCCTGGGTAGTGCTAAGTGAGTAACGTCGGTGCATCTCTTGCCTTCCCAAACAACTGTCTACGTGTTTGCCAGCTGCATTAGAACAAAAAAATATAGATATATATGCAAATTAAACAGTTAAAAATAAAATTTATATTGAGATAAAGCAAAGAAATTTTTATATTTAATATATTTTACATGGATATATTAATATTATTATATATATAAATTCACATCAGTGGCTCATCAGCCCCATGGTGTACCAAGGTCACCTGCCTGCTGGTAGATTTCTAGACAGCAGATGATATTGCATTATATATATATATATATATATATCTTATATTTAAGCTGATTAAAATATTTCTTTAAACTATTCTAGAAAATTTTGAAAAAAAAATCGAATATGAACTTTTGAATGTATAATTTTGGTTTGTTTACATAAATAAGTTCTAGATCATCCCTCTTGTGGTAAAAGGCGAGAAACAAGCCATATTTTCAATCCCTCCCGAAGTTAACGGGGAAAAAATCATGTTTCAATCTCCATCGAAGCCGGCCCGAAGGCAGGATCGGATCTTTGATAGCCCAAAATAAAACCCACAAAACCTTCCATTTCATCCCCCTATAAAGGATCCTAATAACAGCATAAGAAACCCTCAAAACAAAACGCGGCTGTTTGTAGGAGAAAAACGAGAGCGAAGAAAAATACACTATTTCTCCTCCAATACCCAGTTGCAACTTTATTACGTTCTCATATTCCTCCGGAAAAATCTCGATTCTCTCGAGTTGCTACTGCTACTGCTGCTCCTGCCTGCTGCTACTAACATTTTTTGGCCAGCCCCTTCTTTTTTCTCCGCAGCGCAACTCGATAGATGCTCGAGTTGTTTTGATAGTGTTGCATTTGGGTTGTTTTTTATTATTTGGTCCCCAAAATTTCTTCTTATCCCGATGATAGCAGAGGAACTCTCTCTCTCTCTCTCTGGTTTTTTTTTTTTTTTTTTTTTTTTCTTTTCTTTTTTTTTCTTCTCTTGTTCTCTTTTGAAGAAGGAAGTAGAAGAACCGAGGAAATGAAATAAAGTAGCCATTCCGCTACTCCATTGTTACTTAATGTGTTACTTTGAAGAAAAAGAGATAAACATTTTTCGCACAATAATGTGCGGGTGCCTGGGATGTCCGCTTATCTAAAAGCAACGTGCTTGTTTTTATTTGCGAAATAGGATTTCTGATTAAAGAATATTGTTTTCGTTTCCTTTAGTCTTAGAAGATAGACATCATAACTAAATTCAATCGCAGATGCTAAACTAATTTTATATGACTTATATAGCAGTGCTATATGTTAAAAGTTGAGTGTTTGAACTATAGTCTTGGAATATGTGCCGTAATTTAAAAAATATATTTTATTGTTGTTGAACATGGGAACCTGATGGCCGAGTGGCTAGCGCTGTGACGCTCCGGACGACAGCTTTCCGGTTCGAATCCCAGCGTTGCCATGGATGTTTGTAGTGGTTTGGAATCTTCTCGTAGGATTCCCCCGCAGATCCCGGTCTAACATGATCGCAGAACGTTGCGGAGATATCGCTACTCTGCGTCCGTGGCTTATCTTCAAGCTACACGCACCTCTTGTGTAGTGCTAAGTGAGTAACATCGGCGCAGCAAATGCTTTAAAGCATCGAAGACAGCTGTCTGAGTATTTGCCAGCTAAATTAGAACAAAAAAAATATTTTGCATTTATATATTAATATTATATACATATAAATGGTAATATATTATAAAATATATTATATTAAAACTATTTTAGATAATTTTAAAAAACAATTTGAGTATAAACTTTTGAATTTGTAGTTTTCATTTTTTGATATGAATAAAAATTTTACACATGATTTTTGCCAAGTAAAGCTCCTACTCTAGAACTTATTTTTATTTCGCTGTAGTATCGTAACCCAAGAATTCATCTTCTACGTGCATCCTTTTGTGGTAAGAGGCGAGAAACAAGCCATTATTTCAATTCCTCTCCCAAGTTAACTAGGGAAAAAATCCTGTTTCAATCTCCATCCAAGCCGGCCAGAAGGCAGGATCGGATCTTTGATAGCCCAAAATAAAACCCCACAAAACCTTCCATTTCATCCCCCATATAAAGGCTCATAATAACAGCATGAGAAGCCCGCAAAACAAAACGCGGCTGTTTGCAGGAGAAAAACGAGAGCGATGAAAAATACGCTATTTCTCCTCCAATACCCAGTTGCAACTTTATTACGTTCTCATATTCCTCCGGAAAAATCTCGATACTCTCGAGTTGCTGCTCCTGGCTGCTGCTACTAAAATTTTTTGTGGCTGCTACTAACCCTTCTTCTTTTTTCTCCCCTCGGAGCACAACTGGATAGGTGCTCCAGTTGTTTTTATTTTGTTGCATTGGGTTGTCTTTTATTATTGGGTCCCCCAATTTTTTTTTATCCCGATGACAGCAGAGGAACTCTCTTTTTTTCTTTCTTTTCTATTTCTTTCTATTTTTTTTCTTTTCTCTTCTTATTCTTTTTTGAAGAATGAAGTAGAAGAAGCGAGGAAATGAAATAAAGTAGCCATTCCGCTACTCCAGTGTTACTTAATGGGTTATTTTGAAGAAAAAAGGGGAGAAAAATATATCGCACAATCGTGTGTGTTTGTGCTTGGGATGCTGCCGTCTTATCTAAAAGCACTGTGCTTTTTTTTATTTGTCTCGTAAAATTGGCGAAATAGGATTTTTGATTAAAGTATATGGTTTTTCTTTAGTGATAGAAGGTAGAAGTCATAATTAAATTCAATCGCAGACACTAAACTTATTGTATATGAATTATAAAGCAGTGTTTTATATTAAATGTTGAATGTTTTAACTATACTATTGACATGGGTGCTCTATTTTAAAATACTTTTTTATTGTTGTTGAACATAGGGCCTGAATGGCCGAGTGGCTAGCGCTCCGGCGCTCGTCACCACAGGTTTCGGGTTCGAGTCCCGGCGGTGCCATGTTTGTTTGTAGTGGTTCGTAATCCACTTTAAACACTAGGTCCCGGTCTAATAGGATCGTAGAGCGTTGCGGAGGCATTGTTACTCCGCGTCCGTGGCTTATTTTCAAGCGACACGCGCCCCCTGGGTAATAGTGAGTACGTCTGTGCAGCACTTGCCTTAAGACATCTAAGACCAAGCTGTCTGTGTTTGCCAGCTGCATTAGAAAGAAAAAAATTTGTTGTTGAACATGGGAGCCTGATGGCCAAGTGGCCAGCATTCTGGCGCTGGGTACGAAGCTTTCGGGTTCGAGTCCGGCAGTGCCATGAATGGTTGTAGTGGTTCGGAATCCACTATTAACCGTATGTCCCGGTCTAATGTGGTTGTTGGGCGTAGGCTGACAACCCTCCCCCGTAAAGAGAAAACACCTCCTGTTCTAAAGTGTCCGGGCTTACAATAAAAATAAGGGCTTGAATGGCCGTGTGGCTAGCACTCTGGCGCTGGGAACCACAGATTTCGGGTTTGACTCTCGGCGGTGACATGGTTATTCTTAGTGGTTCGGAATTGATTTTAAACGTATGGCCCGATCAAACATGGTGGTAGAACGTTGCGGGAGTATTGTTACTCCTCGTCCGTAGATTATGTTTAAGCTACACCCACATCCTGAGTAGTGCTAAGTGAGTAACCTCGATCTAGCGCTTGTCTTAAGGCATCAAAGACCAAGCTGTCCAAGTGTTTGCCAGCTTCATTAGAAAAACAATTGTTGTTGAACATTGGAGAATATCGTTTTCTAATCTATATCACCTTCAGAGTATATTGTAAAGTATTTTATTTTAAAGGATAAATATTTGGCTTAATTTTTTCCAATGGCAGGGTACAATATGCAACAAAATAAAAAGAACACATGGAATCTGAAAACAACGAAGGAAATCCCATAGTGACATTCTTAGTCCATAAGGGCCCTAACCTCCCAGTAACGACCCTACACATTAGAGGAAACAAGTGCAGGGCATTCAGGAAGGTGGGATGAATCCATGTCCTCTGCCACATTGCAAAGTATGCATTTTGTGATTTCAAATATTCTATTTTTTTCTTCTTCTTTTTGAAGAATGCAGTAGAAGAACCGAGGAAATGAAATAAAGTAGCCATTCCCCTACTCCAGTGTTACTTAATGGGTTATTTTGAAGAAAAAGAGAAAGAAATGTATGGCACAATCGTGTGTGGGTGCATGGAATGACCTGTTATCTAAAAGCAGCGTGCTTGCTTTTTATTGTCTCGTAAAATTTGCGAAATAGGATTTTTGATTAAAGTATAAGGTTTTTTTCCCCTTTAGTCTTAGAAGGTAGACGTCATAACTAAATTCAATCGCAGATACTAAATTTTATATGAATTATAAAGCAGTGTTTCATATTAAAAGTTGAATGTTTGAACTATAGTGTTGAAATGGGGGCATAATAAAAAAAAAATATTGTTGTTGAACATTAGTAAATGTCTTTCACCAATACAAATCAACTTCAGAGTATACTGTATTTGAAGTATTTTATTTTTTTTTTCTGATGCATCTGGCAAATACTGGGACGGTTATCTTTTATTCCATAATGGCTCCACCGACGTTACTCACTTAGCACCACCCAGGAGTCACGTGTAACTTGAAGATAAGCTACGGACGCTTAGTAGCAATGGCAAAACAACGTTCTACGATCATATTAGACCAGGACCTACAGTTTAAAGTGGATTCTGCACCAATACAAACATCCATGTCCAGCCGGGATTCCAACCCGATACCAATGGTACCGTGTGTCAGAGCGCTAGCCACTTGGATAGATATAGATATATGCAAATTAAACAGTTAAATATAAAATTTATATTAAGTTAAATCAAAGAAATTTTTATATTTAATATATTTCACATGGATATATTAATATTTTATATATAAATAGTAATATATAATGAATTATGTTATATTTAAACAATGCAATACCTTACATTATTAAAATAATTTCCACTATTTTAGATAATTTTAAAAAAATTGAATATAACATTTGAATTTTTAGTTTCCGTTTTTTTCCATGAATAAAACTTTTACACGTGATTTTTGCTGAGTGAAGCTCCTACTCTAGAACGTATTTTCTATTTCGCTATAGTATCGTAACCCTAGATTTCATCTTCTCCGTGCATCCTTTTGTGGTAAAAGGCGAGAAACAAGCCATCTTTTCAATCCCTCTCCGAAGTTAACGATGAAAAAATCATGTTTCAATCTCCATCCAAGCCTAGCCTGAAGCCAGAATCGGATCTTTGATAGCCCAGAATAAAACCCCCAAAACCTTCCATTTCATCCCCCCTCTAAATGCTCATAATAACAGCACAAGAAACCCGCAAAACAAAACGCGGCTGTTTGTAGGAGAAAAACGAGAGTGATGAAAAATACACTATTTCTCCTCCAATACCCAGATGCGACTTTATTGCGTTCTCATATTCCGAGACCAACACCGACAAGTTTCGAACCTAAAGCCTGTGGTACCAAATGCCAGAGCGCCATCCACTTGGCCACCAGGCCGCGACTATTTTATGAGTAAAACGACAGTGATGAAAAACACAATATTTCTTCTCCAATACCAGCGGCCTGACGGCCAATTGGCTATGGCTTTAGGTTTTGGTACTACAGGCTTCAGGTTCGAATCCCAGCGGTGACATGAATGTTATGAAGAAAAAATAGAACATTTGAAATCGCAAAATGCATGCTCCGCAATCTGGGAGAGGACATGGATTCATCCCACCTTCCTGTCTGCCCTGCACTTGTTTCCTGTACTGTGTAGGGTCGATACAGGGAGGCTACGGCCCTTGTGGGCTAATCATGTCACTGTGTGAATTCCTTCGTTTCTCGTTGTTGTTTTCATATTGTTTGTGTTCTTTTTAGTTTATTGCTTACTGTAGTCTGCCATTCGAAACAAAAAAATAATTATGCTTTAATATAAAATACTGGGGCCTGATGTCCGAGAGGCTTGCGTTCTGGTTTTATGTATCACATGTTTTGTGTTCGAGTCCCGCCCCTTTGCCATGGATGTTTGTAGTGGTTTGGAATCCACTTTAAGGCGTAGGTGCCGGTCTAATAGGATCGTAAAACGTTGGGGGGCATTGTTACTCCATGTTCGTAGATCTCCAAGTTAAACGCTCCCCCTGGGTACTGTGAGTAACGTCGGTGCAGCCATTATAGAATAAAAGATCACGGTTCAAGTATTTGCCAGCTTCATTAAAAAATAAATCAAAAAATACTTCAAATTGAGTATACTCTGAAGTTAACACGTATTGGTGAACGCCAATATTGAGCAACAAAAAAAATTATTTTAAATTAAGGCACTCATTTTAGCATTATAGTTCAAACATTCAACTTTTAATATCAAACAGTGATTCATAATTCATATAAAATATAAGTTAAGTATCTGCGATTGAGTTTAGTTATGACGTCTACCTTCTAGGACTAAAGGAATCAAAAGTATATACTTTAATCAGAAATCCTATTTCGCAAATTTTACGAGACAAATAAAAAACAAGCACACTGCTTTTAGATAAGAGGTCATTCCATGCACCCACACACGATTGTACGACACATTTTTCTTCAAAATAACCCATTAAGTAACACTGGAGTAGCGGAATGGCAACTTTATTTCATTTCATCGGTTCTTCTACTGCATTCTTCAAAAAAGAATAAGAGAAATGGAAAAAAAAAAGGGAAAGAAATGGGAAAAAAAAACACCAGAGAGAAAGAGTTCCTCTGCTGTCATCGGGATAAAAAAAAATGTGGGACCAAATAATAAAAGGCAACCCAATGCAACACTATAAAAACAACTCGAGCATCCATCGAGTTGTGCTCCGAGGGGAGAAAAAGAAGATGGGACTAGCCAAAAAAATGTTAGTAGCAGCAGCCAGGAGCAGCAGTAGCAACTCGAGAAAGAGTCGAGTTTTTTCTGGAGGAATATGAGAACGTAATAAAGTTGCAACCGGGTATTGGAGGAGAAATAGTGTATTTTTCATCGCTCTCGTTTTTCTCCCACAAACAGCCGCGTTTTGTTTTGCGGGCTTCTCATGCTGTTATTATGAGCCTTTATAGGGGGATGAAATGGAAGGTTTTGTGGGGTTTTATTTTGGGCTATCAAAGATCCGATCCTGCCTTCGGGCCGGCTTGGATGGAGATTGAAACATGATTTTTTTCTCTGTTAACTTGGGGGAGGGATTGAAAGGACGGCTTGTTTCTCGCCTTTTACCGCAAAAGGATGCACGGAGAAGATGAATTCTAGGGTTACGATACGGCGAAATAGAAAATACACTCTAGAGTAGGAGCTTTACTCAGCAAAATTCATGTGTAAAATGTTTATTCATGTAAAAAAACGAAGCTTCAAATTCAAAAGTTTATTTTCCATTTTTTTTTAAATTATTTAAAATAGTTGAAATTATTTTAATAATATTATATATTGTATATAATTTGCATTGCTTAAATATAAGATATTGCATTATATACTACTATTCATGTATAAAATATTAATATATCCATGTAAAATATATTAAATATAAAAATTTCTTTGCTTTAACTTGATAAAAATTTTATATTTAACTCTTTATTTTACATTATATTATTAACATAATTTTAAATGATATAAATCGTGAGTAAATTTGTTGGCAATTTTTTCCCCTTATGCAGCTGACAAACACTTTAGCCAGCTGTCTTTGGTGCCTTAAGGCAGGCGTTGCACCGACGTTACTCACTTAGCACTACCCATGATTTATGTGTAGATTGAAGGACGCGCAGTAACAATACCCCCGCTACGCTCTACGATCTTCTTAGACCGAGACCTACAGTTTAAAGTGGATTACGAATTACTACAGACATCTCTGGCAGTGCCAGGACTCGAACCCAAAACATGTACCGAGTCCGGTACAAAGTGCCATAGCGCTAGTTACTCAGCCATCAGGTTCCTATGTTGAACAACAATAAAATATTATTTTAAATTAGGGCACCCATTTCAATAGCATAGTTCAAACCTTCAACTTTTTATATCAAACAGTGCTTTATAATTCATATAAAATAAGTTCAGTGCCTGCCATTGTATTTAGTTATGACGTCTACCTTCTAGGACTAAAGGAATCAAAAGTATATACTTTAATCAGAAATCCTATTTCGCAAATCTTATGAGACAAATAATAAACAAGCGCAGTACAGCTTTTGGAGGAGAGGGCATCCCATGCAGCCACACACGATTGTGCGGTAAATTTTTCATCAAAATAGCCCATTAAGTAACACAGGAGTAATGGAATGACTACTTTATTTCATTTCCTCGGTTCTTCTACTTCATTCTTCAAAAAAGGAGAAGAAAAGATTTTAAAAAAAAAAGAGAAAAGAAAATGGAACAGAAAAAAAGAAAAAACCAGAGAGAGTTCCTCTGCTGTCATCGCGATAAAAAAAATTGGGGGACCCAATAATAAAAGGCAACCCAATGCAACACTATAAAAACAACTGGAGCATCTATCGAGTTGTGACCCGAGGGGAGAAAAAAAAAGTAGGGGCTGGTCAAAAAAATTGTTAGTAGCAGCCAGAAACAGCAGCAGCAGTAGCAACTCGAGAGAGTCGAGATTTTTCTGGAGGAATATGAGAACGTAATAAAGTTGCAACTGGGTATTGGAGGAGAAATAGTGTATTTTTGATCGCTCTCGTTTTTCTCCTGCAAACAGCATCGTTTTGTTTTGCGGGCTTCCTGTGCTGTTATTAGGATCCTTTATAGGGGGGGATGAAATGGAAGGTTTTGGGGGTTTTATTTTGGGCTATCAAAGATCCGATCCTGCCTTCGGGCCCGCTTGGATGGAGATTGAAACATGACTTTTTTCCCCGTTAACTCGGGAGGGGGAATTGAAAAGATGGCTTGTTTCTCGCCTTTTACCACAAAAGGATGCACGGAGAAAATGAATTCTAAGGTTACGATATTACAGCGAAATAGAAAAATGCTCTAAGAGCTTTACTCAGCAAAAATCATGTGTAAAATTTTTATTCATGTAAAAAAACCAAAACTATAAATTCGAAAGTTTATGTTCGATTTTTTTTTTTTTTTTTGAAATTATCTAAAATAGTTTAAATAAATCTTTTAATCACCTTAAATATAAGATATTAAATTATACATTAATATTAATATATCGATGTTGTTGTTGTTATCGTGTCCCTCATGGAAGGAGGGAAGATGGGTGCAGCTTCTGTTCTGATGGAGCACCCGTAGGTAGAAGTCTGACTTCTGCTCCGTGACGCTCTTACAGTCTTGGAAGGCCGGGACCTATGGCTTAAAGTGGATTCTGAACCGCTGCAAACATCCATGGCACCGCCGGGATTCCAACCCGAAACCTGTGGCACCGAGCGCCAGAGCGCTAGACACTCGGCCATTCAGGCCCAATATATCGATGTAAATACATTAAATACATTTAACTTTATATAAATTTTACATTTAACTGTTTAATTTACATGTGTTTGAACCTAAATTTGAACAGTATAAATGTTGAGAAAATTTCTCTTCAAATAATTTATTTTAATTTTTAGAACGTAGCATAATAAAATGCAAATGGGTATTGGTTTGGTTTGTCGCTCTAAGGTCAATTTGTACACACTTTAGGCTAAATAGACAGGGAGCTACTGTTTAACGTGGATTCCGAACCACTCACACGAATTTCAGGCTACAGTAAGCAAAAACTAAAAAGAACACAAACAATATAAAAACAACAATGAGAAACAGAAGGAAATCACATAGTGACATGATTGAGCCCACAAGGGCCCCAACCTCCCAATACAGTAGAGGAAACAAAACAGTAGACGACCCTACACAGTACGACCACTACGACACCACACGAACAAAATGAATTGGCGCACAGGTAAAGTGACGGACTTCTGACCGAAAGGTTGAGGGTTCGGGTTCGGCTCAATTCACTATTTTTATATATTTATGCTACGTTGTGCACCACAATCCTATCTTAACGACTAGTGAATAGTTAGGTTTTTATTGTACGCTTTTTTACCCCTTTTTTTTTGTTAGGAAAATAAAAGGATGGAATAAAACCAATAAAATAAAAATAAAAATCATAAAACCAAAAATTTATAAAAATACGGTCCTGATTATGGCCTTTTTTTTTGTGTGTGTGGATAATTTGTTTACTTTGCAGCATCACTCTTCAAATGGACTCTCACCGTTCAGCATAATTCCCTGTTGTACTTGTGTTTATTCAAATGAGTTCATACTCTGTTTACTTTTTTAAATATTTTGGCATCGACAAATGGTCCCTAATTGTACTGAATTTTAAGTTTAACTTTAATTTCTTTTATTTTGCATTTTACTTTTATTATTAGTATTTTTATCTTTTTTTTTTTTTGAGTACCATTTAACTTGAATTTTCAGAAACTTTATCTTATATTTCTACTAACATTAATTAAGCAGCCAATTAAAATTTAAAGCATATTTATGAATAAGATGAGGAGGTTTAAGGGGTATTCCCCTGTTGGTACTCCGTAATCGGTACGTCAGTTGCCAGACACCACACGACCCTACAGAGTAGAGGAAACTAGTGCAAGGCAGACAGGAAGGTGGGATGAATCCATGTCCTTTCCCAGATTGCGGAGCATGCATTTTGCGATTTCAAATATTCTATTTTTTCTTATTCTTTTTTTGAAGAATGCAGTAGAAGAAGCGATGAAATGAAATAAAGTAGCCATTCTGCTACTCCAGTGTTACTTAATGGGTTATTTTGGTGAAATATTTATCGCACAATCGTGTCTTATCTTCTTTTTCTTTTCTCATTAATAAACACAACTTTCAGTTGATACATATAAAATATTTATTTGTACAAATACTTAATAGAGCAACCGCCCGCCATCAGCAACTCCGTCGCGTTCCTTTTTCTGACCTTGCCCTTACAACCGAATCCCCGTATAAGACAACAGCCTTATATGGAGTTACAGAAGGAGGAGTTATGGAAGAGTCTCTTGTTCGTGGCGTCATTTGTTGTCATTTATAATGACAAATAGTTTACACGTGCATGGTGCATGGTGCATGGGACGCCCTCTTTTCTAAAAGCAGTACCGTGCTTGTGTTTTTATTTGTCTCGTAAAATTTGCGAAATAGGATTTTTTATTATAGTATATACTTTTGATTCCTGTAATCCTAGAAGGTAGACGTCATAACTAAATTCAATCGCAGATACTTAACTTATATTTTATATGAATTATGAATCACTGTCTGTTATTAAAAGTTGAATGTTTGAACTATAGTGCTGAAATGGGTGGCCTATTTGAACATAATTTTTTATTGTTATTGAACATTGTTGAATATCGTTCAACAATGTATATCCCCTTCAGAATATATTGTATTTGAATTATTTTATTTTAAAGCAAAATTTTTGTATACATAATTTTTCTACCATATAAAAAAAATCAAGTATACTCTCATATGCATTTACCACTCAAATATCTTGCACTACTCTAAATAAATATGTCTAAATGCTTCACAAAACTTCTACATATTTTATGATGCGGGTCTGATGGCTGAGTGACTAGCACTCTGGCGCTCGGTACCCCAGCCTTCGAATCCCTTCAGTTCAATGGAGGTTTGTAGGGATTCGGAATCCACTTTAAGCCGTAAGTGCCGGTCTCATATGATCGTAGAACGTTACAGAGCCCTATCAGACTTCTTCTCACCCAGATTATTCCCAAACTGCAAAGGGGCAAACTCAGCTGTATGTACAATGATGGGGTGTAGTATATTAGTAGTAGTAGTAGTATAGTGGTGGTTCGGAATCCACGTTAAACTATTGGCCCCGGTCTAATTAGCCTAAAATGTGCGATATATGACAGTAGAAAAACAAATCAAGAATGAGGAATTTTAATATTAATGTGTTTAAGAAAGCATATTTTCATTTAAAAAGTCACAATTCCATGTCACTTCTAGGTCCATGTCTAATATGATCGTAGAGCGTTGTAGGGGTAGTGTTATTCGCGTCCATAGCTACTTCTATGTTCCAGCTACATAGCTTCAAGCTACACGTGCCCATTGGGTAGTGCTAAATGAGTCACAGCAGTGCAACCTTTGCTTATGGCATAAAGATAACTGTTTCTGTATTGCCAGCTGCATTAGAAAAAAAGATTTTATGATGGGAATCTTTTCCAAATAAAATACAAAAATACATCTGAAATAAGGTTCTTATATACTTAATCTATTAAATTCTTAAAGCTAGGACTATGATATTAGCTAGCTACAACTGCAGGGTGGACCCCTCATCCTTGGCCACTTGGAACTAGAATAGGCCCAAGTTGAGGCAGACTGCTTGCGTGGAGGCAGATTTTAAAGTTATAAGGGTTGCTAACTGGAAAACTGTCGCAAAGCAGAGATTGGAATGGAAAAAGGTCCTCAAGAAGGCCTTGGCCCACCATGGGCTATCCAGTCATTAGTAGAAGAAGAATATATAATTTGGTTTGTCGCTCTACTGTCATTTTGTGCACACTTTGGGCTGATTAGACCGGAACCGGCAGTTTAACGTAGATTCAGAACCACTAACAAACATCCATGCCACCGTCAGGAATCTGAAGCCTGTGGTAACAAAAGCCAGAGTGCTAGTCAAATTGGCCATCAGGTCGCCAGAAGAAGATACACTTAATTTGAATCACTTAGTTACAATTTTTGAATTTGTGGATTGAAACTTTTATTTACTTTTAAAAGCCTTACTAAAAATATCGAAAAGAGGTATTTTGTAAACACAGAAAAATTAGTAAACCAATCTTTCTCCTTGAACTATTGTTCCTAATACAATATTTTGTGAACAAAAATATTTACTATGCTAGTGTTGGATTGTTACCCTGCATAAATTTGTTTTATCTGAAAACTTTATTTATGTATCAAATATGTTTTTGGCATTACAATTACATTACATAACCATCACATTTTGCTAATGGAATTTTCCGTTTAAAAACTCTCCGATAGATTGAAGTATCTCTAAGGAGACATATGCTGGTTTTTTAACTGTGACGAATGAGGAATTATGAAATGAAAAATTATAAGTTCTAATAATAATTTTAATCGAAAATTATCAATTACTTGCAGCTCTCTATTAAATTGCTTTTAATAGTGCTTAATGCGAATTGAATGGATTATAAGAAGTGTAAATCTTGCCACAGTTACATATGCTATTAAAATCATCATAAAGTCTTATTTTTGCTAAATGCAGAACCTGCAATTTAAGATTGCCCCTTCCTTACTATTTGGCCACAAGTTAGATTGTCAATTTGGCTATTACTTTATTGATAATTTATTCAAATAAAGTAATTTTGGAATTTTATTTTATATCATGAAATATAAAAACAATTATTAAAAAAAAAATGTTTTATGAAATATATTTAAAAATATAAAAAAAAAATATTTTTCGTTTATATTATTATTTTTTAAATATTTTAATCAATTTATGAAATATTAAATAATATTTTTAACATAAATATATATTGTTTTGAGCTTTCCCTATATATAATTTATATTTTGTTGAAATAATTATATAGTTATTTCTTTCATGTTAGTTTAAAAAAGTATTTTAAAAATATATTATAAAATATTAAATAATACTTTTTTAAATTATATAAATATTTACTGCTTTGAGCTTTCCCAAAACATAATTTACATTTTGTTAAAATAATTATATAGCTATTTCTTTCATGTTAATTTTTAAATTATATAAGCAAATGAGAAATCTGATTTCTTAGTTATGCTTAAAATGAAGTATATTTGACAGGAATTCTTGCATTCTACATAAAAAGGATATTTTACAATGGACTCTTAGAATGCGGGTTTTTAACACCCCAAACATTTAAGATATTTTTATTTATCTCAGAGCCCATTCAATTCGCATTGCACCATTAAGAAGCACTTTTACAAAGAGCCCTAAACACTTGATACTTTTTCATTCGTCGCAGTTAAAATAACCCGAAGACGACTCCCCAAAGAGTCGAAAAACACTCAAAAGCCTTTTACAATAACATGATATCACCCATTCCGAGCTAACAAAATTTCCAGCCGACTTTCTTTTCGTCAAAGTTTTCAGGCAAGAAAAACACGACAAAAGTAAAATGAAATGCTACATTTATTGCTTTCATTTGTTATTTTTCAGTTCGAGCAATTTTGTTTGCATTTTCCTTCGTCTGTCTTCAAGGCATTGATGCAAAATTTTCGTTTTGCTATGGCTAGAATTTTAAAATGTTAAACTATGTAGCATTTCTTCGAATCAAAATGTTATAAAATTTGAATATAAGTAAAAATACCCATTTTGTATTGCAAATTTTATTCCTTTTTTCAACATATTCTAATAACAATATTTTAATAATGACACATGACAAATATTTTAAACATTATTTATTTATCCTTTTCTTAATTTTTAACATACAATTATTACTGTTAAGAATTTGATAAATTTTCAACATAAAAAATCCAAATCATACTGACTACAATGCACTATCGTAATCTAGGCTCTTATTTACTCGTATTGAACTTATTACATTATTGGTAGACAAGCATCATATCCCAATAAATATTATTGCATGTACAACGCATTATTTTAATGCGTTTAATATTTTACTCATAGCATTATACTTCTTGACATAATTACTAATTCATTAACGATAGATTAGAATTTTTGTTTTTATTTTTTTTATGTTATATGCATTACCTGTGTACTCAAATAACAAGGAAACACCCTGCAAATGAGTACATCATAGGGATACTAATTCTACAATAAGAGAACATTTCACAAAAAAATATCCAGTGCATACGACAAAATGCGATATTTAAGACTACTATACTATATACTGATATTATAGTTAAACATACAAATTCAATAAAAATGCCTTGATACACTACCACATGACTATAATTAAATATGAGATAAACAATTCAACATTTAAATGAATTTAACATGAGCAATGGGCAGATTTGCAAGCATGAAAACAAAAAAATAATAACTGGAGATATAATGATATAAACAATTAATAACATTTGACAAGCCCCGCCAGCCAAAAGGGACAGCTCAATGTAGTCCATATTCCAATTACATAATAATCCATATTATAATGCCCTACCCTATCAATAAACGCGGAAGCCACAGAATTCCAAATGTCCTTGTGATGGAGATAATAGTTTCTATATTTATTCAGAAACATTTCAACCAGTCTTAATATAGTAAAAGTCTTAAACATCCATCCCAATGGACCTACTGAAAGAAGTCTAAAGCCACTTAAAGAAGTTAGGTCTCTTTTTTGGTTTCCTCTCATCTAAATGCTTTCATTTGTATGTCACGCCAAGTGTCGAAGCGTTACACGGACGACCACAAAGAAGGAACAGTGGAACTTTTTGGCTGACTGCAACTTCTGTATCGCCAGAGATCCTCTGGTTTTTTGAATACGTAAAGGTCTCAGAGTTCGGAGCTCAGCAACGACAAGTCTTCCTTCTCGCTTGACCTCCATGTATCTTTTCTTCTTGCACCAGAGTTTCACATTTTATCCTCTTTCTCTCTCTCTGATAATCTCTCTCTAACTCTAGTCCTTTTTGATTGTCATTCGATATCACCATCACTTTTTTATTCTTTCACAGACCTCCCACCCTTCTTTCATTATTGGCTGAATTTTCCTCTTAAAAAATCCACCCATGGGCCTATTAGTTTTTTTATAGGTAGGGAATGGGATGATACCGACACTTAATCTATCCAAAAAATCAGTTTTTTGCAGGACAAACGTTGATTCCACTCGCGATAGTGTCACTTACCAAAACATTTGTGTACACATGGCGATTACGGCCGATAACATCAATTTCCTTTTTTAAAACTCAACTTCTCAATAAATAAGAGACTCGAGATATTTTCACATGTCATCCTCTAGCCATCTTAAAAACTCTCCGCCAGTAATGCAATACGCAATCTTGACCACTCCATTTTGAAGTATCAAAAACTCCACCAATTAAAACAGTTACATAATATCAGTAACACGCACCCCATATTCGTAATTGTGGTGATGAACCTATTTCCGCAGGAAATTGTCATTCCTTGATCGAATTCGACTCTCATTCGAATGGAGCTATTGGCCTTTATATGCAAACAATTCAATATACATACAAAAATAGATAAATACAGCACATGAAATATACAAAGATTACCAATAATTTTACCTTAATACACAGAAATTATTTCTATATATTTCAACACGACAAACGATATGTTTAATTGAATATGTGGTTTTTCTACAATTCTGATTGAAAACCATTAGGCATTCTTAATTTGACTCTTAAATATATTCATCAAAAGTCAAGATCTGACTAATGTGAAAGACTATAGAACTCTTAAAAACTTAACCATTTAGAGAAAACGGAACACTTAACCATCCTTCCATTAATCCTCTTCCCCCTTTGATCCTCAGCCAAAGCGAACAGCTTCTTCTGAAAGCGCATATTAAGATACATCTTTTTCTCATGTGTTGTTCCAAATCGCTTGATTACTCTCAGTTACAGTAATTACTGTAATTTCAGAACGATTTTTCACTTTGCCCCAAACCCAACCCATCTTTCCGTTTGACATTCGGCATTACAACTGCCGCTCAGTTTTTGCCAAATCTCTGAATTCTGTCCATTAATATCCAATGATTTATAGCTGTCCTCAAATGACTCCGGTCTGCTTTGTTGTAGTGATGCATAACTGTAATTTGTCTGCTGGGCTCACTTATAGATTTGTACTCTCAGGCGGAAGATTGCAAGCTATCTTGTTTAAGGTCTTTGACAAAGATGCATTGCTTCAGATACTTTGAGATATATGGTATCTGAGAAGGCCTTTTAAAGTGAACTGGAAATGGATCACTTTGGTTCATCTGAGTCGAATCTAGTCCATTTATGTCTTCGTTTATCTGAACTTTCTGGATTGGCTTCCTCAGTAAAATTCTAAAATATTTTCATGAATATTTTGAAAATTATAAGGACTTAATGTCAGTTATCTTTGAAAAACATATAAATAAGATTTTAATATTTCTTTTTTATTCCGAAATATTTCCAGCTACCTTTATGATTCCAATTTGTTAAAGGATTTATTTGATTACTATGCCTTAACGTTTGAAATCAGAGGAACATCGTACATAATTTGAAAATGATAAGGATTTAATGCCAGGTGTCTTTGAAAACCATATAAATAAGATTAAAATATTTCTTTTTTATCAAGAAATATTTCCAACTATTTTTATGATTCAAATTTTTAAGGGATTTATTTGGTTATTACGCCTTAAAGTTTGAAATCAGAGGATCATATGTTCAATACTTATAAATAGTAGCAGAGCCTTAATTATCACTAAGTCTTTAAAAATTTAAATAGAGGAAAATTTTGTTGCATTTGCCTGCTAATTTTGTTCACCAGAAATTTGAAGTTGAGTCAACAATATAATGAATATAATGGAAAAAGATGACGTGATTCTCAGGACTGAGGAATGGCTTAAATTAAATATATGTTTCATATGGTATTTGATTTATTAGACTTACACATACATTACTTTTCATGATCATGATACTAATTTAATTTATTTTTCTATATTTTTTTATTGATATGTATTCATGTTTTTAATGACCATTTAATACAATTTGAAAATTATAAGTATTTAATGTCAGGTGTCTTTGAAAACCATATAAATAAGATTAAAATATTTTTTTATTCCGAAATATTTCCAGCCACCTTTATGATTGCAATTTTTAAAGGATTTGTTTGATTATTACGCCTTAACGTTTGAAATCAGAGGATCCTATGTTCAACTCTTAGGGATAATTAAGGCTCTGATACTATTTATAAGTCTTTAAAAATTTAAATGGAGGAAAATTTTGTTGCAGTTCCCGGCTAATTTTTTTCACTAAAAATTTATGGTTGAATCAACAATATAATGGAAAAAGAAAACGTAATGCTCAGGGTTGATTAATGGCTTAAATTAAATATATGTTTTATATGGCATTTGATTTGTTATACTTGACATTATATTTCATGATCATGATACTAATTTAATTTATTTTTCTATATTTTCTGATTTATATGTATTCATGTTTTTAAAGACCATTTTACACAATTTGAAAAATTATAAGGAATTAACTTTAAGTGTCTTTGAAAAGCATGTAAATAAGATTAAATTATTTCTTTTTTATTTCGAAATATTTCCAGCCTCCTTTATGATTGTAATTTTTAAGGGATTTGTTTGATTATTATGTCTAAGTGTTTGAAATCAGAGGATCCTATGTTAGATACTTGGTGATAATTAAGTCTCTACTATTATTTATAAGCCTTCAAAAATTTGTAGATAGAGGAGAACTTTGTTGGATTTCCATGCTAATTTTTTCACCAGATATTTGAAGTTGAGTCAACGGTATAATGAATACAATGGAAAAAGAAGAAGTAATGTTCAGGACTGAGGAATTATTAATTTCTCTAATATTTCCTGATTTGTTTGTGTTCGTGTTTTTATAAACCCTTAATACACATTAACAACTAGTTTTTCTTCTTCACGGAATAAGAAAAGAAAATTAGCTGAAGTATGACGTTCTGGAAGTGATTCTTTGTTTTTGATATAAATTTAAAATTCGTAATATACAAAAAAAGCATTTTTGCACACTGTGTAAGCATAATTTGTCTTTTTAGGCTGAGATACAAGAATTGAGCTAAATTTAACATAATAAAATGAAAGTAATAGTAAAAAAAGTACGTTGTGTAATACACATGTAATTGTTTCTTATATAACAAATGACTTAAAAAGCTTTGACTTTTTTTCTCCAAATTTTGCATTACATATATAATCAATCTGCCTGGTAATCTGAAATTATCGTGTTTTTCTATTAAAATTGCTTATATGTTTCAATTGAAGATTATAATGAAGCGTTCTTTCAGTATCATAAATGTTATATAATTTATATTTATGCATTAATATAAAGCTACCTGGATACCACTCTTAAAACAAGTAGAACTAGCAGAATTAAATTGGTTGGCTAGCCGCTAGGGCAGCCTGATCTATCCTGCCTTATTTTTTTCTTATGAAGTTATCTTAATGCCTCCGTTTACTAGAGTTAAATTGAATTTTTCCAACTCTGCCAAAAGAATTTCCGTCACTGCTGCCACATTCTCGAGAAATGTCTTACGTTTTCGACTATATAAGTCAATCTTTGCACCAAAGTTCACGGGCACGTGTCGAATGGTAGCGCTTTTCAACATTTATTAAAAATAATTAAATATTATTATAAAAATAAGATAAACTCATAAATTGTTTACTTTTGTGTGCAATATATTTATATTTGCTTCTCAGACCAATTCTGGCAATTTTATATTGCTATACATAAATGTTTCGGTGTAATCTTTCATTCCTTAACTGTTGCACAATGCGTTAAGAATATTCCAACAGAGAATGCTTTGAAAATATCCATCTAAACTGTACAGGATGGTGAAGGAAATAAAATTAATTTCATTTTTTGCTTCAGAATATGGCATGAAAAATGTCTTCCGAAATGTGGTGCTTTTTGGTACTTGGAAGTTTCTGCGTCACATTTCTTTCTCGATGCAAGTCGTAAGATTCATGCAATCTGATTTATCTCTAGATTGACTCACTGGGGCTTTTGCTGATCAGTATCTTTATGCAACAATCAACTTCTAAGTTGCATGTAAAGAGGAAAGGGAATGTAGCTGCGGCGAAGTAATAAAAGTTCATATGATTTAAAAAACCCTCGCTGACCTATTCTTCTTTCAAAATGGGTGATGCATCATATTAATTAAAAGTTCTTTGTTAAATTTAATAAAAGATTTTGTTTAATTGAAGGCCTGAGGTTCCTGGAATATACGCAATTTAAAGCCTTCCATCGTAACCAGGCTTAATCCAGGTAGTCTTAATCTGGCTTAAATATCTTTATGCTAGAATACCATAATGAATCACCACATGTTTCGGAATGACGTAATCTGCTACGATACGATTAAAAATTGCCATAAAAAGTAAAATAAAGTGCACGCGACTTTTGGCACTTCATTAGTCGTACGCTGAAATTTTTTTACATTCTTGCTATCTGCTTTATTTACAGCGCTCATCGACTTCTTGCCATCGCTTAGAGCTTGTAAGAAAAATGAATGAAGACGAAAGTAGGATAGAAAAGAAAATTTTCTCCAAGAAAGAGAGGCAGGAATTTATTTCTAGTTCTTTGAGTATGTGCCAAAAACTAGCATAAAGAGACAATTCATAGAGAGAAATGAAAAAATTGAATAAATAAATGGAATGAATAATGTGAAGAAGGGAAAAAAATAAATAATAGTAAATAAACAAATATCATCTGCAAAGTGTATAAAAATAAATAATATGGAGTTAAAGAAAGAGGGGGTGTACGGAAAGGAAGAAAAAAAAAGAACTCATCGTGGTTCAAATATTCGTAAATTTTTGTTGAGTTACGGCGAACAGGACTTTACATTCTTTTTCTTCCTTGTAACCTTCAGTCTCTTGATTTCTATACTATAACACGCGCCATTACCATCAGGATAAAAGGTATAAAAAATATATATATCCAAAAAGGAATGATTTATAAAAAAGTAATGTTGGAAATTCTTTTTCCGTTTCTTTCACTTTCTCTTTTTTTAAAAAAAGGATCACATTTCATACGGATCATGAACATTAACTTCTCTATGCTTTGCTTAGAGTAATGGGACTCACTTTTTCGTTGTTGTTGTCTTCTTTATTTTTAAGATTGAATAATAATAAAAGAAAAATAACACATCAAATGAAGGATAAATAAATACTGAAAACTTTAAAATCACTCTCGCTTTTTTTTACAGTCGTGGCAAGAAGAGGACGAAAGAAAGTAAATTCATTTCGCAAAGATATTTCAAACGTTTTGTTTTTGGAGTTTTTTTTTTATTCTTTGCATTTTTCATTGTAATTTTATAGAGACTAACTAGTCTGCATATTTGCATTTAGATGTTATTTCTCTTTTTTCGGATAGTTTCGGAATTATGTATGTTAGCAGTCTTTAATATCGTTTAAATTGTAATTTCACATTCGTATTCAACCAAAACAATGCCGGTTATTTTAAAAAGTCGTTTAAATATAGAATGAATGAAAAGAAAATTGAAACTTCAAAGTTGCAAAATTTATAAGCTACGTGTTATAAAATTCAATGGAAAAATTTATAAAGTGTGTGAAATTGCTTCTTTTGAAATAAATTCAGAAATTTTGCATGAATTAATATAATTGAAAATATACTTCTATCATTTTCGAGGAAGTATCAAAAAAATTATATAGATTGGATTAGATTGATTTTCTGAGGATGATTTTTATGAATATAAAAGGAAACAAAAAGTATTACACGATTTTTTTGATGCTAAGCATACTTCTTTAGCAGTTTGCCTTCTGGCAGATTTCGAGACAGAGTAAGTTTTTTTTTACGGGGTAGGGTTGTCAGCCAAACGCTTCACAGCCATATTGGACCGGACCTATAGTTTAAAGTGGATTTCGAACCACTACAACCATCAATGGCACGTCCAGGACTCAAATCCAAAACCTGTGGCACCATTGCCAGAATGATCGTCTAGTCACTCGGTAATAACGCCCTCGTATATTATTAACTACCTTTTTTCTACTGCGAAAGGTACATATTTGATGATTTTGAAAATTAATTCAATACAAATCTTTATAACACTTTCGGAAAAGTAATAACTTATCGTAGCTAAGTCTTCTAATTTTTTTAAAGAAAAATTGTATCGCATAAATTTAAAATTCTGCTTTAAAAAGGAATCTATTCTATTTTTTTACCCTAATAAATCGCCACATATTTCGGAATGGTATAATCAGCTAGGATACGATTAAAAATTGCTTCCAAAAAAGAATAAATAAATAAATAAAATAAAAGTGCACGTGACTATTGGCACTTCATTAGTCGTGCTCCCCAGTTTCTCACATTCTTGCTTTCTGCTTCATTTACAGCGTTCATCGACTTCTTGTCATCGTTTACAGCTTGTAAGAAAAATGAATGAAGACGAAAGTAAAAGAGGAAAAACAACTTTCTCCAAGAAAGAGAGGCAGGAATTTATTTCTAGTTCTTTGAGTATGTGCCAAAAACTAGCATAAAGAGACAATTCATAGAGAGAAATGAAAAAATTGAATAAATAAATAAATAAATGAAAATGAATAATGTGAAGAAGGGAAAAAAATATATAATAGTAAATAAACAAATATCATCTGCAAAGTGTATAAAAATAAACAACAAATAAATGATATGGAGTTAAAGAAAGAGGGGTGTACGGAAAGACAGAAAAAAAAACTCATGGTGGTTCAAATATTCGTAAATTTTTGTTGAGTTACGGCGAACAGGACTTTACATTCTTTTTTCTTCTTTGTAACCTTCAGTCTCTTGAATTCTATACTGTAACACGCGCCATTACCATCAGGATAAAAGGTATAAAATATATATATATCCAAAAAGGAATGATTTATAAAAAAGTAATGTTGGAAATTCTTTTTCCGTTTCTTTCACTCTCTCTTTTTTTAAAAAAAGGATCACATTTCATACGGATCATGAACATTAACTTCTCTGTGCTTTGCTTAGAGTAATGCGACTCACTTTTTTGTTTTTGATGTCTTATTTATTTTTAAGATTGAATAATAATAAAAGAAATATAACAAATCAAATGAAAGATAAATAAATACTGAAAACTTTAAAATCACTCTTGCTTTTTTTTACAGTCGTGGAAAGAAGAGGACGAAAGAAAGTAAATTCATTTCGCAAAGATATTTCAAACGTTTTGTTTTTGAATTTTTTTTCATTCTTTGCATTTTTATTGTAGTTTTATAGAGACTTGTCTGTATATTTGCATTGTTTCTCTTCTTTCCAAAAATTCTGGAATTAGGCATAAAAGCAATCTTTAATATCGTTTAAATTGCATTTTCACACTCGTAGTCATCCAAGAAAGATTTGCATTATTTTAAAAAGCAATAAATGAAAAGAAATTGAAACTTCAAAGTTACAAAATTTATAAGCTACGTGTTATAGAATTTACAAACAGCGTGAAATTGTATCTTTTGAAATAAATAGAAAATGTTTGAATGAATTAATATAATTGAAAATATACACTTATCATTTTAAAGGAAGTATGGAGAAAAAATATTTTTAAAACAAAAATTTGGATTATATTTTCTGAGTATGATTTACATTAAAATAAATTTCTACTTCTTCATTGGCGTTACAGCCCTATGGTGAACCAAGACCTTCTGCCTATTGGCAAATTTCTAGACGGGAGATGCGCTCGTTTTACAAGGTAGTTCTGTCAGCCCAACGCTTCACAGTCGTATTAGACCTGCAGTTTAAAGTAAATTTCCAACCACTACAAACATCCATGGCACTGGCAGGAATCAAACCCGGAACCTGTGGCATTGAGCGACAGAGCGCTAGTGACTCTCCCATCAAGCCCTATTATATTATAACTGATTCTTCTGCCGCAAAATGTTTATATTTTATAATTTTTTTTAATTAATTCAATCCAAATCTTTATTACACTTTGGCAAAAGTAATAACTTATCATATTTAAATCTTTAATTTTATGAAGACTTCTATGTGCATAAATTAAATTCTGCTTTAATAATAATATATATATTTTTTTTACTCCAATAAATCGTTACATGTTTCGAATGACATAATCTGCTACGATACAATTAAAAATTACTTTAAAAAAATAATAAGTTAAAGTGCATACGACTATTGGCACTTCATTAGTCGTACGCCGTAGTTTTTTTACATTCTTGCTATCAGCTTCATTTACAACGTTCATCGACTTCTTGCCATCGTTTAGAGCTTGCAAGAAAAATGAAAGACGAAAGTAAGAGAGAAAAAAAACTTTTCTCCGAGAAATAAAGGCAGGAATTTATTTTTAGTTCTTTGAGTATGTGCAAAAAAATACCATAAAGACACAATTCATAGAGAGAAATGAAAAAAATTGAATAAATAAATGAAAATGAATAATGTGAAGAAGGAAAAAAAATAAAAAATAGTAAATAAACAAATATCATCTGCAAAGTGTATAAAAATAAATAGCAAATAAATAGCAAATAAATGATATGGAGTTAAAGAAAGAGGGCTGTACGGAAAGACAGAGAAAAAAACCTCATGGTGGTTCAAATATTCGTAAATTTTTGTTGAGTTACGGCGAACAGGACTTTACATTCTTTTTTCTTCTTTGTAACCTTCAGTCTCTTGATTTCTATACTGTAACACGCGCCATTACCGTCAGGATAAAAGGTATAAAAAATATATATATCCAAAAAGGAATGATTTATAAAAAAGTAATGTTGGAAATTCTTTTTCCGTTTCTTTCACTCTCTCTCTCTTTAAAAAAAGGATCACATTTCATACGGATCATGAACATTAACTTCTCTGTGCTTTGCTTAGAGTAATGCGACTCACTTTTTTGTTTTTGATGTCTTATTTATTTTTAAGATTGAATAATAATAAAAGAAATATAACAAATCAAATGAAAGATAAATAAATACTGAAAACTTTAAAATCACTCTTGCTTTTTGCAGTCGTGGTAGAAAGAGGACGAATGAAAGCTTTGCATATTTTATTGTAATTTTTATAGAGCTTAACTAGTTTGCATATTTGCATTTAGATTTTGTTTCTCTTCTGTCCGATAGTTTTGGAATTATGTGTGTTAGCTGTCTTTAATAGCGCTTAAATCTTACTTTCAAGTCGTATTCATCGAAAAAATTTGCATTATTTTAAAAAGGAATCTAAGTATAGAATATACGAAAAGAAAATTGAAACTTCAAAGTTGCAAAATTTCTAAGCTACGTGCTATAAAATTCAATTGAAAAACTTATGAAGTGCATGAATTCTTTTGAAAAAAATTCAAAATATTTTCATGAATTAATATAATTGAAAATATACATTTATCATTTTCAAGGAAGTATGGAAAAAATATTTTCTTAAAACAAAATTTGGTTTTTATTTTCTGATTATGATTTTCAGTAAATTAAAAAGAAACAAAAAAATGATTTTTTAATACTAAGCAGTCTTCTTCATCGGAACAACAGCCCCATGCCCAATTACACTATAATCATAATTACACAATAAAATGTCTCTATAATCCTGTTTAAACATATGGCATGAATATTTTTCTAAAGAGCTTTCATATGATACCTAGCTCCCCACTATATTTCATGTGAAAAATTCAGAAATACTCTCATAAAGCTTATCTTATCCGATGTTTTCGGCGAAATATATTTGAGAAGTACATATTCATCATTACCCAAAATAAATTGATGGCTAGCTATAGTATAATCACAATTAAATATATGGAATAACCTCGTGGAGACATTTATTATAATAATTAGCTCCACTTTGTATTCCATGCGAAAAATTGTGAAATACATTCAGAATGACAATCCAATGTTTTTGGCGAAGTACACTGCCAAACCACATTCTATGGTACCCAAAAATGCATTGACCTACCTTATAGTCACAAAAGAGAAATAAGGTATAGATGCCCTTCTGGTGGACTTACTTTGTATAATGGCTCGTATTGATGTTGCGTGTAAAAAAAAAAATCAGAAACATCTTCATAAAGCTTATCCGATGTTTTTGGCGAAATATATTTGAGAAGTACTTATTCATCATTACCCAAAATAAATTGATGGCTAGCTATAGTATAATCACGATTAAATATATGGAATAACCTCGTGGAGACCTTTATTATAATAATTAACTCCACTTTGTATTTCATGCGAAAAATTGTGAAATACCTTCAGAATGACAATCCAATGTTTTTGGCGAAGTACACTGCCAAACCACATTCTATGGTACCCAAAATGCATTGACCTACATTACAGTCACAAAAGAGAAATAAGGTATAAGGTCCTTCTGGTGGACTTACTTTGTATAACCGGTTCGTATTGATGCTGCATGTAAAAAAAATCAGAAACATCTTCATAAAGCTTATCCGAAGTTTTTGACGAAATATATGTAGAGTTCAGCCAGTTCCAATGAATTCATCCCGGCTGAGCCCCCAATTTTTGTAGATTTCCACTGGTTCCAATGGATTCATCCCGGCCGAACCTATAGTTTGTTAGACCTCTCTACCAGTCTAACAATGGCTGTACTTTTGCAGTGGGTGTCTAGGGTATTTGACAGACAAAACGCAGTAACGGGTCGTTACTTTAAATAAAGCCATTTAATATTATATTTTACAATGATATTTACATTAATTAAGGGGTTAAACATATTCTCTCGCTGCTTGACGCAGTCTGCCCCAATCGCTCCTGCCAGCATTCTCTTTCTCTTTCTTCGTCTACGGGGTCCTGTCCCCTTCTCGTGGGGTCAGAGTTCAAAGTTGAATACTCCCCCACGTTGTAAACAGGCTCTCTCAAAGACAGCAAGTGTCGCCGCCTGCTGATTATGACATAAACAAATCCTACACATATTTGAGAAGTACTTATTCATCATTACCCAAAATATATTGATGGCTAGCTGCAGTATAATCACAATTAAATATATGGAAGGAATGACCTCGTGGAGACATTTCTTATAATAACTAGTTCCACTTTACATTTCACGTGAAAAATTCAACAACAAGCTCAAAGCCAATCCGATGTTTTTGGTGAAGTTAACTGCCAAAACTCTAATTCAACAATACCTAGGTGGCCTAAAGGTTCGTTCCCACCGAGGCGAGAGACGTGAAGATTCAAGAGGCAAGCGACACAATTTTTTCGACCCCTTCACAGCGAAACGTCAGAAATAGCATTACGCCTAGTGAAAAACCGCTTCGAGTTGAAAGTTGGGCAACTCCAAGCGGCGGACTGCAAACCGGTTTCAGGCGACCGCGGTGAGGCTAGTGATTGGTCAAATTTTTTCGCTTGCATCTTGTCGCCTTGGTGAGCACGAGCCTTAAGGGTTAGCTACATTACACTTAGAAGAATGATATAGGGAAGAATGTTCTATTGTAAATTCTTTTATGGTAAATAGTTCCTATAAAATCGTCTCATGCAAAATCTCAATTTAGTGTACCTGATTAGGAAAGTGGGGATTCAGTTCATATATGTTTTACTAAAAATCCAATTAGTAAACCTAATAACGTCCTAAAAATAAAAACATATTGATATAAGAGTAACATAATTTATTCGATTGTTTCCCAGCTATCTGATGACCAATTAGCTAGCGCTCTGACCTTTTGTACCACACGCTTACAGATTTGCATACCAGCTATGAATGGATGTTTGCTAGTGGTTAAAAATCTACATTAAACTGTAGATCTGTATCTAATTAGCCCAAAGTGTAAAAAAAAATAGCCATAGAGCGACAAACTAAGCCAAATCAAATCATCTATTTCATTAACTTTAAATTTGCTCTTGTACAAATTCTATACAAATTTTTTTACCAATTTAACTTCTGAATGATTTATAGGCAATGCCATATTTAAAAAAATATTACAACAACACAACCAAAGTCAAGTAACACCTACATAATTAAATATCAAAAATATTGGATCTTTTATTTATTTTTAATTCAATCGAATAAATTTTATTGGCTATTATTTTAATGCATTAAAAATATAATATTTTAAATGAATTATTTCATTTACTTCTTCAATTATTGGTATTGCATTCAATTTTGTAAATGATGTTTCATTTATTGATTTTAAAAACAAACCATTTTTAATCACTAATAAACATGCAACTTAAACTTTGGATTGATGTTTGGACAGACTAATTTGAAAGGAGTATAAGACTTTTAGATAAGTTTAATGTATTTGAATGAGGGCTGACTCTACCTTTGTCTTGTTCTATGCCTGACTTAATTCCTTGCATTTTGTGAATGGAATTTTTGAATGTATCTCATTAGCAATTTAAACGTTATTCAAATCTATTTGACCGTGAAGGATTTGCATTTACCACGTTGAAGTTCTCATTTGGTCTTCCCACTATGCCTTAAATTATTTTATAAAACCTCCTATTTATAGATTGTATTGGTTCATTATCGAAAAATTAGACTATTTTAAAGGATTCAAAAAGTTGGGATTTTTTTTTCTTATAGCAGAAGAGAGTAAAAATATTTAAATAAATACATTATTTAAATAAATAAATAAGATCAATAAATTATCGACAAAATACGAAATTGATTTTTCATTTTATTTGATTCATGAATTGAACTTCATTGAAAGAAGAAAAAAAATCAGTCCTCTTCGAAAGATATTAGAATATATAAGGTATCAATGAATAAATGAACAAATTGTAAATTTAAATTTTTAAAAAAATGCTCGTAGAGATGTTACTAAATTACAATTTAATTACGAAGGTTAATAAATTTTTATGTTAGATTCCCTTGGTTTCCGAAGTACGACATTCGCCTTTTTGGTTATTGGCAAAACGTTCAAGCGATACCCGCTTATTTGGTTACTCGAAATATGTTCAAGCGATACTCACTTAATTTGGTAATTTGAAATACAAGCGATACTCGTTTATACTGTAACTCAGTGGGAACACAAGTAATAACCGTTTATTTGATAACTCGAAATGTATTTAAGCACTACCCATTTACTTGATTATACACAGTACGTTCAAACTATACCAATTTACTAGGTTACTTGAAATACGTTTAAGCGATACCCACTGATAGTACTTGGCTACTCGAAGTACATTCAACGATACTCGTTTATACGGTTACTCAATGTAAACACAAGTGATAGCTTAGTTACTCGAAATATGTTAACCTGGGGCCGAATGGCTAGCTCTCTGGCGTTCGGTACCTCAGGTAGCTGGTTCAAATCCCGGCTTTGTCATGGGTGCTGTGGTGGTTCGGAATCCCCTTTAAACCGTAGGTCCCGGTCCTGTTAGGATCGGTGCGTTCGGGGGGGCAACTCCGCGTCCGGGGCTTTAAACGCGCCCCCTGGGTAGTGCAAAGTGAGTAACATCGCTGCAGCCCTTATAGCGAAGATCACGGTCTATTTGCCAGCAGCATTAGAAGAAAAAAGATGTTTAGGGGCCTGAATGGCCGAGTGGCTAGCATTCTGGCGCTCGGTACCACAGGTTTCGGGTTCGAGTCCCGGCGGTGCCATGGATGGTGGTTCGGAATCTTCCAGCGTTGCGGGGGCATTTTTACTCCGCGTCCGTGGCTTATCTTCAAGTTACACGCCCCCTGTGTAATGCAAACTGAGTAACGTCTGTGCAGCGCTGGCCTTAAGGCATCCAAGAAGTCCATGTCTGTTTGCCAGCTGCGTTAGAAAGAAAAAAAATATGTTAACCTATAGTCATTTATCGAAATACAGTTAAGCGATACGCGTTTGTTTACTTGGTTATACACAGTTTGTTCAAACCATACTCATTTACCATGTTACTCGCATTCTATGTTCAAATAATACTCGTTTACTTGATTAGACGTAGTATGTTCAATCTATTTTATGTATTGGTAAGCATATAAGGAGATGTGAAAAGTTATTATACTCTCCATTATCTCACTTCATTAGATTCTGGACTTCATTTGATTGATGTCTTTTACTAGTTTGAAGAAATTGAAGTAGTATATCACGCTTGTTATTAATTGGTTACTCTGCAAATTGTTTTTCAAAATACTGTGTGAAATCTTGTATCACTTAAAAATTTGTAAAATTTGTAGTTACGTTGTAAGTTGGTTTTTTTAATTATTTTGTTACAGAATCTGTAACTCTCGACACCTTTATATAGCTTTGGTGACATCTGAAACATGTGTGAAATGTATTAACACAATAAATAAAATGTGAAAAATAATTATCGTTATAAACAATATCCTAATCAACATGCTGTTAAATTTAACGTAAATTCGGCCTTCCATTTATATTTTGTATATGAATAAAGAAAATTAAAATTTCAAATAATTAGTTATAATCTCAGTTAAAATTCTACATCATATTTTACAAATAAAATATAAAGTGAAAATTAAACTTTCAAATAACTTTTTGTAATCTCTTTTGAAATTTTAGATTGTGTTTTAAAAATAAAATATAAAGTGAAAATTAATCTGTTATATAAAGCGACATTTAATCTATCTAATAAATTATACATTATTTTTGAAGAGATAAATGATAATCCTCATTTTCGCTAACAATAAATAATAATATAGAAAAAAAAATTATGCAATGGGCCTTAAATCTTATTATACATAACATTTCTCTGGATCCCAATGTATTAATTGTTTATCGTTCTTTTATTTTAAATGAAAATTTACGTATGAAAATATCTGTAGTCGTATATTATTAGAGATCTAAGAACAGAATCTTCATAACCTAATTTAAAATTTTTGTATCCTTCAATTCCAGAATTCCTAAATCCTATATCGAATTACATTCATTCATTTTTTAAACTTTCCAAAAAGGGGCAGAAAAAAATAATTCTACGCATTCCAGTCACTGTTGGAAAATAAAAAATACTACAGAAAGTACTCACAAAAAAAAAGTAATCGAATCTTTGAACAAAAAAAAATATTTCTTAATATTTATTCTAGGAAACAACTTTTTACTATTTGTCCAGAAAGAACCTTAAGACAAGGCAAAAAGAAAAATCAATACGATTTTTCTTTTTAAACATTTTTTTGTTCTTGTTTTACTAATATTTTTCTTTCTCCTTATTATATGAACTGAACTCATCTTTCCTGAATGTAATACAAGGTAAAGAACATAAATAAAAGAGTGGAAATTTTTGGTTCCCAAAAAGGAAGGAAATTTATTTTATGGAAACTTTTAAATTTGGGATGGAAATCGAATTCTGTTTGACCCGTCCAAAGAGATGTTAGGAAATATGATTTATCATTTTGTAGGTGTTGATACCTGCAGGGCTATAGTTAAAAAAAATATTCCTAAAACCCAGAAGAAAATATGCTACAGATAGAAATACTTTTCAATCATTTTTTTTTCTGGTTGATCTTATTCTTTATGAATAGGACAAGCAAGAAAAATTTGTATTACATTTTCGTGTTTCGAAATAAATTCGATTGTAAATTTTTTTCTGGGAGATTTTAACCAGCAAATAAAATAAGTAGTGGAATATGTTACGGAAAATATAGTTATGCCTTTTATTATGAGTATGACAAAATTGTTGGCTAAATATTTCCGTTGGTAAAATGTACACTGATACTCAAATTATTAGATGCATTGCATCTTAAATAGTGGAATACGTTGCGAAAATTATAGTTGTGCCTTTTATTATGAATATGACAAAATTGTTGGCTGAATAATTCCATTCGTAAACTGTACATTGATGCTTAAATTATTGGATGCATTGCATTTTATATCTACGGAAAATATTACAATAAAAGTTAAGAAAATCTTATTTAAATAAAATTGGATATAAATTTAATTACATTTTGGGTTAACTTTTCATCTTTGATAAAAAAAAAGTATTTTATAAAATATAGGATGGACCATTAAAAAAAAATCAGGAAGTACGAGAAACTTAAAACTTGCGCGTTTTTAATATTTTATAGTTTATAGAACGTGCCATGAAGATTAGAAAAATTTGTATTACATTTCCATGTTTGAAAATAAATTGGGTTGTAATTTTTTCCCTGATGTTTAAACCAGCAAATAAAATGTATGGTGTAGTATATTACGGAAAATATAGTTGTGTCTGTTATTATGAATATAACAAAACTGATTATTAAATATTTTCATTGGTAAAAGGAATACTGAATGCTCAAATTATTAGTTATCATCAGCATCAGTGGCGCAACAACCCCATGGTGTCTAAGGTCGTTTGCTTACTGGGACTAAGACGAGATAGAGAAAGAAAGAGGCCTAATATGACTATTGGGTGTATCAATCCTACGCACAACAGTCATATTAGGCCAGTAATTATGGTTTAAAGTGGATTCCGAACCACTACAAACTTCCATGGGACTCGAAACCGAAACATGTGGCACCGAGCGACAGAGCTCTAGTCGACCATCAGGCCCCTCAAATTATTAGTTACACAGGCATTTTATGTATATGGTAAATGTTACTGTAAAAGGTAGGAAAATATAATTTAAACTAAATAAGTAGGAAATTGTTATTTAAATTTGACAAAAAAAAACTGTGTTGTTTGAAGAAATTATAGAAACGTTTCTGAAGACTCAAAAAAAGTCACCCCTGAATGACTTGAAAGTGTGAGAAGGCTATAACATGTGCATTTCCGATCATTATTTATTTATTTCATTTGAGAGCTTCTCTTGGAGATTCAAATGGATACTTATGACTTCAAGCAACGAATAAATCTGATTCAGTTTTTCTGTTTCAGTGTAAGATCAATTATTTTAACTCAAGGTAGACATCGACAACATTTTAATGTCATAGTATATTCTGCTCTAATATGAATCGGAAACAGAGAAAACAGAAAATAGAAAAATAAAAAAACAAATAGAAAACAGAGAATTTTCACAGAAATAGACCTTTCAATACCCACGTTAAGATTCTGGATCATGTTGAAGTTAGGTGACAGATATTCAGGTATTGCAATGTTGCCGGTATTTTCTCTGAATTTGAATAATTTATCTTTCAGCGAAAAAGAAAGAACTCAATGCGTTTTATTCGTTACTGAACAACATATGCAGACACTTTCATCACCAAAGGATTCTCGAAGTCGTACAAGAACGAAAATAAAGAAGATTGAAAGTTACTTTATGACCTTTTCAATTCCTTGCAGCCTTTCAATCAATGGCAACTCTATATTTAATAAAAAAGTATTAGCGTTGAGTGGAAAATCTTAAGCTTTGGTACTTTTCATTAATCTGTTTATCGGGGAAAAAATATATACTTTTGAGTATAATTACGATATTTTTATAGATTAAAATACATTTACACAAAGATATTATTTTAAAAGCTTAGAAAATTAATAATATTTAAATGAATATTAAAATATAAAAAAAAAAATTGCCAAATCTATTGGGTTAGTAAGAAAGTAATTTTGTAGTGTGCTCGTATGGGGGGTCCCAATTTGGACGCCACAATGTAGTGTTCAGGTTGTGCAGCTGGATTGTAACAGGATGGGGTTGGGTTGAAATACGTGAGGCACAAATTGGAGAACTCACAGCTTTATTTACACATATAATTATAGATTCATGAAGGAATTCCACTTCTAAGTCGAAAGCCCGATACTCAGGTACGCACGGGATGCGCGAAATATACTTCTCTCCGGGTGAGATACAGTAGGCCAACTATTATGCAGAGTTGCTTTCAGTATATTTCCTCTTGGAATGACAGACTATGAACTAAACGTTTCTCAACACAAGCTCAAGTTGCTCTGCACTTCCTCTCTGGTGAGAGATTTGGTGTAGACTGGAGAACTCCGAAAATCTCTGACCTCGGAGTGAACTGTACTTGTGATTTAATCGTACATTTGTGAATCAAATATAAATCTTTACTTTGCATTTTTTTGAAAATAATAAATTATAATAATTCAGAGTTCTGTATTTGTATACATATATACTGCTTGTAAGTAAAAATTGAAGTGTTCTCATGATCCTGAAAGTGGCCCTCTTCTTGAAGCCGTTAGAGGTCAATGTTAGTATAGGCCAAGACGTTATAATACAAAACAAAATCCTATTTTCAAAAAAAAAAAAATTATGTGTATTTGATAATATGTAACCTTTAATTAATCTAGTGATACGCAGGGAATATAATATGATGAAATATCAATATTTTTTTTTTGAAGTTCTATTTTAATATACAATTATTTTTATATAAATATTCATCTTTTATAAATTAGTTCAACATGTGAACTGTTTTTAAATATGCTTCTCATTTTATGCTTTGGGTATTAATAAAACTTATCGATAGTATTAGTGTGTACTAATTTATGAAATATTTTCCTTTCATTGTATTTATTTTATGAATATAATTTCTGATTCAAAAATTCAACGAGGCAAAAAAGAACATTGTACACATTATCTCATACGTATTCTTTACCCTCAAATTCCAATAGCGCATTTTCCATCATGGAATTTCCATAATTACATCGAAATAGGATTCTTCACCTTGGGCTTAAAGGAAGGTTCATTTATTTTCTTGGCTCTTTTCTGGAGAATTTTATTAGCTTCATATAATAGGCATATGCGAGTGTGGTTCATTTTATTAACACATGATGAGATTTTAATGAAATGTTGCTTCACGGTCGTCTTAGTATGTAGTAATTTGTGTAGATTCATATACTTTCGCATTTTTTGGTCTAAAGAATAAGCCTTAATTTTCAAACTTTTTTTCAGTGAAAATCGGTTTCCCGTTTTGGAGACACATTTGAAATGACGAATCATAATATTTCTCGCATAAATCATTTAAAGTCTATAGTAAAAATTTTTTATCTCAGTTTTCATTTAATTATTTTACTATGTTATGCAACCTGAAATTTCTTTTCGGAAAAAAATGTATTAATGCAAGAAATTCTGGTATTTTATTTTTTTAACACTGCTTCACTGCGATGCATACCCCGTAAAAAAAGAATTTTTTTCTTACAAATTATAAATAAATCTCTATTTAGAAGGAACAGGCATTATAATCCAGGGCATGCCAAAAACTAATTCAGATTTAATTATACTAGTATACAATTAAATTTAAAAGAATTATTATTTAAATAAAAACAGTTAATAGAAATTTTAAATTCAAACTAAGTTTTATAGATTTTAAGTTTTACTACAACACACATACACACATGCACACATGCATGTATGTTTGTGGGAATGGCCGAGTGAGTAGCGCTCAATGCCATATGTTTCGAATTCGAATCACACAATTCCATGGATGTTTATAGTGGTTTGAAATCCCCTTTAAACCCTAGGTCTCGGTCTAATATGACCGTAGAGCGTTGGGTGTAGTGCTGAGAACCCTACCCCGTAAAAAGAAAACACCTCCTGTCACGAAATCTGCCAGTGGGCACAAGGATTTGGCCCATCAGGGGTTGTTGTGCTAATGAAGAAGATATACATAATGTTATTTATGTATGTATTATTTATTATGGAGTTCTAAGTTGAATTTTCTTATAACTTCCATTATTCTCCAATTTATCTGTTTTTTAAAAATTCTAAATAATATATTTTTTTTAATTACTGCCATCTTATTCACTGGTAAAACTTTTATATAGTATCCCTTGCAGGTGAAGGACTACTATATAAAATTATCCATTCGTTGCTTTTCGAAGAAGCACTGAATAATAAAAATTTATGATTTAAAACTTAAATTGTAGATTTCTATTTAAACTAAAAATGTAACTTAAATTTCTGGGACTGAATAATCTGTAGCGCATTGAATTTCCTAACTGAAATGTTTGTACGCTGAAAAAATGTCAGATTCGAATCCTGGCGGTGGCATGGATGTTTGTTAGTAGTTCGGAATCCACGTTAAACTGTAGGTCCCGGTCTGTTTAGCCCAAAGTGCCATTCAGGCAAAACTTAAATGACTATTTAAACTTAAATTTCTGGGGGGATAAACCATTGAATTTCCAAACCAAACTGAGAAAATGTTCATGCCAAGGAAGTCCACAATAAAGCTGTAAATTATAATACTTTTCCATTAAGCATGATAAAATTTAGGAGAGGGGTGCTTACCTTCCTAGATTCATTACAAATTATGTAAACACAAAAAGTCCAATCTCAGTTGAACAAAAAGTAGTCAGTCAGTTGCTCCAAAAAGTTCAATTCGTGTTTGTCCCCTCTTTCTCCTTGCTGACGGAGGACTGCGCTCTAGCCTTTGGTATCTCAAGTTTCAGGTTCGAATGCTGATGGTGGCATGGATGTTTGTTAGTGGTTTGGAATCCAAGTTAAACTGTGGATCCTGGCATAATTAGTCTAAAGTGTGCATAAAATGACCGTACAGCGACAAACCGTACCAAATCTCGATGACAGGCGCCCTGATGGCCAGTTGACTAGCACTCGGGCCATTGGTATCACAGGCTCTAGATTAGAATCCTGGAGGGGAGGCATGATTGTTTGCTAGTAGTTCGAAATCCACGTTGAACTGTAGGTCCCAGTTTAATTAGCCTAAAGTGTGCACAAAATGACCGTAGAGCCACAAACCAAACCTCAATGACGATGTAATAATCTTCAGTCAGAATTAAAGTCATTTCATCATAAAATGCAACTAAAATATTTTTTATTATATTACAAAAATAATAATTTTAAAGTTTATATCAAACCAATTTAATTAAGATAAATAAATAATTTTTTTATCAATAATCATCGATCATTTTATTTTGCAAGGAATCTCAATAAAAAGATCAAATACATTATTTTATTTCAATGCATATGATGAACACTATTCAAAATGTGTTAACAAAGCAAAATCTATCATTCAGTTAGACAGGTCTTTCGAAAATATAATTTATTGTATTGAATTGTATAGCAACACCGGTTTTACGAAAGCATTTCTCGATACTCGTGTATAGTCGAATTGGGCTGTATCACATAGAGATGAATGATGCAGAATCACTCCCAACGCCCAATTCTACGCCTAATTAAACGTCGGTGGAAGATCCATTGATATTAATTAGACTGCTCTGAAAATTAAAGCGGATACAAAGTGCATTAGGGTTATCTCACTGATGCAGTCTAGTGCCCAGTTAAATTGCGGTACAGTTAACAAATTATTTATGATATATGCAAGAAAACCTTTTATATCCCCATTGATAGATTCCTAAAAAATTCCATGCAATGAGAATTCTTGTAATATGAAACAAATAGTGCAATTAACAGAATTAGGTACAAAAAAAAATTTTAATTATAAATTTATTTTATTTTATATATCCTATTAAGACAATCGACCTGCCCGAAGGCATACGAATGACAATGATTGTGAAAATGAGGTTGAGTGAGTTGTTGATAATTTCACACCTTTAATTTTTATTAATCAAACCTTAAAGTATTTTATTTTCTGTAACCGGGCAACCGTTTACTAATCAGTTAAACTTTTCAATTTGATGAACATGTTAAAACTCAAGTGCACAAGATGCCGAGGAATTAGAAACATTCTTGATTAAAGCCACTTTTATAAACATATCAGAAACATGGTATAGTGACATATAGGGAATCTGTTCATTATCCAGGAAAAAATAAAGCTTCCTCAACAATAAATTATTTGATAAATTACTGCAATACAGAATATCTTAATTAAGTGCAAGCTTCAATCTACTTCATTACTCCGCAGTAAATCTTCATGAAGAATGATTTCCAATTAGTCAAATCCGTCACTCTTGACTTTTATTCCAGGGCATCGTGTACTCTAAATATAAATCCTTCACGAGAACACTAAGTATAAACCTCAAGGTTATTCTCTTATTTACAACGTAATCCATTTGACACCTGGAACGGCTATAAACATTAATCTTTGCGAGTAATAAAATGCTAAATGAGACCAACTTATTTTACAAGCTGTCCCATTGCTTTATGTGGCTTCAACTTCCGTGTTCCCCAATCCCTTTAAAAGAACGTTAAAAAGCGATGGGACTTAATTCTTTTGCGTTAATTTACACTCTAAATAATAGAAATAAGAGAATTAATTTCCGTTAAAGATTATTTCAAAAGATTCACGAAGTTTCTTGCAATGTTTATATCAAACTGAGTTTTTTTATCATCTTAATTTCAGTATTTATTATTAATGAACTATATATCTATATGAGTTTATGATAACAATAACAACCCATTATATATGCGTTTTTATTTTAGCCTTATTTGTTTTTAACCCCCCAAAAAAATCAAAATTTATTTGATCATGTTGAAACATATATGGGCTTTTCATTAGATTTGATTGAAGATCAATTTCCAACAAATATTAATCAGACTAAGATGAATTTTAATTAATCATATTAAGGTGATGTAGAATTGATAATTTGTGATTTTAATTTCATAAATTATCATTATTCTAGAATTTAATTAAACGTAAATAAATGTAACTTAATTAAATATAAATGAATATTTGTCTTAACTTGATCTATTATCAATATCAAAAAGAGATATATGTAACAGCAGGATCCTGATTATTTTATAAGATTCAAGAAGTTCTTGCAATGCTTTTATCAAACGAAATTTGAAAAGTTAAGAAGTTATTTATTATCTTAATTTGATTTATAAACAGTTCTTATTATTGTTGAAATATATATTTCTATCGGTTTATGATAACAATAATAACCTTTGTTTATATGAGTTTTTATCTATGCTTCAATAAGATCATACTCGTATGTTAAAAAAAGCGCTGTATGTTTTTAACCCAAAAAAAAATCATAATTGATTTCGTGATGTTGAATTATACACTCAAGAGCCAAAACATTATGACCACCTGTCAATAACGAGTTGGCCCACCTTTGACCCGCAACACAGCTTCAACCCGCCTTGGCATGGATGCCACAAGTCCTTGGTAGATGTCCGGAGACAGATTGTACCAGATGTTTAAGCAACGGTCACGCAAATCCGAGATATTGCGAATTGGTGGTCTTTGAACTCTGAGCTGCCGTCCCAGGACATCCCAGATGTGTTCTATCGGATTGGGATTAACTGGAATTCAGCATCATGTTCCTGGAACCACTCCAACACAATTTTAGCCTTGTGACATGGGGCGTTGTCCTGTTGGAACATTCCACTTCCAGCTGGAAAAACAGAGGCCATGTAAGGGTGCAACTGGTCCGCAATGATGTTCAGATACCCTGTAGCATTCATGGTCTGCTCTACCACAACCACGGGTCCCAGAGACGCCCAAGAGAACGTCCCCCAAAGCATAATACCGCCACCACCGGCCTGTGTATGACCTACTGTACATTGAGGGAGCAACTGTTCGCCTGTAAGACGGTGTATCCTGACACGGGCATCGGCGTGATGAATGACAAACCGTGATTCATCTGACCAGGCAATTCTCTCTCACTGATCCAGGGATAGTCACGATGTTCCCGGGCCCAGCGCAGGCGCAGGTGGCGATGACGCTTGGTCAGTAAAGCCACACGAGTGGGACATTTGCTGCGTAGCCCCATATCCAACAGTGTCCGTTGAACAGTGTGCTCCGATACTATTCTACTTGGCCCTGCATTGTATTGGGCTGTCAGCTGAGCCACTGTCTGGCTCCGGTTTTGTTTCTCCTTGCGAGACAGTCTCCGACGACCTTTTTCTTTGATAGCGTGTGGACGACCAACACCATTCCACCTGATCACGTGCCTTCCACATCATCCAGGCGAGTTCATTGCAAAATGTAGGGGTGGTCATAATGTTTTGGCTCTTGAGTGTATATGTCAATTAATGATATTAAAATTATGTATAACTGATAATTTGCGATTTTAATTTGATTAATAATCATTATTAATTGTATTTTGGAATTTAGTGGCTATTTAATTAAATATAAATAAAGAAGCATGTCTTAGCATGATCTTTTATCAATATCAAAAAGGGATATAGCTGATAACAGGATCCTGATATTTTATAAGATTCAAGAAGTTTCTAGCATTGTTTTTATCAAACGAAATTTGACAAATTATGAGTTATTTGAATTTCAATACTTATTATTGTTGAACTACAAATTTCTATGGGTCGATGGTCTGATGGTCGAGTGACTAACGTTTTGGAGCTCGGTACCACAGGTTTCGGGTATGAGTTCGGCGGTGCCATGGATGTTGGTTGTGATTCGGAATCTACTTTAAGCCGTATATCCCAATCTAATATGACTATTGGACGTAGGGCTTACAACACTATTACTACACTATTCCCAATATATATTTTAAACCGAAAAAACAAAATTGACTTGATCATGTTGAAACAAATCACTGGTTTTTCATTAAAAGATCTAAGATTTTCTAGTTGATTAAGATTTCATTAAAGAGCTAAGATATTTCAGACAAAGTTGAAACTATTCAGATCAACGAGAAATTAAAATATCATAAAATGCTGTGCCCCATCTCTGTTGCAAAAACGAAGATAAAAAAAAAGTTAGCACTAGAATATTATGTTATTTTTCCTAAAAAATTAATTATTGTTAATTTTATAGTAAGCGTCATTGGTCGTACCAAATAACCAGGAATGAGATAGGACTTTATATTCAACATACTTTTTCAATTTTTCTCTGTATATATCATATTTACCGAGTTGAAATAAAATATGTTCCTTGGCTTTCCGGTTTATTATAGCTTAAGCGCTTCGGAAAAGTTAAACCAAATCTATTGAGGCTAATTTTTTTTTTCAATGCAGCTGGTAAACAGACATGGACGTCTTGGATGCCTTAAGGCAAGCGCTGCACAGACGTTACTCACTTTGCATTACCCAGGGGGCGCTTGTCACTTGAAGATAAGCCACGGACGCGGAGCAACAATGTCCCCGGAACGCTCTACGATCCTATTAGGACAGGGACCTACTGTTTAAAGTGGATTCCGAACCACTACAAACATCCATGGCACCGCCGGGACTCGAACCCGAAACCTATGGTACCGAGCGCCAGAGCGCTTGCCACTTAGCCATTCAGGCCCTTGAGGCTAATTTTAGAAGGATGTATTTTGGTGCGAAATCATGAAAGTAGTACTACTTTTCGATTGATGAGGAAAACTCGATGAGTTGGTTTAATGCTATTTAAATTAATTAGACCTGTCGCATATTTTTCTCTTGATCATTCATGCATTGATAGATAGATATATATGTAGGATTTGTTTGTGTCGTAATCAGCAGGCGGCGACACTTGCTTGTCTTTGACAGAGCCTGTTTACAACGTGGGGGTATATTGAATTTTGAACTCTGACCCCACGAGAAGGGGACAGGATCCCGTAGATTGAAAAAGAGGAAAGAGAACGCTAGCTGACACGAGAGAGGAGGGAGACTGAGAAAGGCTGCGTCAAGCAGCGATAGAAAATGGTCGTGAATGTTTAACAATTAATGTAAATATCATTGTAAAATAATGTATCAGTAAATGGCTTTATTTAAAGTAACGTCCCGTTGCTGCGTTTTGTATGTGAAATACCCAAGACACCCACTTCAAAAGTTCAGATTTTGTTAGACTGGTGGAGAAGTCTAACAAAACTGTAGGTTTGACCGGGATGAATCTATTGAAACCGGTGTAACCCTACAAAAATTGGGGGCTCGGCCGGGATGTATCTTTTGCAAGCGGCTAAACCTACATATATATATTATAATCATGCATTATAATAACTTATAACGTCCAATGCTCTACAGTCAATACGTTTAAAGTGGTCACAGTCTACAGTCAATACGTTTAAAGTGGTCACAGTCAACAATCAATACGCTAAATACGTTTTAAAGTGGATTCTGAATCATTACAAACATCCATGGCACTCTGGGTCTTGACTCCGAGACCTGTGTCACCAAGCGTTGGAGCGTTCCATGTATATAACTACTAAAGTAAAATTAAAAGATTTGGCACATCTTAAGATCAGAAGTATGTTGTGATAGAGTTTTAATTATTTTATAAGTATTTTAACTAATTAATTACAAAAATAAAAAAATATATTTTAAAATACCGATTTAAGTACCTTAAAATGCTTATTTATAAAAAATTTCTATCATTAAAAATTATTTATAATTATAAGCTCACAAAATTCTTTAAAAATAATAATTTAATTAGGAACATGAATAATCTTATAATTTCTAGTCGTTTGAAATTTTTTTTAGTGTTATTATTCGTGATATTCCATTAAATTAAAGTTCTCGCATTAAATTGTTAAGTGTAAAAGTTAAAAAATTAAACCATCTAAAAAAATTAATCTATTTTTAACACGAAGAGGTCTTAGTGATAAGTGTGCTAAAATTTAATTAAATGTCTAATCAATTTATGTCTCTATTAAAAGTACCAACAGCCTCTATAAAATATTTTAACTATCTTTTTTTTTTAAACTTTCAATTATCTGTAATCGTCTTGATAACCAGCTTTAATTGGATTTTAGTAATAGTTTAAAATATGGATTGCTGTGTTCTAAGTTTAAACTGTGATTAACAACTGGTGAAATAATGATCTCGAAGTTATCCTTCTTTTTTAAAAAAATGTTTTGCAACGTTTTGGACCACTGATCTGTTAAATTGCGCCAGATTTTTAGTGTGTCATAAAAAGTTTTATTCGCACGAAGACTTTAGATTTATGTATTAAGTATCTCGTTGTAAAATGCATAAGGATTGTAAAAAGCTTTGGAAGTTTTGATTAGGAGTGGGATTTTGAAAGAGATTGGAATGTATTTCTTTCTGTGAAAAATGAAAGTCTGAAGCAAAATATTCGTCAAATGGAAATCGATTGGAAATTGTGTGTTTGGAATTGTGTGTTTTGTGAAATCGATTGGAATTGATTGCTAGTGATTTTGTTACAATGATCATATTATCTTATTGCCATATTAAGGACCAAAATATCACTATGACTTCCATTGTGAGAGTTTTTTTTTCTTATCCCACTTGGTTGACAGCAACATCTAAACATGAATACGTGTGTTTTCATGGAAGGAGGGAAGGGGGGATGCAGATCTTTGTTGTGATGGAGCACCAGTAGCTAGAAATCTGACTTACCTCCGATTTTTCTGGAGAACTCCTCCGTATTTGCGTATTTTACGGAAGAAAACTCGGAAAACTCCCTCCAGGTAGTCTGACTCATTTGGCAGGATACTAAATATCACAAGCGGCATCGAATCGTTTTTTGAAATAGTGTCTACAACACAGCCGCCAGCGGAATGAACTTCAGCCCTAATGTTCACCAGCGTCGCACGTTGCAACGTAGCCAAGATTCGTGAGAATTTTTGTGAAACAATCTATTAAAGTAGCAATTTAAATAATCAGCTTCCTTATTGAAATTCTTGTGTGTGGTTTTTTTCCCAATATCCTAACCAAATACAAGGTAGTTCATTGAAAAGACTATCCCCCTCCCTATTCATACAAACTCACACAGATTATTTCTCTTATGAATATGTAGTGCATTCTCACAATTACTTTGTCACAAATAAAAATTGTTGTATTAGGGGGTGATAAACAAATAGTGAAATATCCTGATTCAATAAAAAGATAGAGGTTCGGAATCCACTTTAAACTGTAGGTCCCTGTCTGTTTAGCCTAAAGTTTGCACAAAATAATCGTAGAGCGACAAACCACACCAATCCAATAAATAAAAAAAGTTAGTAATTAAAATCTAAATTTATTTTATTTTATCTATTTATTTAGTTTATTTTATTATTTGCATTTTTTATTATTTTTATGTATAAATTTTGTGAATGTCAACTAAAACTGTTCAATACTTTACTTTTTTCATTTTTGACAACACAAAATAGAACTCCACAGCAGCTAACAAAAAAATAGTACTTTCCTAAAGATAATTTGTGGTGTCGGCATATAAACGAATCCATTAATCTCGCATTTTCTATTAACTGAGCGCAAGCGATGAATTATTAAATATCTCTAAATATCGCTTTATTTTTTTAGTTTATATTTCTTAAGTTTATGAACAACACTTTTTGAAAGATTATTCTTTTATAAAAATGAGTTATTTTATTTTCGATAGTGATTATACTGCTGATTTATTGCATTATCATCAAAACGAAAAATCTGATATTAACGAAATATGCGTCCGGCTAAAAAAATAACAAACCGTGCCCCAGAAATAATAAAAACAAAATACCACAAATAATTAATATATCAATAATTGATATAATTAAAAGCCTAATAAATAAAATTAAGGCAAACAAAATAAGAATTGGAAATGAAAATTAACTGTAGATATTTTCCCGGATATTTATATCCGGATATTTTCTTTGATTTCGGCTTATATTACTGGGATCAAAAATTAAGACCAATTTTAATTTTTTTCAAAAACTCTTTACTTATTCTTCCAAATTTATTTTATCGCCTTCAAAGTAATCCCCTCCGGACACAATCCACTTATGCCAACTTTTATCCAATCCTCAATGCATGCTAAAAAGTCATCAGCAGGGATAGCCTTCAAAGCACTTGCCGATTCAGGTTGAATCTCTTCAATCGACTCGAAACAGTGTCCCCGGAGTGGTCTTTTGAGTTTAAGGAATAGCTAGAAATCGCACCGTCTGAATACGGTGGTTGTGGAACGATAGGGGTTTCACTTTTGGAAAAAATCACGAAGAGCTGGCGCATTCAGTGTTTTAGGTACCAATCAAGATTTGACGCGTTTGAGGCCCAAAATGGAAATGATCGATCTTTTTGAAATTCCAACATCAGCAGCAAGATCTCTGATTGTAAATCGACGGTTCGCAAGATCCAAATCTTTAATTTTTTGGATGTAAGCTTCGTCGATCGAGGTTGATGGTCGACCAGAGGTCTCTTCGTCTTCAGCACGTTGTCTGCCTTCTTTGAACTGTTTATAACCCTTCTAAACACTTCTTTCCGATATAGGAATGCTCACCAAATGCCTTCTGCAATATTCGATAAGTTTCCGCAAACAAAATTGAATGCAATTCCTTTGCTCATTTTAATAATTGCCGGAATCAGTTTTGGCGTCTCACAAAGCCAAGCATAATTCAAACACTAATGAATATTTTGACGTCAAATTTCATGCAGATGTAATGGACAGTGCCAGCAACCTAAAAATGAAAAAAAATTGAAATTTCATAAGCCTCGGGAATTTTAAATTGAAAATTGGTCTTTCTTTTTGGACACAGTAGTATATACGGGTCTTGAATTTTGGGTAATTTTTGAAGAAAGAAAATGCACTCTCGTCTTATATACGGGTCGTCCTTTATTCAGAAATATACGGTATTTATTATATGAGAAAAATTCAAAGATAACAAATACTAAGATATCCTAATAAATAAAACTAAGGTAAATCCTAAACATTATATTCGATAAGACTCGGCAGTAAAAAAAGGAGAATAACAGAGAAATTGGCTAAAGTCAACATCATTAATTACTCAGTGCATTTCAAATAGCATTTCTTAGTTAGGTAATTACTTTTCTCAATAATATAGTCAGACATTTCTTTCTTTGCGTAAAGAATTACAGCAAAGTAAATATTGAATACAAGCCACAATTAATGACGAATCAACAAATCATTTGTATTTATTCTAAAACTAATTAGTTTTGCAGAAGAATTTCACGATTGGTAGCCAAATCTTCTAATGCATAAATTTAATTTTTCTTTCTTTCTTTTTTTCTAAGAGAAATAGTTATTTTCTAGCAAATTCGAACCAGAATTATTATTAATAACACAATGAACTCCATTTTTTTTCTTCTTTTTTAATACTTCCGTACATTTACTTCAATTCGAAATTTTGTTAAAATGTAATTTATATGTAAGCAATTATTTTTACAAAAGTATAAGATATATTGCTGCAAAATTCAATATCAAAATTTTACAAATCGATTTAGCAAAACTTATTATAACTTAGTATGTATAACAGATAATATATCCTTTATTTTAAAAAGAAAACAGTTAAAATATTTAAATTAAAAAAAGGTTAGTAAATATATCATTCATCAATATTTTTACGTAACGTAGAAATCCATTTCTATTGTTATATGCTAATTAATTAGCAAATCTATTATAATGCTGACGAAAATACATAGAAGAAGTGAATTCGCCAACTTCCGGGTTCTTTTAGTTGTTCACAAATGTTGTTAAGTTGTTGGTGGTTCAAAATAAATCAGCTCTCTTGAGTTAATTCATGACTATTTTATTACACATACTAGGAATAATTAAAACTCTGTACAATATTTACAAATTAATAGTAATGCCACACATTCTAATCTCTAATGCCATAAAACTTAATCTCTGTCAAAAAACCTCTCGCACTTCTAAGATTACCTCTCTCTCTGTCTCGCTTTCCAAGCACGCTCTCAAACTCGCACTTCTTTCGCCCAATTAACTTGGCGTCGCAGCGGCCTCTAACGATCATTCATTCGTCTTTTTTTCACAAATGCAATTTAATACATCCATCACAATTTATTTTTAACGCTGAGCACTATACCTTCAGGTCTACCTTTGACCTTCAAGAAAGAAATAAGGGTTTGTGAGGTTTTGTTTGTCGCTCTACGATGATTTTGTGCACACTTTGGGCTAATTAGACCAAGACCTACAGTTTAATGTGGATTCGGAACCACTAACAAACATCCATGACACAGTCAGGATTCAACCTGAAGCCTGTGGTACCAACGGCCACAGTGCAAGCCAATGGCCCATCAGGCCACAGGAAATAAGGGAGAAATGAATTTACTGTAGATTTTTTAAATGATTTTACCATGAAGACTTTTTTAAGATAAAAATCTTTCCCCACTCATTTAAAAAAAAAAGGACTGACACATGAAATGGGGCATAGTATATGTTAAGATGTCACCAGATTCATCAACCAAAGTCAGAAAATTCTAGTGTCTTTTACATTAAAAAATGTTATGAGAACAATAAAAAAATTAAATATTCTTTTCTATTCCCACTACATAATTTTTAATGTTATTTTCAAATGTTAGGCTCTTTGACTTACAGTTATTTGCTGCAAGCGCGGCAGAGATGTAGCACTAGGCAGATAAGGTTGGTAGACCGTCATCTCAATCTTGAACGAAGACTCTCGAATGTGAACATCAAAGGGATTCATATCCTAACCAAGCCCAATGGAATGCCATTCCACCAACAGATTTATCATGCTTATTTCGAGTATAGACGATTATCGATGCGATAAGAAAACTTTCAGTTAAATATTGATGTCGAATTTCGAATCCAGCACCTTTATTTCGTAAAAATAACAAGCATTGTTCTTTTTATTGTTGTTGATAAAGAACAATTGGTGGTTCTCGTGTTCTTCAGATGTATGCCATGAACACCCCGCCGCTATTTTGCCCAACAAATATATCATGCTTATTCCCGATATAAACAACTATCGATGAAAAACAAGAACTTTCAATTAAATATAGAGCTTGTTGAATGTTCAACAAAATACCTTTGTTTCAAAAACTTAACAAGTACTTTCACCCTTTTTTTTTTTTTTTTTTTTTTTTGCTGTTAGTGATGTAAAACATTGGTGGCCCTCATGTTCTTCTTATGAATACCATGAACACCCCGCCGATGAATAAAACTTTTGTCTTCTGGGAGGATTCATTTTAGAGGTAAATCCCCCACCCCAATAGCTTGCAATATGGGAGAAAACCTAGTAAACTTCCACCTGACAATAAGATAATCGATACGAGATGCTTTACATAAACTGTTGCAATCATCATCATGACCTGAACACAGTGACTGCAATGGACCACATCAACTAATTTAAACCTCAATTCACCTGTACACTATTTGTAAAGGTATTTCCACTATGGAAATGGAATATTGGAAATCCATTTCCACTATGGGTATCATATATATCTGTATATATATTTAATATTATACATATTTATGTAGAATCCATTTCCACTATAAAATTGGAATATTGGAACAGCTCTACATCTTATTTCCATTGAAAAGATTTCAATTTACCACAGTATTCAAGTAGTATATAAATAATTACAATTGCGAAACATGCGTACCAAAATATTCACAAACAAAAGGCAGATCTTACTGACACTCGTGAACAGAATTATTTTACACAATATGTACGAAAAAAAACCTACATTGTCGCAAGCACAAAGAAACATGTCCATTCAGTTGAATTTTAAGATACTACAGCAGGTGTGCCATGATCCAAATTTGTCTTCCCATTTATGAAATGAAATTCTAATAAGTCAAAAAGAACAGAAAAAGAAGAAACCTTTCACAAAACGTCTCAAAGAAGAGATGGAACTAAGAATGATCCCTTCTTTTATCTCCCATCCTTGAGACAAAATTGGAACTTTCGAATGGTGAGAGCAGATTTCTTCCACGCTTTATTGGACAGTACAACATTTGAATACAGCCAATAGAAAACCCATTTCCCAATCTGCATGTTTCTTTGAACATCTCTGTTACCCATTTTTTTATTTTTATTCTATTTTTATCATCCAATTCTTTCAGCAGCGATGTTTATTATATTTTTATTTCAAATTGCAGTCAATTTTTTAAAAGAACTTTTCATTTCTAACGGTTTCTTTGTGTTTTTTTTTTTACAATATATCGCAGTTTATATTCTTCTGCAGATGTTCATCTCTTTTCTTATTACCATGAACCTCTTTCATGTTGGATTTCTTTCTTTACATATCGCGTCGGATTATTTTGAAATATCTTAAATGTGATTCTTTGGAAGTCATTTCGGTCGCCTCGGTTTTTTCATAATGTTGTTTTCCTGTGTTATCCGAGGTGCGAAGTTTAATATTCTGTACAAAACCACATAGGTGAAAAAATGGGAAATGCAGTATTTCAAATTTTATATTGAAGTGCAAGATACATTTTGAAATATTTTAAGAAAGCAACAAATTGGAACCAATAGTCAACGTTATAAAAGGAATAGCTAAACCTTTAGCTATTCGGATAGCTGTGTTCATACAGGCTCTTAGAAAATATAAGCCATCCAGCATATCTAATCATAAAATATAGTTACAAAGATAGAATTAAAACACGCCAATAATTTAAAAACTTTTATTAATTTTGCTTTTTGAAGTGTATTAATTTAATGGGTTATTTTCGTTTATTCAAGTCTAAGAAATGACTATAAAATGAATAGTAGGAAAACGGGAATTTAATGCTATATTAGTACTTTATTATTTTTTATGTCGCTAAATTTTTGTCACCGCTGAATATTTAGTTATTTATCTCATCATTTGCTTTTTATATACATTATATGTTTTTATGTATAATTTTCATAGATAGGCATTTAATATGGGTGTCGGCCCTCCTTTAAGTGCATTTATATATATGTGTGTGTGTATTGTATTATATATAATTATGTAGATTACATTTCCACCATGCCTCTGCAGCTTATTATTTCCATGGAAAAGATTTCAATCTACCGCAGCAGTCAAGCAGTATATAAATAGTTACAATTGCGAAACATGCGTGCCAAAATATTCACGAACAAAACGCAGATCTTACAGCCACTCGTGAACAGAATTACTCTACACAATATGTACGAAAAAAAAGCCACATTGTCGCCAGCACAAAGAAACATGTCCCATTCAGTTGAATTTTAAGATACTACAGCAGGTGCATGCCATGATCCAAATTTGTCTTCCCATTTATGAAATGAAATTCTAATAAGTCAAAAAGAACAGAAAAAGAAGAAACCTTTCACAAAACGTCTCAAAGAAGAGATGGAACTAAGAATGAGGAAAACTACATCTCCCTTCTTTTATCTCCCATCCTTGAGACAAAATTGGAACTTTCGAATCGTGAGAGCAGATTTCTTCCACGCTTTATTGGACAGTACAACATTTGAATACAGCCAATAGAAAACCCATTTCCCAATCTGCATGTTTCTTTGAACTTCTCTGCTACCCATTTTTTTTTTTTTTTTTTTTTTTTTTTTATCATCCAATCCTTTCAGCGGCAATGTTTATTATATTTTTATTCCAACTGCAGTCAATTTTCTAAAATAACTTTTCATTTCTAACGGTTTCTTTGTGTGTTTTTTTTAACGATATATCGCAGTTTATATTCTTCTGCAGATGTTCATCTCTTTTCTTATTACCATGAACTCCTTTCATGTTGAATTTCTTTCTTTACATATCGCGTTGGATTATTTTGAAATATCTTAAATGTGATTCCTTGGAAGTCATTTTGGTCGTCTCGGTCTTTTTGTAAAGTTGTTTTCTTGTGTTATTTCAGGTGCGAATTTTAATATTCTGAACAAAACCGCATAGGTTAGAAAATGGGAAATACAATATTTCAAATTTTAGATAGAAGTGGAAGGAAACTTTTTGAAATATTTTAGAAAAGCAACAAAGTGGAACCGTAAGCCAACCTCATAGAAGAAATAGCCAAACCTTCAACTATTCGGATAGCTGACTTCTTACAATTTCTTAAAAATATAATTGATCCACCATATCTCATCATAAAAAATAGTTACAAAGATGGAATTAAAACACACCAATAAGTTTAAAAACATTGATTAATTTTGCTTTTTGAAGTGTATAATTTTAGTGGGTTATTTGTGTTTATTAAAGTTTAAGAAAAGGCTGTATATTGAATATTAGGAAAAAGGGATTTTAATGATATATTTGTACTTTATGTCTTTATTGCTTTTTATGTAGCCGAATTTTCGTCACCGCTGAATATTTAATTATTTATCGCATCATTTGTTTTATATATATATATCTGTATTCTGTATATTTATGTAGATTTCATTTCCACTACTTTTTAAAGACGTTCCAACTACGGAATTGTAATATTGGAAACTCATTTCCAACAGGCCTCTGCAGCTTATCAGTTCTATTGAAAAGATTTCAATATACCACAGTAGCCAAGTAGTATATAAATAGTTACAATTGCGAAACATGCATGCCAAAATGTTCACGAACAAAAGGAAGATCTTTCAACCACTAGTGAACAGAATTACTTTACACAATATATATGGTAAAAAAACCCTACATTGTCGCCAGCACAAAGAAACATGTCCCATTCAGTTGCATTTTAAGATACTACAGCAGGTGCGCCATGATCCAAATTTGCCTTCACATTTATGAAATGAAATTCTAATAAGTCGAAAAGAAAAGAAAAAAGAAGAATCTTTCATAAAACGTCTCAAAGAAGAGATAGAACTAAGAATGAGGAAAAACTACATCTCCCTTCTTTTATCTCCCATCCTTGAGACAAAATTGGAACTTTCGAATCGTGAGAGCAGATTTCTTCCACGCTTTATTGGACAGTACAACATTTGAATACAGCCAATAGAAAACCCATTTCCCAATCTGCATGTTTCTTTGAACTTCTCTGCTACCCATTTTTTTATTTTTATTTTTTTATCATCCAATCCTTTCAGCAGCAATGTTTATTATATTTTTATTTCCAACTGCAGTCAATTTTTTAAAAGAAGTTTTCATTTCTAACGGTTTCTTTGTGTGTGTTTTTTTTTTACGATATATCGCAGTTTATATTCTTCTGCAGATGTTCATCTCTTTTCTTATAACCATGAACCTCTTTCATGTTGAACTTCTTTCTTTACATATCGCGTCGGATTGGTTTGAAATATCTTAAATGTGATTCTTTGGAAGTCATTTTGGTCGCCTCGGTTTTTTCATAATGGTATTTTCCTGTGTTTTCTCAGGTGCAAAGTTTAATATTCTGAACAGAACCACATAGGTGAGAAAATGGTAAATACAGTATTTCAAATTTCAGTTTGAAGTGGAAAGAACATTTTGAAATATTTTAGGAAAGCAACACATTGGAACCTTAAGCCAACCTTATAAATGAATAGCTAAATCTTCAACTATTCTAATAGCTGACTTCTTTCAGTCTCTTAAAAAATATAATTCCTCCATCATATCTCATCATAAAAAATAGTTACAAAAGTTAAAGCATATCAATAGTTTTAAAAACGTTTATTAATTTTGCTTTATAAATTGCACCTTTAATTTGAAAAGGGTTTATCCAAGTCTAAAAAAATACTGTATACTGAATATTAGGAAAATGGAATTTAAAATAGGTGTTTTTTTCTCTCTAAATTTCAATGCATATTTACCCATTACATATGCTTTTTTAAACAATACATTTTTCTTCAATGACGCAACAGTCTCATGGAGGACCAGGTCTCTTTTTACGCGATAGGGTTTTCAGCCTTATGACTAACGCTCTACAGTTATATTAGACCGGTACCTACGGTTTCTACAGTTTTATTAGACCGGAACCTACGGTTTCTACAGTTTTATTAGACCGGGACGCACGGTGGATTCCAAATCACTAGAAACATCCATGGAACCCTAGAACATGAACCCGAAACCTATGGCCCCGAGTACCAGAGCTCTAATCACTATGTCATCAAATCCATCAATAATACTTTATCATAAGAATATTTTGCTTGAAAGAAAATGTTACAATAATTAATCTCCCCAGAAACAATTTTTTTTTATTTAAAAATTAAAATTTACTATCTATGATTAGTGTATTTATTTCAAAACAGCATATTCTTCAAATATTCTCCCTTCCTCCGATATACTTTTAACCCTTTTAACTTGTTAGCATAATATATTTTTCCCCAGTCAGCAAGACTTTATCTCGAGAATATTTGATAACTAAAGCTAAAAATGCATTTTAGAATCAAAAGACACGAATTTCCTGTAATAAGAAGGAATTTGAATCTACTACCTGTAGTTGGTGCACTTATATTGAGAATATTTTTTCTCCAAGCCGCGAGGCGTCTGTTTATGCATCTGCGGCTTTTTTAAAAGAGTCATCAGTTTCGAAATGTTATATGAATTTGTTACCAATTTTCAGCTAACATGTTCAGGATCAATATCTAGGAAGCTCTTCTTCCTTTACTTTGAATTCAATGTAGGATACTTTCTACCAAAGAGACGTACGAGTTAATGCTCATTCCTGATGACATACTAGTTTGGATTAAAAGTTCTGGTTAATTTTCCTCTAGTTCTTGTAATTCTTCCTCTACTTTGAATCTAGTGAAAGTTATTTCTACCATACAATATAATGCTCATTTCTGATGGAACGAACATCTTGGATAATTTCTCTAAAGTTCTTGTTCTCCTTCCTTCATGTTTAAACCATTGGAAGGTATTCTTACCATGCAAAAGTATGATGCTCATTCATTGTACCCCGGCCATTTGGGGGGAATATCCTGAATATTTCCCTTGAAGTTCTTGTTCTCTTTCCTTCATTTTGAACTAGTGACAGGTATTCGGCCATCAGGCCCCTAATCAGATTATTATATATAATTTTATGAAACTATATAACAGCATTAAATCTGTTGAAATTTATAATCTAATTATAACATAAAATGTGATGTAAATAGCATACAAAATATTTTTATTTGTAATTCACCATTGAGATTCAGCAGAGGGATGGTAAAAATTTTGTAGCTACATAATCAGAGCCCCTCATCGTGGAAGAAAAGTTGTCATTGTCACAACAAAGGTTGGATTTCATGTTACTACCTCTTTGTAAAAGAAACACCTCCATGATTAACTTTGAGATGATCACACCCAACTTTGTACTTTCTCGAACACAAAAGGAGAACTTTCTAGCTAATTTTTCGTGTCTGTCCTTAAAACATTTATTAAACGTCCCTTAAAACATTTATGATTGATTTAATTAAACACTTTGAACCTGGTGCGTGGTGGAGCATTGGGTTTCTCAATTGAGGATGCTTGATATGAAATTCGACAATCGACGCCGAACCGAAAAATTCCATGTCTATGATAACTTTCGGCTCGATAAATCTGTATACCGTGAAATCTTTCATTCAGGAGGAACAGAGGAAGGCATGGACCTTTCAAGTGCCATCTTAGATGGTGTTCCATCCAAAATTATGGAGATACAATGTGGAAGCAATTTAGTTACAAATCTACTGTTCTAGTGATAACTACGGTCGAACAAAAATTAGAAATCAACAAATACTAATAAAATCCTGTCAAAATTAGCTTAAACCTTTGTTTTTCTACAACCTACATCATTATCCAGCAATTTCTTGTATACAGCCCCCTAAGGCGAAATCGATTCTAAACAGCGGCCATTTCGCTCTATTCATGCCGTAAGAGCTGCATCCAAACGCGGGGGCGAGGGGGCTGTTGATGGGGGCCGGCCACCCCCCAGAACTGTTCTATTTGAAGCTAATTTAGCAGAGAGAAATGCGAATTCAAATGACCTGGAAGAAAATGGGAGATATGGATCGAGCACCTGATGTGGGATCAACTGCAAACTTTTCCAAGTGTAGACGGGGTGGAAGTATGGGACAAAAATATCAGAAACTTCATCTAATATTTGAAGACAGAAGATACTGGATAGAAGAATTATTAGTAAGCAAATATCATTGAAACGCTATTTTTGTGATAAAAGATAAAATTTATATAATTTTTCCGTATCGGATTTAAATTAAGTATGTTAATATTACCTTAAAGAAAGTAGGAGCTAGAGATAAGTACCTAAATCAAGTGGCCTGAATGGCCGAGTGTCTTGCGCTCGGTTGCCACAGGTTTCGGGTTCGAGTTCCGGCGGTGCCATGAATGTTTGTAGTATTTCAGAATCCACTAATATGATACCGCTAGGTACCGGTCTAATATGATCGTAGACCGTTGTCTTCAGATTTCTTATGTAATTTTTCCCAATAAGATTCAAATTAGGTATGATAACGAGTTTTAGTATTTACATTAAAATATAATATTTTACGTAATAAAACATTTTAAATATTTCATTCATATCATCTCATTTAAATTATTATATTCAAAAGTAAGCACAGTAGCGCCTTAACTTCAGAATCTGAAATACTGGAAAATCATGTTGACTTATACCGTTTTTTTAACATAATGAATATAACAAAATAAGTCCGTGTGATATTCACTTAAGCGAATTGTTAATTAACTGCATTATTTTTGCAATAACAAAGATTTAATTCGTCATATGTTCAAATTAAGCAAGTATAAAACTCACGTGTAATCACCATCATCACCATCAGCAGCAGTGGCGCAACAGCCCCATTGTGTGTCAAGGCCGTCTGCCTACTGGCAGATTACTAGGTAGGGTCGTCAGCCCTACTGTCATATTACAGTCACGGGCCTGAAGGCCGAGTGGCTAGCGCTCTGACGCTCGGCACCACAGGTTTCAGGTTCGAATCCCGGCGGTACCATGGATGGTTTGTAGTGGTTCGGAATACACTTTAAGCCGTAGGTCCTGGTCTGTATATGACCGTACAGCGTCACAGAGTCTAATAAAACTTCTCATCCCCATCATTTCCCAAACTGTGAAGGGGCAATTCAGTGTGGTGTAGTAGTAGTGGACATATTAAACAGGAGCTACGGTTTAAAGTGGATACCGAACCACTACGAACATTCTCGGCACCACCGAGATTCGAATACGAAACCTGTAGCACTGAATGCCAGAGCTTAGTCACTCGGCCATCAGGCCCTAAAAAATTCATATAAGTTTTATTTTTTAAATTGGTTCTGATGAAATCCCCAAAAGTATATTTATGTAATGCATTTAATAAAAATGGGCACAATAAATTAATATTTTAACGAAGAAATGTCTGTCATTTTTCAAAAACCATGATTTACCATAAATGGAACAGCACGTATATTGACTGTATTATTAACAGCCACGTTTCCATGCTTTAGTGTGTTGTTGTTGTGTCTAATCCTCAGTGTCCTGCAGTGCGGGACGGACATCCCATGGATGGAGGCGAAAGGGGGCAGCTTCTGTTGTGATGTAGCACCCGTAGGTAGAACATGTTAATTTTACATGAAATAATTTCATTGCAGAATTTTAAAAAGAATGTACCTATGAATTAATCTAACTGAGCTGAAGACATTTTGTTAGTCTGAGTTAGTTAAATATTTAATACCATATAATGTTAACGTCACTAATTATTACAATGTAAAGTTTTAAAATGTATCTAAAAATATCTTCTATCCTCATCTATAACTTTTGGAAATTAATGATTAGATAATGTATTAAATAAAAATATTTGCGAAAAAATTAATTCAGTGTGTCAGTTTTAAAATATGGTACAAGGACAACTTCAGAATATCGGGTTAAAATAATTAATTTTAAAATTATATGTAAAGCTTTTAAGTTCATTCCATCAGAGCATGTTAAAAATCATCATATGAATATGTTAACTTGTTTTGAAGAAATTTTGCCAGAATAATTTTGCTAAGAATCTACTTTTGCTATTCCTTGAAAGACCGGGAAATGAAACAAATGGTAAATATACCCAATTTACATCTATTTCTTTTCAGCAATTAATGTATTGAAAAATTACAGGCATAAATATATTGAATAAATATATTGGCGGAAACATTATTTTAGTGTGTCCGTTTTAAAATATACAAGGACGACATCAGAAAATCGGATTAAAGTAATTAGTTTTAAAACTATATGTAACGCTTTTAAGTTTATTCAATCAGAACATAGTAAAAATTCTCATATGAATATGTTAACTTGTATTGAACAAATGTTGCAAGCATAATTTTACTACAGATCTACTTTTGCTATTTCTTAAAAGACCAATAAATGAAATAAATGACAAACGCCTCTACAAATTAACACATTATTCGTTTCAGAGATATTACCAAATCAATATGGGTGTCATACTCACTAGAAAATGTTTTATTTTTAAAACTCAAAATTTTAAAAATATTTTCCATTTGTATCAATATAGCGTTGGTGATTGTCAAGTAATACAGAAGCTCTCTTAACATAACGGTAATTAATATCTTAGCGTATTGATTAATGCATTCCAAACTGACGCGTGGAACCACGGCTGTTAATAATAAAGTCAATATACACATTGTTCCATTTATGGTTTTTGGAAAATAAGACAATGTATTAAAGATAATTCTTCATTAAGATTTTAATTAACTATTCCAGTTTGAATTAAGGTATAAAGCATGACTTCAAACGAACACAATAAAATAAGTAGACTTAAAATCATACATAATTTTACATAATTTGATTTCATCAGAACCAATTTAAAAAATAAACTTTATATCAACCTTTAATTTACATAAAATTTCAAGCGACACTAAAAATTATCACTTTATTCATTTTGGAGATATTACCAATATTCAAAATGAATATCCTACTCACTAGAAATCTTCATTTTAAAGCACAAAAAAAAAAAAACACCAAAAACAAAAAACAAAGCAAAATGAAACAGTATATGCCCATTAAGACCCATAAAGAATTGGTAGTTGTCAAGTATTACACAAGCTCCCTCAACAAAACAGTAATTTATTAGTGTATAGATTATCACACGGCTTTAATTATACATTCAATATACACGCTGTTCCATTTATGATAATCCATGGTTTTGGAAAATTGACAGATATTTGTTTAATAAGATTGTAATTAATTGTGGCCATTTGAATTAAAATGCAACGACAGACTTCAAACGAAAAGAATAATATATCTAGTCTTAAAATCATACATAAATCTACTTATGGTGATTTCATCAGAACCAATTAAAAAAATAAATATACGTATATTTTAATTTCTATACAATGCATTTTATTAATATAATATTAAAGAACTGCCTTTCTTAAATCATCAAAACATGAATAAAATTTCAAACTAATCTAAAAATTGCCCTATTATTAATTTTGGAGATATTACCAAAATCCAAAATGAATATCATCTCTCTATAATATCTTCATTTCGTAGCACACAAAACCACAAAAACAAAACAAAGCAAAATAAAAAAATATGTGCCATTAAGACCCATAAAGAATTGGCGGTTGTCAATTATTATACAAGCTCTCTCAACGGAACGGTAATATCTTAGGTATTGATTAACGCATTCCACACCAAAGCATGGAACCATGGCTGTTAAATGTTACAGCTTGTATATTGGCTGTATTATTATGGTAATCCATAGTGTTTGAAAAATAATGAACATTTCTTCATTAAGATTTAAATTAATTGTGCGTATTTGAATTAAGATGAAACGACTGATTTTATAAGAACCAATTTAAAAAAATAAACCTTCTACGAATCTTTTACTTTTCATAAAATGTATTTTATTAGTATAATATTAAAGATCTGCCTTTCCTAAATAATCAAAATCAGAATGAAATGTGAAGCGTCACTAAAAATTACCACATGATTTATTTCAGAGACAATACCAACACCCAAAACGAATATTATACTCACAAGAAATCATTTTGCATCACACAAAATCACCAGAAACAAAACAAAACGAGGCAAAATAAAAAAATATGTGCCATTAAGACCCATATAGAGTTGGTGGTTGTCGAGTATTACAGAAGTTCTCTCAACGGAACGGTAATATCTTAGGGTATTAATTAATGCATTTCACACTAAAGCATGGAACCATGGCTGTTAATAATACAGTCAATATACACGATGTACCATTTAAGGTAATCCACGGTTTTTGGAAAATACCTGACATTTTTCATTAAGATTTAAATTAATAGTTTCCATTTGAATTAAGATAAAAAACTAATTTCAACCAATATAACAAAATAACTAGTCTTAAAATCCTACATAAATTTACTTATAGTGATTTCATCAGAACCAATTTAAAAAACAAACCTTATATGAATGTCTTACTTTAATATTATACCAATAAAATAACTGTTATACAAATATCTGCCTTTCCAAATCATCAAAAACCAGAATTAAATTGCAAGCGACACTAAAAATTACCACATTATTTATTTTGGAGACATTACCAACATCCAAAATGAATATCATACTCGCTAGAAATCTTCATTTTGAAGCATAAGAAACAAAACAAAACACAGCAAAATGAAAAAATATGTGCCATTAAGACCCATAAAGAGTTGGTGGTTGTCAAGTATTACACACAAGCTCTCTCAGCGGAACGGTAATATCTTAGGGTATTGATTAACGCATTCCACACCAAAGCATGGAACCATGGCTGTTAATAATACACTTAGTAGCTAGGGAGGAGCCTCTTTTCTTGAGAAGGCCTCGAGGTAAAAATCCATTAGGCACAATAGCAGCACCTGAATGAATTAATGTCAAATAAAGGTCCGCATGTGAAGATGGGAAATCGTGTTCCAAAAGAATTAGATAAGCAACTTCCATTCATGGGTTGTAAATTAGGATGGAAAAAGTCTTTTGTGCCCATCTTTTCGAAATGGATATTAAATTATGAGATCGTCTTCGATAAATTAACGCATGGGAACTGCGCGATGGAGACGAAGTTGCGATGGAGCGGACACAGAGAGAGAGGATGGCTTTTGTGCCGGCAACTAAGGATTGCTGGAGTTTTATCTTGTTTGATGGTAACTGATGCATGTGATGCGTTTTGTGAAGGGATGATTAATTGAAAAGATACAGTTGTGTCGGATTTTGTTTGTTGGAGTGAAACGAAACGGTGAAAGACATTTATTCGGTTTTATTTATTATTTTTTGTATGGATTCGTAATTTAATTGACTATTAAGAGTGGTGAGGTATTTTTCAGATATAAATTTCAAAATTAATTTATTTTTAAAGTACATTAAATATGGATATTTATATGAATATTTATAAAATTTCAACTTGTTAAAGGGATAATAAAGCAAGATAATATGTTTTTAATGGTTTCACGTAAAAATTGGTACATAATTATGTATATAATTCGCATAATATGCACATAAAAATTTTTAAAAAATTGCTTAAAAAATGCGTATATAAAATAAAAATTTTATGCATATAATAAATTATGTATTTGTAAGCCTTTTTACTAACATTAATTAACATTAACATTCTATTTGTGAAATTTTGTACAGTGACAAGAATAAAAAAAAATATATTTTAACTTTTTTTTTTTTTTTTTTTTTTTTTTTTTTTTAACATTCAAATCAGGAATTTTGTTTTAACTTCATACATCAATTCAGCTAAGTATAATAATCACTATGAAAATATATAATTAAAAATTTTGTGTTGTAGCATTGGTTGCGTAACTTCGAACATTCTATGATACTTTTTTTTATTATGGTAAATGCGTTTTTTTTTAATTCCTTAATAAATTACCTGTTCTTAGTTTGATAAATTTTTTTTAATATTTATTTGATAAAATGATTATATTTAGAAATATACCTACTCTTAGAAATAAATTATTCCTAACCATAAAAAACGATGGCCAGTAGAATGATGGCATATTGGCTAGCGCTCTGGATTTTGGTACCACAGATATCAGGTTCAAATAGTACGGTATATATGTATACATGTGTATATATTATATATTCCTTTTTTTCATTTAGTTATTTTATGCAGTCTTCTTTATTGGCGCAACAGCCCCAGTGTTGGCCAAAGCCGTTTGCCTACTGACATATTCCGAAAATTGAGATGTTTTCCTTTTTATAAAATACGGCTGTCAGGTCTACGCCCAACTCTCTAAACTCATATTAGACCGGGACCTATGGTTTAAAGTGGATTCGGAAGCACTACAAACATCCATGGCTCAGCTGGGACTCGAACACGTTACCTGTAGCAACGAGGTTCAAAGCTATGGAAAAATGAAACATTCAAATCTAAGTTAAATAAGAATAAAAGTTTTCAGTCGGACGCATTTTTAGATACTTTAAATCAACTAAGAATTCTTACACCTATATATTAAATCTAATTTTAAATAAAGGGACTCGAGTTGGAAAAAATAAATAACAATAAAAAGCGTACACAGGTCATTAAATGCATAAGAATAATCAATGGATAAGTAACAAATTACTTCCTCACTTGACTGAGATGAACGAGCTGTTTCTCGTTCAATGATCCGTTACCCAAATGCATGCAATCAGTGTCAGACGCAATTAAATTTTGAAAACGACTGCAATGCATCAACAAGAGGCAAACTACACCAATAATTCTCTACCCATGCTAGCCGACACTATTATATCTGGGTAGTTCGCCATAAAATAGCTATGCAGAAACAATTTATGACAATGCATGAATACTACAAGGAGAATACTACTTGTGAGGCGCGAGATTCTTCCCCTCATATTGCACTTGTAATGACGGAATTCCCTTTTCCCTGGGAGCCCTATTTCTTCGCCACTCCATGAACAGGTCGAGTTTTGTTGCAGCCGAGTATTCCATGCTTGAAATACTGCGCGGTCTTTTACGACGCTCATATTCAGTGCCTCCAACTGAATGGAGCCTTCCACAAGCGAGAAGTGGATACGTAAGCTTGGTGTGGGAGTGCCGTTTTAGTAGCGTGGAATAAAGAACGCAACAACACAGTTTGAATGCGTTGAGAAGTGGGCGTTACTAAAGTGATTTCAATGCTGTTGCTCATTTTGAAAAGCAACCTATTTGATATTGACTAGATTGTCGATCAGTTTGTATTTTAAATCTCAAGCTAGAATAAAAGTGATACTTATTACCTTTTTAACAATAAAAGTTTTTAATCAAAATTTATCTTTTCAAAACTTAAACACATGATAATATTTGTGATATTTGAAATAGAAAAGCACTGAAATTAAATTATTATTAAGTATAGATTAGCATTGATATTATAAGAAAACTTTAAGAGATATGGTTATATTAACGACTGCAGGAGGACAATAAAAATTTTGTATTTCAGCAGAACAGAGATCTACATTACTTTAAGGTGAGGCAATTAAAGATAATTCACCTACATTTATTATTATTATATATTAATGGAAATTGAAGTTAACGATAATATTACTACTACACCACACCACATCACTGTCCCTAGATCTGCGTTGACGCTATACAATTTGGGAATGATGTAAGTGACAGCAGACTGACTGGGCTCCAAGACGCTCTTAGAGTTATATGAGACCAGGACCTACGGCTTAAAGTGGATTCCGAACCACTACTAACATGCGTGGCACCTCCGCGATTCGAACCTGAAACCTGTGTTAACGAGGTCTAAAGCCCTAGAATAAATGAAATAGCAAATTTAAATTAAATATGAAAGAAAGTTTTCAGTCAGACTCATTTTTAAATACTTTAAATCAACTAAGAATTCTTATTCGTTATTAAATTTAATTTTAAATCGATGTCGATTGTAAAAAAAAAAAATATTTAATAAAAATTTTCATAGTTCATTAAATACATAAGAATAATCAGTGGACAAATAGCGAATTATTTTCTCATTTGATTGAGATAAACGAACTCTTTCTCATTCAATGATCCGTTACCCAAATGCACGCAATCACTGTGAGACGCAATTAAATTTTGAAAATGACTGCGATGCATCAACAGGAGACAAACGACACCCATAATTCTCTCCCCTGCTAGCCCACACTATCATCCCTGGGTAGTCGGCCATAAAATAGCTATGCAGCGACGATTTATGACAATGCATGAATAGGAGAATACTACAAGGAGAATACTACTTGCGAGGCGCGAGATTCTTCCCCTCATATTGCACTTGTAATGACGGAACTCTCTTTTCCCTGGGAGCCCTATTTCTTCGCCACTCCATGAACACGTCAGTTTTATTGCAGCCGAGTATTCCATGCTTGAAATACTGCGCGCCCTTTTACGACGCTCATATTCAGTCCCTCCAACTGAATGGATCCTTCCACAAGCGGGAAGTGGATACCAAAGTGTGGTGTTGAAGTGCTGTGTTAGTAGCGTGGAATAAGAAACAACACGTTTTGAATGCGTTGAGAAGTGGGCGTTACTAAAGTGATTTCAATGCTGTTTCTCATTTTGAAAAGCAATGGATTTGATATTGGTTAGAATTTCTATCAAATTGAATTTTAAACACTTTAGGCAGAATAAAAATTTTATTTATTACCGTTTCAGCAATAAAAGTTTTTAATAAAAATCTATCTTTTCAAAACTTTAACATAAATGGATATCAATGATAATTGGAATAGAAAGCATTGAAATTATTAGAAAAAATTAGGGCATATGGTTGTATCATCGACTGCAGGAGGGCAATGCAAATTTTGTATTTCAGCAGGACATGTTTGGTTTGTCCCTCTACGGTCATTTTTTGCCCACATTTTACTAATTAGACCGGAACTTACAGTTTAACGTGGATTCCGAACCAAACACAAACATCCATGCCACCGCCAGGATTCGAACCTGAAGCCTATGGTACCAACAGCCAGAACGATAGCCTATTGGCCTTCAGGCTGCTTTCAGCATGACAGAGATCTACATTACTATAAGGTTGGGCAGTTAAAAATAATTCACATACATTTATTATTATATATTAGTGGAAATTTAAATTAACAATACTATTACTACTACACTATACCACACCACACCACAACACTGTACCTAGAGCTGCGTTGCCTCCATACAGTTTGGCAATGATGTGGGTGAGAAAAGTCTGATTGGGCCTGACGCTCTTAAAGTTATATGAGACTAAGGCCAGGTTTAAAGTGAATTCCGAACCACTATTAACATCCATGGCACCACCGAGACTCAACCCAAAAACCTATGGCACCGAGCGCCAGAGCGCTAAAAAAAAGGAAACAGCAAATCTAAACTAAATATAAATGAAAATTTTCAGTCGATTGCATTTTTAAATACTTGAAATCAACTGAGAATTCTAATATGCATATTAAATCTAATTTTAAATAAACTGACTCAAAACTTAAATGAGATTTTTGAATAAAAAATTTACATAGAGCATTAAATACAAAAGTATATTCAAATAGATTATGGCTAATTAATGGACAACTAACGTATTATTTCGTCATTTTATTGAGAAAAACGAGCTGTTTTTCATTCAGTGATCCGTTACCCAAATACATGCAATCACTGTCAGACACAATTAAATTTTGAAAACGACTTCAATGCATCAAGAGGAGACAAACTACACCAATAATTCTCTCCACACTGTTATTCCTGGGTAGTCGACATAAAATAGCTATGCAAAGACGATTTATGACAATGCATGAATACTACAAGGAGAATAGTACTTGCGAGGCGCGAGATTCTTCCCCTCATATTGCACTTGTAATGACGGAACTCCCTTTTCCCTTGGAGCCCTATTTCTTCGCCACTCCATGAACACGTCAGGTTTTATTGCAGCCGAGTATTCCATGCTTGAAATACTGCGCGGTCTTTTACGACGCTCATATTCAGTGCCTCCAACTGAATGGATCCTTCCGCAAACGGGAACTGGATACCAAAGTTTCATGTTGGAGTGCTGTGTTAGTAGCGTGGAATAAGGAAAGTAACAACACGGTTTGAATGCGTTTAGAAGTGGGCGTTACTAAAGTGATTTCAATGCTGTTTCTCGTTTTGAAATGCACCGGATATGATATTGGTTAGATTGTCCATCAAATGGAATTATAAAAATTTAAGCTAGAATAAAATTTTACTTATTACAGTTTAACATACAGGAATGAATGGATTCATAAAATTTATCTTTACAAAACCAGTATCCAAATATCAGCGATACTTGAAAATGTAGAAAAGTATAGAAATTATCATGTTATATCCTCGTTATTTGGTTATATCTTCAATTGCAGGAGGACAATACCAATTTCGTTCTTCAACAAGATAGCAATCTACATTAATATTGGGTTGGGCAGTTAACGATAATTCACTCACCTTTATTTATATATATATATATATTTGTTTATTAATTAAAAATATTTGTAATGTTTAATCCTCACAGTTCTTTAGTGGCAAATGGACATTTCATGAATAATCTAAATATGGATGGTGGGCAGAGCAGCTTCTGTTGTGATAGAGCACCCGTGAGTAGTAGTTGGCTCCGTGTCGCTGAAGAAGGAGATCAGTGCCTTATGGGAAGAATTAAATCCCCAGTTTAAATTCTAGATTGATAAACTATAAGGTTATACCACTCAACCTTTCTCAATTAGTTTATTTTTATATTTAACGTAAGTAAACGATGTCCTCTAACAGGTCAATCAGATACGCCTCAATGCATCGCAATCATGTTCATTATTTGAGTACTTTAAAAGGCAATCTGATGGCATTCAGACAATTCTGTAAATTGAACCGAAAAAAAAATTGCTACGATAATACAACTTCCACAAAAGACATAAAAAAATATTTTATTTCATGGATCCTGTAAAACTCTGTCCCAAAACTGTATACCGAGATTAGATGCAGTTTTACTGATGAACGCTAACCTTAATACCACAATCGAAATTCCCACTGATCAAAATCCCAGATATTACCTCTTTACCAACACATGGAGGACAAATAGAAACTATAAGGTTATACCACTCAACTCTCCTGCCCTTAATACATTTTTGTACTTATTGTACCATTAAGATTACTTACGTTATCAAACAGGACAACCAGGTTGTCCTCTGGTAGGACTCTGACTTGTATCTGGTTATCCTCTAACAGGAAAACCAGATCCGCCTCTACGCATCGCAAGCATGTTCGTTAGTTCAATACTTTAAAACGCCATCTGGTGGCATTCAAACAATTCTATAAATTGGACCGGAGAAAAAAATCCTGCAATAACACGAGTTCTCCAAAAGACGTAAAAAAGTATATTTAATTGCTTTGGTCCTGTAAAAAAGTATATTTAATTGCTTTGGTCCTGTCCCAAAACTGTATATCGAGATTAGACGCAGTTTTACTGATGAGTGTTAACCTTAATACCACAATCGAAATTGCCATTGTTCAAAATCCCAGATATTACCTCTTTATCAACACATGGAGGACGAATAGAACCTATGAGGTTATACCACTGAACTTCTCTGCCCTTAATACATTTTTGTACTTATTACACCATTAAGATGACTTATGTTATCAATGCCCTCTGACAGACCAATCAGATGTGCCTCAAGCATGTTAATTATTTTAGTACTTCAAAACGCCATCTGGTGGCATTCAAACAATTCTGCGATAACATGAATTCCCCAAAAGATATAAAAAATTTTATTTCATTGCACTAGTCCTGTAAAGCTTTGCGCAGAACTGTATATCTAGATTAGACCTAGTTTTACTGATGAGTGTTAACCTTAATACCACAATCGAAATTGCCATTGATCAAAATCGCAGATATTACCTCTTTATCAGCACATGGAAGGACGGGAAAAAAAAGTTCAGTAAAAGTCGGAATAAAATAAAAAGTGTGCTAAAGGTGGAAAAAAGTGCGCTAAAGAAGGAAAATCCGTCATGATACATGATAGTCAAGACTATCAATAGTTGGGGCGAAAACGTGCAGCCCATTCACACGGGCCCTGGGCGAATCCAATCATCCAATCAAATAGGTCCCTTTGCGTGGGAACTAATGCGTCACGATTTGTAGGCGTGGTTTTGATCAAATGAAGAATGTTTTTTCACTGACTGTCACAGAAGGTTCCCCAACGTACCATTAAGAAACGCATTTGTCTTGAAATCTTGGACCCCTTAGCTAAGGGTTGTAAAAGCTTCACGAAAAGAGTAAAAAATAATAAAAAAAAAGAGGGTGTCTCGACAATTCTCTTGCAGACGATAAAGGTATATACGTGTTTATGGCGCAGCAGGGGTTTCTTTTGTCTTTATTGATGGTGACAATCCTCTAAATCACTCCGGTCTTACTTTTTCTTCATTCTCAAAAGAAGTGTTGGAGATCGCTTGCCTTAAAGTTTTATTAATTGTTTGGAAATTCTGGTTATTTATATCCATGAGGGATGTGGTGGAAATAATAAAAACCTAAATCAATCTTTTTAGCTCTCTTTTTTTCTTTTTTCTTTGTTTATTACTAAATAAAAAGAGTCGCAGCTTCATTTGTTTTTGTTTATGGGTAATTTAGCTTTTTCTAACTACTTCGGTGAAAGCATTTTCATTACTAGCATGGATGTCTTAGTAAACCATTTCGGATAGAGTCGTTAATGTTTGTAAAAAGCACAGTTCAACCCCTTGAGATTGCAAGCAAATACATGAATAAAAAGTTAGACATATTGTTTTAAATAAATTTATAGATATTTGAAAAGAACTTACCAAAAAATGATCAGAAAGGTAATTTAAATTCACTTACATTCTATTTTATACAAACGTAAGAACTTATTTTAAGCTTAATAGGGCCTGATGGCCGAATGGCTAACGCTCTGGCGCTCGGTACCACAGTTTTCAGGTTCAAATCCTATGGGGGTATGGAGGCTTGTTAGTGATTCTAAATTCACCTTAAATTGTAGAACCTAGATTAATTAGCCCACAGTGTGCACAAAATGAGGTCCCATTGGCTAGCGCTTTGGAGCTCGGTGCCACGGGTTTCAAATTCCCGTCCAGGAATGTCATGAATGTTTGTAGTGGTTTGGAATCCACTTTAAACAGCATGTCCCGGTCTAACATGAGCGTAGAGCGTTGCAGGGGTAGTATTACTCTACGTCCGTAGTTTATCTGCAAGCTACTCGCACCTCCTGGGTAGTGCTAAGTGAGTAACATTGGTGCAGCGCCTGCCTTTAAGGCATCAAAGACAACTGTCTGAGTTTTTGCCAGCAGCATAAGAAAAAAAAATTTAAGCTTAATAAATAAATTCCGAAAGCGACATTCAATGCTTTTATTATTTAGCTATATTTTGTTTTAAAATATTGACAAATGACAAGGAGTTAGGTTGATAATCATCGTTTATACCTTTTTCTTCAATCAAAAAAATGTTTTTATTATTGAACAGACACCAAAATCCTTTTAAGTACATTTCAACATTTCCTTATTCTAATTTTAGAATTAGTCTGGATAAAAGGTTTCGGGTTCGAGTCGCGACAATGCAATGGGTGTTTGTAGTTGTTCGGAATCCCCTTTAAATCGTACGTTTCTGTCTAATATGACTGTAGAGCGTTGGGTATAGATTTGACAACGCTACCCCGTAAAGAGAGCAGATCTTCTGTCTCACGGTTGTCACATGATCATCGTAGTTTTACAATGCTAGAGTTTTCTGTTCTTAAGTTCTCTAACAAAATTGACATTGTCTCTAAAATTATTGTAGAAAATATTATGAAAAATAAAATTTTATAAAACTGTCACACTAGCAAAAAAATAATTCTTCAAAAATTAAAGGAAATCATTTAACATTGGGATTGTAGCGAAGTAAATTATTTTTCTTACAAGTATCACACTAGAATTAACTATCCATTTACCATAAAACCTTTTATTAAATTTACTGTCTCCATCTTCCAAAAAATTACTTTTTCTTCTTAACATCATAGTTAACATCTTATTAGGCAGAAATTTTTTAATTAATTTTCTTACTTTCAGAAATCTAGAAATGAGATCACATTTTTAGCGATTTTTATCTCCTTACCCTTGAGCAAAACAGTCCTCGTTACGTCACAGCTCGAGCAAAAACCACTAATTAAACGTCAACAAGAAGGGCAACAACATTTCAATCAAATTACTGCTTGTCTCAATTCTGATTATGTTGACGTGTGGGGCCCCCGTCTTTCGACAGGGGCCGCCCTACGCTGTTTGTGCCAGGGGCGCTAAACCCGGACTGTTTGTCGTTGGAATGCGGCATTGTTTATTTGGGGGGAAAGGATTTGCTCATCCGAAATGAAAGGTATGGGGGCTGTAGGCTGCGATGTTGTTCAGTTCCGTATTGGTCTGTTGCTCCATTTGAACTTGGATTAATACTTGTACAGAGGATATGCATCAATGTGTATGATCTTATATAGTGAGTGGTCATAATTAAAATAAAGGTTTGTTTTTAATAAAATATCTTGTTATAAAAAGTATGGTAATACAATGATATCAAGTCAATTACCCGAGATTAGAAAGAAATTCGCATTCCTTTTCAGTTACCTTTTTAATATCATTAGCTATTTACTTAAGTAGGTTTAATCGGGGCTTTCATTAAATTAACGGCTATAAAGTAGAAAGTTTTGAAAAGTTATTATTTTTATTCTGTGACAAATTTTATTCAATACAGGCTAAGTCATTAGCTCTATAAAATAAGAAAATATAAACATATTATTAAATAATATTCTCCTTGAAGTACGACTTGGCAATTATAATTTTCAACTACATGTAATATTCTACATGTAGTATTTTTTTTTTATGATATTCTCAGCTATTTTTTATGATGAGTATTCATGATCATATATGGGGTTTTGACTGGAGCTCAGTACCATATGTTATGGATTTGAGTTTCGGCAGTGCCATGGATGCTTGTAGTGGTTCAGAATCTGTTTCGGAGCTGACAACCCAAAATGAAAACATTTCCTGTCTCGAAATCTGCCAATGGGCAGACGGCCTTGGCCCACAATGGGGTTGTTGCGCCAATGAAGGAGAATATTATATATATAGGCAAATAACGTTTCGTTAATATTAGTTCATATAAAAAAAATAGCATTCGTCGTATAAAAATGTTCATATGCTTCGCAGTCCTTAGAAAAAAAACCAAGAGGAAATTGAACTTGATGAAAAGGATTTTATTTATGATTTGAAATGTGCATGAGATAAAGTGACAAAACTGTACAAAAAATAATAATAATGAACAAAATAAGATAAATATGTAAAAAAAACTTTACAAATGTACGTACACAAAACAGCTAAAGGGGGACGTCAAAATCTGCCGCGGCACATCAGAAAAGAAAAACACATCTATGCGAAATATACAAAACAGGTTGTGAAAAGAATTGTCAAGAATTCAGCAAGCAATCATATGAAATTAATTGCATTATTGTGAAGGCAACTTTATTAAGGAATATTTACCTTCTGGACATAATAAACCATGCTGTTTCTGCTAAATAGATGGCTAGGTCTAAATCAAGAAATATCAAAATTTATACTATATGTTGTTGTTGTGACTAATCTTCACTTCTTAATCTTAACTTCGTTTTTGATACAATGTCTACAACAATGCCGCGAAGGACGCCAACTGTGCCGCGAGTAAGGCATTTATAATATATAGGTATATACATTGTATTTAATGTTAAATATATAAAATCTGATACAGTACATTTATAATGATGTGATTTATATTTTATAATAATTTGAATATTTCATTCAAGATTATGATAAAAAAATTCACCAAATTTTATTAATATTCGAAATGAAATATTCAAATTTGATAAAAAAACGTAATTATGTAAATTTTTTTGAACATCAAGTATTAAGTATTGTTTTGCATAAGAGAGTTTACGACATTTTCTCCGCTTTTGTGTATTTTCTACATAAAATATTCATAAATAATAAACAAATTCGTATGAAGCTTAATAAAACTTCCTTAAAGAATTTCCATTTTCGAACTTTACAAAAAACCAAACATCATAAGCATTAAACAACAGTTAATCCTTTCAATATCATTTTTCTTGAAGTAGTACGTAATTGCAAAACAAAATCTACCTTTTTCATTTTTTTAATTCATTAAACTTGCATCTACATGCACTGACCTTTACAGAAAGAAAATGATTTTCATGCAACATTAGGGAATTTATGATGCATAGATACTTTACACGGTAAATTAGGTTGAGCTTTACTTTAACGATTGATTTTTGTTTAAAAAAATTTTTTTTTTAACCGTCGCAAAGTTATGAAGAAAATTAACCAGTAAATTTCGTAAGATGATTCATATTTTTTGAAGAAGACTTCATTATTTACGAAAGAAAATTGACTTGGATATGCTTGTCAAGATCTTGATATTGTATGTAATCCATTTCTCAATTTGACAAGGTTCTAAGTAAGGTCGTAAATTTAAGTTAATGATATATCAATGTCACTTCAAATACTTGTGCAAAAACACGAAAATATTTTATTTTACAATGTCTATATGTTATGGCTGTTATAAAACTGTTAATGTAGTAAGAATTTATTTTTTTAATTTGACGATATTTATAGCGATTATTTAACATATTTTAAGCTTCAATTTTTTTTTAAATTGCTTATTAACTATAATTATAATTATTAAACCATTACGTTATTGATCAATTTTTTGAAATTTTTATTAATATGCATAAAAGTGTAAATAAAAGTACATAAAGTGTAAATAAAAGTGCATAAAATGTAAATGCGAGTATATAAAATATAAATAAAAGTGTATAGAATGTAAATAACAGTATATAAAATGCAAATAAAAGTGTAAATAAAAATGTATAAAATTTAAATAAAAATGTAAATAGTGTATAAAGTATAAATAACAAGTGTAAATAGTGTATAAAGTATAAATAAAAGTGTATAAAGTGTAAATAATTTTAGTTTCTTTGGTTGTTGATTTGATTTCATACTTTTTAATTATTTTAGATTTACACTTTCTGATAGATGTTGAGTAAGCTTTTTTTTGTTTATTTGATGCGTTCTTTTTTTTCAGGAGACATTGCAATTAACACCTGAAAAGACAAAACAGGTATGTCTCAGTTTTGAAATTAAGACTAATATACTGATATTTTTTAAATCTAAATCTAATTTAAGATTTAAAATAGTAGCTTTTGGATAGTAAATTATATATTTATCTTTATATGTAATTATGATTTTTCTGTGCGTGTGTTTGTCACTGAACTCCTCCTATATGGTAGAACCGATTTTGATGAAAGTTTTTGCATTTGCTTGAGAGTGGGTCCCTTGATGGTTTAGATTTACAATTGAACCTGGTAGGTGGCGCTGTAATCGGATTCCGGGAATTTTTTATTTATTTTTTTATTTTTATTTTCAAGGTAGTATAATTTCTGCCGTGCCCTCTAGTTTATGCATAAAAAAAGTTATTCAAAGTACATTTTTTGAGATTATTGATAAGTTGCTTTTATTACTATCAACTAGCACGATTATAACAATAATAACAATAACAAGCACAATTATTAGAAAATTAACAAGTACAGTTATTATAAAAATATAAGCCAATTTGAATGTAATGTTTTATCAAAAAAGTATGTGATAATTAAACAAATACATGCAAACAGAACATGCAAAATAGTAGTAGCTACAGTCGAAGACATTATACTATTATTCAAAACAACTTTATTATTAGCAAAAAAACCTTAATTATGTAAAAATTCTGAAAATTAATTAATTTAACCTCAAATAAAATCTATAAATCATTCTGAAGTTTCAGTAATTATGTTTTACAATTATTTTTTTAACCAATTGAAATCCTTGCAGATGGTCCATTTTAATTCGAAAGCTCACAATTAGTTGATTTTGAACATACTTTCCATCATTTCCTGGAAGTTCTAGGAAATACTCTAAAACAGTTGATATTTTCTACACTTTCCTGAGTGGACTATTAAATGGAAAATATCACGTTAAAATGGAATTTGTCTTTTCATTTAAAATTGCATAAAACATTTTGCCTAAGAGAAGAATCCCTTACTGAAATCATCCTAAATTTCGTTTCACCTCTAATCACGGAAACGTCATTCGCTACGTAATAGCTCACCTGATTTCTCCATCCTATAAGAATCGGTTTAATTTCAGTTTAAACTTTGGCTTCATACAGACATGGTGTGGTATGACTGCCGTCGCTCTAACCGTGTCGAGGTGTAATGGTTTTTGCCCGGAAATGTATTGTAGCAAGTTATTAATAGATGTGAATTATATTAGAATTGTGTGCTGTGTTCCTATGATCGTCTGAAATGTTATTATGCAAATAAATTTTAGATAGCGGAAGTTCTTCCTACAAGAACTGCGTCATCATGTAGTATCCAGCGTTCCTGTTGAAATAATTGAAATTTTTAGTATAATCAGAATAATACTTGGATATTCATACATTTTAGAATTATTTAACACTGAAATTTACAAAGCACAATAATGTAATTCAAGTCCTTTTGGTGAATGTATCAAAGATAATCCCAGTTCCTCTAAAAACATGTTACTTCGGAAAAATTGAGCAAATAAAGTTTATTTTTAATGTAAAATAATAAATTTAAAGAATTAGTCAAATTGGAATGATATTTATCGACTTTATTAGTAATTAGCTTACATAACTCAGCATTGCTACAGAAAATCAAACAGTTTAAGTTCTGATATATTGAGAATAGCTTTGTAGTGTCTATGTAATCTGTATAATCTGTGTAATGTCTATATCTAAATATCTGTGTAATGTCTATATCTGAATATCTGTGTAATGTCTATAGCTGAATATCTGTGTAGAATTAAAATTTTAAATACTTTAAATAATTTGCTTTATTTGATCAATTTATTTATTTAAAGCAATCAGTCTTCTTGAATGATTTCACAATATATATATTTTTTAATTTTATCTGTTATTTTTTAGAATGATATTAACTTGATTTTATTAGTAAATAGCAGACATAACTGAGCATCGCCGGTTACGGAAAATAAAACATTTTAAGTTCCGATATATCGTGAATATCTATGTAGTGTCTATGCAATCTGTATAATCTATATAATATCTGTATTGGAATATCTGTGTAGAATTAAATTTCCCAAGATTTTAAGTAACTTGCTTTAAATAATATAAATTGGCCAAATAAAACAATAAAACAATCATTCTTTTTAAAGACTTCACAATATATATGTATATATATATTAATTTGATCTCTTAACTTTTTTTAGAATATCAAGTTGTTAGTTTGGAAAATAAATCGAAAATTAATACTGCAAATTTTCTGCTTTTTTTTTCCATTACTTTAATTAATGGTGCAATTCAATCTTTTCAAGGCTGACTGAATCGAAATCTCTGTATCTTTATAATAAAAGAAATCTTCTGAGACCTGTCAACCACCTGTAGAATATAAGCTTATTTTCGAAGGAAAAAGATAGATGAAAAATATCAAGGAGTCAGATAAAAAAAGAAATCAGTTTTCAGTGCTGCCGGTGTAACTGAACTCTTCACTATGTGTATATAAAAAAAAAGTAATTGGTGGTTAAGGGAAAAAAAATACACCTCGCGTTTGAGCTGGATGTCATCTTGAAATGACGACCTCTTCAACTTAGGAGTCAATTGGGGGTGAATGAAGAAGTGGAGTGATAGGTTTGAAGAATTGGGATGAAAAAAACGTGATTGACAGGGACCGAGGAAGAAAAAACGGAAACTTTAGTCATCGTGAAAGCGATTTGATAAGCAGCGAAAAGTGAATCATTTATCTGCCTGTCAATCTCAATGCCATTGAGATGATAGTTCTGTGTAATGAGCTGCTGTGATTTTAAATAGTTGAAAGAAAGTTGATTTTACATTTTAATTAATTATATTTAGATCCTATTGCAGTATTTTCGCTGTTATTTTGTATTATTTCTTCTTTGCATAAACTGTACATTCTTGAAAATTCAAACTTTAAATATAAACTTTTTTTTTATTATTGAGAAATTCAACAATTTAACTTTAAAGTTCATAACGGTTTATATCAAAATTTGTTGTTGATTGATAACAATTTTAAAAGCAGTTTTCCTGTCTTAAAGTTTGTTTGAAATAATTTTTTAAATATATTTTTCATAAAAAATACACCAACTTATTTATTTGAGAATTAGTATACTATCATCTGTAAATTATTAATTATAGTGATTATAAAATTTTTTTTGATGCAGTTTAAAATATTTAGTTGAAGAAAATAGTAAACAAAGTGATAGAGTTTGTCCTTAACTAAATATATCGTTGCTGCATGAAAGCATATTTAAAATTGGTATCTTAGGTATCTTTGTTATCATTTTTTTACAAAACACGCCTTTATTAAATTGCCAAAAAATTTGCCGTGCCTTTATTAATTGCCGTATTTAAATTTCCAAAATTATTTACAAAAATTGTTGTGTTTCTATTTTGAATATAAACTTTTGAATACTTTTTTCTTTAAAATTAATTGAAAAAATTTAAATTTTTAATTTATTATTCCATTATTATTTATTATTTTAGTTACTATTTTTCTTAAAGATGAAAATTTATTTAAATTCTGTTTTCTGTAAAGGTATTTAAAACATTTCAATATAATTAATAATTAAACAAATAATTGTTTACACCTATATACCTATTTTATATTTTTTTTAATATTTTCATAAATTTACAACTAGATAGATTCGATTTAATACTATTACAGAACTTATTATAACAATATAAAATCGATAAAATAATAAATTACATTATAAGATGTATTTCATAGCTAGAAAATTACATTTAGATAAACTTCAAGGATATTAATAGTTTACTTTTTTTATCTACAAATTCTTAAATAATTATTAAATATTAATTATTACTTTATTTAGAGATCCTTTATTCTGTCAAAAAAATATTGTGCATTTACCTTAAACCATATTTTTTTGCTTCCGCTACTTTGTAGCAAGATATTATGAATTCATGGCTTGATTTCCTTATGCACACGGTCGTATCCTCTAAGGTATACACCACATTTAAGTAAACCGTGCAGAAAAAAATGCTCTGATGATACGGCTGGAAGTTCTTCAAACAGTGATTTTTTTTCTACATAAACTTTGTGGATATTTTCTTACCTGTACAAAAAGGGTCTAAAAAATGCTGGCACGCGTGCATCGAGACCCATTTTATGACGGTTTTTCTTAACGCAACGTTTCCCAGAGTCACGAAAAATATCGCACAATATATCGCTTCTCCGATATCCTATCCGGACGGTGTTTGAAACTCATTTTAAATAGATACCCATTCCAGGAGATATCCAATCTGCCAAAGTGCTACATAAAAACGTGCACGACAGTAATATCGACATTTTTTATTTACTTCTTTCTTTTTTGTATACCTCTTCCCCTCTCTGTATTTCCAGTAGTACATTAGGCATGCACAGACTACTATGTAGGGTCTGGCGTATCTAGCATTTGAGGCAGAAATTCGAATGCAATTTTCAGCACAACTCCATGGGTTTTCAAGTTTATATTAAGGCGAATTAGATGCTATTTTATGCGTTTTTAGAGCAGCCTGCATTTTAAAGGATGCTCTTTTCTGAAATATTATTGCTCTTACGGAAAGACCATAAAAAGCTTAGTTGAATTTTGAATGGAATAATAAGTTAATACTGATGTGAATTCTCGTGATGCGTATGTTGCGTTCTCTGACATATTTCTACACTGAATTATTTTGCTTTTATCATAAATCTACATAAATGTAACCTATAAAAATATATCACAGAATGTTGAGTTGTTTTAAAATTCTAAATGCTTCGAATTTTATAGGGCTAATTTTTATTTTTTAGTCTTATATGTAATAAAATTTAATGCAATTCACGGAAATATTTGCTTATTCAGGGGGGAAAATATTTTTGAATTTTCTATGACTATTAAATACGTTATGCTAACTTGGCAAAACACCAACTGTGACGTTTCAATGAAAATCATTGGATGGCCGAATCTCTTACTGTGATCCAGTGATCCAATCATCTTTCTGATTGTATCATCTAACTTAGCAACTATAAATTCAACAAGAGATCATGGGATTACAGAATCTCTTCCTTTTCATATATTTCATTCCTCTACTTCTAACCAATCATACCCAATGACCAATAATTTGCATCTAACCAAAACTCTTGATTGATCAATCATCTGACTCTAACCAATCAGGCCCAATGACGACCAATAATTTGCCTCTAACCAAGCATCTTGAATGATCAACCCTCTAGCACTAACCAATTATGTCCAATGACCAATAATTTGCCTCTAACCAAGCATCTTGAATTATCAATCATCAGGTCCATCTAACCAATCATGTCCAATGACCAATAATTTGCCTCTAACTAAGCATCTTGGATTGATCAACCATCTGGCTCTAACCAATCATGTCCAATGACCAATCATGTCCGATGATCACTGTCTCTAACCCAGCATTTTGGATGGCTAACCATGTGCCTCTAACCAATCATGTCCATGACCAATAATTTGCCTCTAACCAAGCATCTTGAATTATCAATCATCTGCCTGAACAAATCGACTGTCTCTAATTCATAGAAGCCGTTACTCACGACCAATCTTGTGTCCCCTATGGTTTATATAACGAAAGTTTTAACAAATGATTTTATATAATGAATAGAGCTCTCATGTGAGCTAAAACTGATATGTTTGATATTAATTCTTTTTTAACTATTAAAAAAGAAAAATGTAAGTTTATTTAGAATTATCCTACCCATTATGTAATAAAATATAATTGGTACATTTGAAAAATTTAATGATTCATGTATTGCATTAATGCTACTATCATTATGTAGTCAGTCTTAACATTATCAGGCATTATATTATTCCATTTTCAGGATATAAGGCAAATAAAGAATAACATATAATGTAAAGACTGCAAGAATTTCGTTATTTAGTATAACATTATCAAGCATATTTTCCAACTTTCAGAAGCATATGTATATAGTTGTAATTCATTAATGCGAACTGCTACATACTAGATAAACTTTATATAGTCAGCGAAAAATACGTACATATATCGCAAAAAATACTGAATATTTTTGCATTTTATTAATCATATTAATTATACTTGTGATACACAAAGGCCTACTGGTTAGCTTATTGGTTTTATGTTCTTATGAGTTTTTTCGAAACCCAGCAAACGAACCTAACCGATGCATCTCGTACCTGAGGAGCAGGTAGAGACAAAAATCCTGTACACTAGAAACTTCTGGATCATCCAGATAACACCCCCAAGATTAATCATTAAAAGTTGGGGTGGAAACTGTGGCCTGCGGTGTAGAAGGCCTAGGGAAGATCTTCGACACGGTACTTACAATTCCTGCAATTCACTACATTGCACCCAGAGGGTCTCACGGGAACTAGCCCAAGTTCACTGAGGCCCCCTAGACTATGTTTATTCTACTGCATGTCTGTTGTGATGCTGTTTTTTAAAGAAACTTATATATATGTATATATACCATTTTATTGGCAAATGACTTTAAATTGATGTATTCTGCATTTCAAAACTCACAGGTGATGCAACTCTAGTAACCACTGAATCAAGTGCATATACGCATTCCAGTGGCAAATTACCTGGGATCAAAGTGTTAGGCATTTGCAAGTGCCGAGATGTTTATTTCGACGTTGTATAATTGGTAGAACTGTATATGTATACCATTTCATTTCCAAATGACCTCACATCTATATATTATACATTTCAAAACTTACACGTGATGCAAATCTAAGTAATGCTGAATCTACTACATATTTGTATTCCAGTGGCGAATTACCTGAGATCCAAGTACTGGACATTTGCAAGTACATAGATGCTTATAATCCCGCTGAATAATTGTACATATATTCGATGTCATTGCCAAATGACCTCAGATCAATGTTTTCCGCATTTTAAAACCCACAGGTGATGCAACTTTAATAAGCACTGTATCAAGTACCTATAGTATACGCATACCAATGCCGAATTACCTGGTATCAAAGTACCAGGCATTTGCAAGTACCGAGATGTTTATTTTGACGTTGAATAATTGGTAGAACTGTATCCATATTCCATTTCATTTCCAAATGACTTCATATATGTATTCTACATTTCAAAACTGGCAGGCGATACAACTCTAAGTAACGCTGCATCTACTATATATCTTCATTCCAGTGGGGAATTACGAGGGATCATAGTGCCGGGCATTTGAAAGCAACGATTATTTTTGTAAGTGGTCAAAGCACTCTTTCAAGTTTCTTTGTTTCTATTGTATCTTCCAAGATCTTTTTCCCACTGAAAATAATAACAACAGTAAGAACTGTGAACAACTGGAATAGAGGTTAAATGCATTTACCATCGCTCTTCACAGAAGGATGAGACACGATTTCTTCTCTCTCGGCATCTTCCCTGGTTGCCGGGGAAACGGCGTCTTTTATTTTATCTCACTCCTAAGAAAAGAATCGATTAGGAATCCGTCATATATCGTGCAATCTCTCCTCTACTCCTACTAGAAGAAGAGAAATATATTTTATTTCTGGCTCCTCTCTTCTCCTTTCTTTTTTTTTTTTTTTTTCTATTTCTCCTCTGCCTCGACATTTCTCCTTCGCAAAGTGAGGATGTTCGTCTTTTGCTAAAACTGATATTGAAACCGGTGACGTATACGCAGCCTGGGGAAATCTCGAGAGCTCTTTCATCCATCCAGCTATATTGCCAAATGGATCAGAATGTTGGATGTAATAATTTTGGCTAGAGAAAATTTCTCAAAAGAGAAATCTCGGCCTGAAAATAGAGATGGATTAGTTTGGTAGCAAATACTTTATTGACTACAGTTTCAATTGCGAAGGCATCGTTTGATAAAGTTGAAACTTTCTATCGATTTTTTTTTCTGAAATGTCGAAATTGTTTTCTATAGCTACTTTAAATATGCTTCCATGCAAAATTTAAGCAACAATGTAATTTTTAAGCATACAGTCATGATACTGTGGAAAATGCTTGTCGTTATCAATAGAATGAACACCCATTTCAGTAGCAAATCTATTCGTATGCAAATATCAGACACAAATATCTTAGGTTACATGACGGTTCGTAAAATCTGAAATGCGAGGCTACCATAAAAAGAAGGATAGAAAGTATTATTAAAAACATTCTCTACAAGTTCAAGGGATCTCATGTGTATAATTAGTCTAAAAGAAACAATCTGGGCAATCTTATAATCTTACATGTGGTAAAATAACGACAAGCATAACCCGTGAATTTCGAATCGACAAACCTTTCAAACCATATATATAGCTGTAAGAAAGATTGGTGAATAAATAATATTTTGTCTTGAGGAGAAAAGGAGTTAGATATCAAGCAACCAGCAGCATTGCTCAGCAGTTGCGTACGGTAACAGACAACTGGTGCCATGTTTGTGACCAAATGTCGTAAAGATTATCTGTTTGTTCGCTGTCCCGAACGCTGCATTCCTTTGACAACTGCTCATTACATGTGCCTTTCATCTTTTATGACAGCTGTCAATGTAACAGAAAGATTAGTCTTCTGTCTATTTTCTGCCTTGTAACAGGAAGATTGAATATCTTCTGTCTTGTAATAGAAAGATTGGACATATTCTGTCTTATAATAGAAAGATTGGACATCTTCTGTCTTATAATAGAAAGATTGGACAACTTCTGTCTTATAATATGTAGAAAGATTGGACGTATTCTGTCTTTTTCTGTAAATGGAACAGAAAGATTGGACATCATCTGTCTTTTTCTGTAAATAGAACAGAAAGATTGGACATCTTCTGTCTTCTTTTTGTCTTGTAACAAAAAGATTCGACATCTACCCTTTTCTGTCTTGTAACAGGAAGATTAGACATCTTCTGTCTTGGAACATGAAGTTTGAGCATATCATCAATGTGATCACGCTCTTTTTACAGACGATAGGCTATAATGTCACTAAGCTAGTTGATATGGAGAAAAGAAAGTATGCAATTTTATATTACTAACATCATGAGAAGAGACGTAACTGTGGTCGTCACGTGCTTATCTGAGGAATAGTTATGATGAATAAGCAATCTGAGCTCCAAATTATTGACTATTATCCGAGATCTCTATTGTCAGTAAGTGATCCTCCCCACTTGCAACTATTTCGGATACAGACTTCATTTCTATGTTAGGCCACATAGGACTCGCGCTATTGAGTATCCTCCAGAAAGTGAAGATATCATTAGAATGGACTCTCTTAATTTAAATCCCATAAAACATAAGTGCAATGCGTTGGAAAGACACTTTTCGGCACTATTATTTTCGCCGGAGAATACACAACAACTGAAAAAGTTGCTCATTGAGTAATCGGAACAAATGTTGGATACTTCAACAAATGTTGGATAGGATGGTATTAAATGTGGGGAGAAGGTACTGAGTAACCACTACAGTAAAAGATAGTCGTATTCCTTACTAAGGGACAACTGTTTTATTTATTTATTTATTTATTTAATTCTTCTTTCTTGGCCTGGCTAGTTTTCATCTATGTTATTTACACGAATCACCAATTGTTTGTATTTGTCTGCTGTACACTACACACAATATTTTTAATGATATGTTTTTATTATGAGTAAGACGGATTTTGTTTGATTCTATATTTTGTTTTTTTATTCTTTTTTATTAGTATGCTTTCTTTATATTTTAAGAACAAATGTTCTGTCTATATTTTGAATGTCATACCTTCCACTTGATTTCTTTCGAAGTTATAACAAATAAAACTGTTAGTGATTAAATTTAAACACTAGTGTATTTTTTTTTTTTTTCAAATAATGAACAGAAATTTTAGTTGAAAGCATTGAAATAAAAGTAAGGAAATAATATAAAACAATATTTATGATTGCACATTTTAAGCGTGGACTAAAACTGATACTGATGTCAGTAAGATTCATAAACAGGGGAATATCAAAATATTTTCTTTCCATACAGCTGTATTACTGTCAACAACTGTGGTTTGGGTTGTGGATGTTTTAGTTTTTAAAATATGATTATTTCATTGAAATCTGATTCTGGCTATGTTTATATTGATTAAATAGTCATTTAAAAGATTATTTCATCAGCAATGGGCAGTTAATTTTAATATGCTGCCAAATTGACAATGCTTACTTTAATAATTGTGTACCAAAAAATTTCAAAGAGGATCCAGTACATTACTCCTTGGGACTTCATTTTAAGGAGATATGTCTTTATGTCTCTTATCTACAGCAATGGACAAACTTTCGATTCTCTTAGATAATTTACTGGCATCAATGATTGTAAACATGTGTCAGAATGTATGGTGTAAAATTGGCTGCCACTTGAATATTGTCTGTTTGACCAAGCAGAGTTATACAGAATTGGTATTAAATAAACAAACAAAACTTTCATTTGTATCATTAATATTTTTATTGGTCATTTTGTTTTACTGCCTTATGCCACAAACAATATACCATTGAGAGCTGGGAAAGGATGTTGCGTTCTAGTAGGTCTTTTAATGGTAATTGTCCACCATTTGCATGCCATATGAAATAAAACCACAAAAATACTCATCAAGAATCCTAGCTATTGAAGCCTGGCCACATTTTTATCTCTATACTACCAAACGTTGTTTACGAGTAATTTATCGTTGTCATTATGGTAACCATTTTAAAGCCCCTGTATTTAATAAATCCTTTTTGTTGTTGCTATCTGTTAACAATGCATTATTTTTATATAAACCACACCATCCATATATAATATCTACAACAATTAATACATCTTGTTTATGAATTTTACCAAAGGCTTAAAACAGCTCTTCTGCAAATTATTACTGCAGACTATTTGATGTGACTGTTAGTGATGACAGGGAATGATTAATGTGCAGTCATGAATTAATTGAGTAAATAATTGAAAACATTTACTTTGTTATATTGAATGACTTTACGGTTCATTTGCGAATCAATTAACTGAATGCATTTCACTAACAAGGCAGAATTTGTCTCTAATAGTTGTCAGAATAATTAATTTGCTATCTATTTTAATGATCATATTTATGTTGGGTAAGAGAATAGTTATTGTAAAAATTATTAAATATAATACTATAAAATCCATAAGTATTTTGTGACTTGTTACTTCAAAGTGATTAAGGGTATAGATCATGAATTAATGCATACAAATGGCATATTCATGCAGTTTGCTTGAGATTTGGCGAAACATAGTATGGGTGTCATTAAAACTTTAAAAACTCAATTTTTCAAAATGTGGAACTGTAAATTTTTTAATTATATCAATGCAATTTTAATTATATATTTTTGTGATTAATTAGAAAATCAAAGTGACATATTTACAATCATATTGTAAGTATTCTTTAATACATTAACACATTACATAAAAATAAATGTTTTTGGACTTAAAAACGTTTTATGACTTCTGTTACTTTAATAAGGGGCCTAATGGTTGAGTGACTAGTGCTCTGGCACTCGGTACCACAGCTTTTGGGTTCAAGTGTCGATGGTGCTACGAATGTTTGTAGTGGTTCGGAATCCACTTTAAAGCTCATGTCCCGGTCTGATATAACTGTTGGGCGTAGACTGACAACCCTGCCCGATAAAGAGAAAACAATTCCTGTCTCGAAATTTGTCAGTAAGCAGACGGCCTTTGTTCAATATAGATTGTAGTGCCAAGGAAGTTGTTAGTAATCAAAGTAATATTGAATTAATATGAACAAATACATATGAAAATTGCTCGAGAGTTGGCGAATATAATATGGAAGCTTTTGAAACTTTCATAACTCATTTTTTAAATATGGAACTGGCCTTTTTTAATGTTATGAAAGCAACATTAATTATATTACATTTTTGATGGAATGGTAAATCAAAGGTGCACATAGACAATCGTTTTTAAATTAATATTTTATGGCATCTGTAATATTAAGGGTTTCAAAGTAATACATTTTAAATTAATACATGCAAAAAAATATATATACATGTAGATTGCCGATGATACGATGAGATGTTGCGATACGATGAGATGTTGCGACACTGCCAATTCTTACAATATCATATCTTGACAGTGGTTGATAATCTTCTGGTGTTTGGCCAGAAGTTTTCAATTTGCTTTTCTTAGCTTTAAAAAAAACAATAATACACTTTTCATGCAATTAATTAAGGATTTTTCCTTTTTTTTTAATTTGAACTCATTGAAATGATCGTCGAAGTTTGATTTTGAAAATTCTAAATGATAATTCATTGTGCTTATAAATACAATGAACAAACAATGAAATTTGGAACCTATGCTAAAAATTATCAAAAAAAGTAGGTACACAATAGACAACAAAACCAATATCAAATTGACAATATACAATACATAGAAGAACCGACACTACCAAACAACAAATATTCGTAAGCGTCCAAAATGCGCCCTGGCATAGACAAATAATGCTAATGCTAAGCTATCAACTGATATTGTTGCTGAGCTGTTGCCAAAAGACAAAAAAAGTTGAGTCTTCACAAAAACTATCATACATTTGCACTACTAGTAAGACGCTCATGCGGTAATATATATATAATAGAAATTCCAAGCTAATCACAACTGAAAATTATTTTACTGACCAAACTTCAATGTGGATTATTAATAACAACAGACTCATGAGGTAAATTACCATAAATTATTCACTTATACCCCTTCGCTTCGTTTATATTAATAATAGTCTGTTATTTTCATAATAACCCATTAATTTAGACAGTAACATAGATATACATAATTTTCAGGCATTTAATCTTTAGGTCCTTAAATATTTATAAAGCATATTTGTAGAAAATTTAATTATATTCAGTGTACACTATTGAGGATCGGTTTCGGAGAGGAAAATACACTTAATACATGTACATAATAAAGAATACACCTAAAACGTGCAAAGTTGAGTGTATTAATAGAAGTCTTCATAAGAATAAATGGTTCACGTTTATATTACAAATGAGAAAAGTTGGTAAAACAAGTAAGCAACTCAATCATCACAAAATATATTGTAAAAGTGGTATCATTTTAGCTAAACTTAGTTGTTTTTTTCCACAGACACTAAGACATGGACGTCTTGGATGCCTTAAGGCAAGCGCTGCACAGACGTATTCACTTTGCGTTACCCAGGGGGCGCGTGTAACTTGAAGATAAGCCACGAACGCGGAGTAACAATGCCCCCTCAACGTTCTACGATCCTATTAGGACCGGGACCTACGGTTTTAAAGTGGATTCCGAACCACTACACACATCCATGGCACCGCCGGGTCTCGAACCCGAAACCTGTGGTACCGAGCGCCAGAGCGCTAGCCACTCGGCCATTCAGGCCCCGCTAAACTTAGTTTAGCAGTTGGAAATCAAACTTATGGTTTCATTCGATGATACTTAAACCGAATGATTAGTTGACGTTAATAGTGAAAAGTAAATAATGGTTAATTATATATAGTAAATAAATTATTGACTTTTATATTACAAGAGTGGAAACTTGGTAAAAATCTAAGCAGGAAAGCAGATCTCAATCATTGGAAAGTATGTTGTAAAAATGGTAACTACTCTATCAGTTTAGCTCAATTTAATTCAGCAATCGGGAATCAAACTTGTGACTACGTTTGATGATACTCTAACCGAATAATTAATTGGCGTTAATATTAAATAATGGCTAATAATAGTAAATAAATGTTTGACGTTTATATTACAATAGAGGAAACTTGGTAAACCATCTCAATCATTGCAAAGCATGTTGTAAAAGTTATATTGTATCATTTTAGCTAAACTTAACTCAGCAGTTGGAAATCAAACGTGTGGCTTCATTTGATGATACTAACCGAATAAATCCTCTGATTTATTACACCAAAATGCTTCAATGCCTTAATGGTTTATGACAGTTTGGCTATATAAATAGTAATACTAGTTATAACTATAATTAATACCAGTTATCTCATTCAGTTTGATAGGACGATTTACACCCCAATTCATTTTATATGAGCAAATAAACTACAACTGCAACACTAAATCCTTCATTCCTCTGGCGTCAGTTATTTCCGTCCAAACTACGCCACTGTATTCCGAACAACAACACAACAATCGAAACATAACACCACACTTCCATAGAAGGGGAAAAAAAAGGAAAAGGATATAAGAATAAAAAAAAAGGGATCCAAAGGGCATGCATGACTAGAAGGGAATAAAAAGCAGCTCCCTTACGGGGACTTCTATCACTCCATTTTTCTTTATTTCTCACTCTCTTCCGTTTAATAGACAGACGGACGAACGGTCAATCGTTATTCGGTAAAACGCCTTGGGCCCAGATGGTTCTAACGAAAAACGCCTGACCCCTTTTTATTTTTATATTTCTTACAGCTACTCCCTCAGCGTTTTAGTATTCCTTTTTTATCCTTTGGTCTCTCGGAGAAAAAGAGGAGAACGTGGAAAATAGCCCAACCAGAGGAAAAGAGAGACAGAGCCAGAAATATAAAAGAAGGTTTGGTCAATCTCTTAGAAAAGGATATTTCCCTTTTGATAGTTTCTTATTCCTGTGGATCCTTTACGCTGGAAGAGTGTCTCCCTCTCTTAATGGCCGAGTGTTTGTCCTGGCGGGTATCGCTGTTTGCCCTAGTCTCGAAGCCTGTCCAAGTAGATGATGGACGTTTGTTTAGAAACTGCGAGGAGGTGTTTGGATCTTATGGATTCATTTGTAGTACAGTGGCATCGTTTTTAAAAGGGGAGGAGATTCTTGTAAGTAGCCTACTTGTTGATATTGCAAAATGTGGTTGACATTTAATTCGATGATGGATATGTGGTTGACATTTAATTTGATGTGGATGATAAAATTCAATGATGATTGATCAATGTTCTAACTTTGAGTTTGAACGATTTTTTTCACATTCACATTAAGCAAAGTTACTATTTTAACGAACGTAAAATAACGTTTTGAATTTTTTTTATATAATCAATGAAAATATTTTATTGACTAATGAAGAGATTAACAATATCTATCCTCTTGATGCTAACAATTTTTTTTTGTTTTGCGTCCAACTAATTTACTTGTTTAAAGAACCAGATTCGTGGCTCAGTGGTAACGTGCACCGCTGGTGAGTATTAGGACTGAAGATTATCTGCTGGTGTCATTGTTGCATACTCGATGGTGTTTGTGATGTTCAGCATCTTGCCGTGTTAGCTGAGCATTAAGGCTGAAGCTCAATCAGCTGGCGTCATTGTTGTAGACTCGATGACGTTTATGATGCTCAGCATCTTGCAGTTAGTCAGACTACCTGGTGGGATATTTGCAGGTTTTCTCCCATATTATACGCAAATGCGGGTAATTTCCCCTAAAAGTCCTCCCGAAAAGTCTGTTCTCCTTCTTCAGCGATCGGGGCCAAGTCAGGGTATTAGCAACGATTGCTTAATCACAACAGAAACAACCCCCTTTCCCTCCATCCATGAGTAGACTACTCATCGGTCTCCGTCCAGCGTTGCCGGATACTGAGGATTAGACAGAACAATAACTATTTTAAAGAACACTGAAAAAAAATTTGAAAGTATTTGTAGAATCCGGGAAATTATTTATACTTCATTCACTGATGAAGAAATTAATGTTTTTTTCCTGTTGAGGTTCAAATTTTTTTAATTCTCATAAAACTAATTTAATATTTTAAAGGACATTGTATAATATTTTGTAAGTTTTTGTATCAATTCAAGAAACTATTTTATTTTTCATTCACTAATGATTAAATTAATATTCTATACTGTTAAGGTTTAAAGATTTTTAACTCTCATCAAACTAATTTGATATTTTAAAAGACATTGAATTATATTATTATTATATTATAATATTGAATTATATGAATTATTATATTGAATTATTATATTTATTTTTTCAGAACAATTTATTTTTTTTTTTTCAGAACAATTTATTTATTATTTCAGAACAATCAATATCATTTCTTAAATTATTTACCAACAGTATCATCTCTATAGTTGATATTAAATATAATTTTTAATCAATATTTATAAAATTTGGTTAGAACAGCTATAATTCGTGCATATATCGTTAAATTAAATTAATCTGTATGTTGTTAATAATCTTTTTTCATAAATGGAATCGACCTTTTGTAAGAAAAGTTAATTGTAATTTACCAAACAAGCTTGTATTTTTATTAATATTATCACGTTTGAAATTGTGGAGAAAAGAGAAGTAAAGATTTAATGTGATCTGCTGCATTTATTATAATAAAAATATTACAATTCCCCTCTTAATGTAATTTAATCATCACTTAATATAGATTTCTTAAAATGGTTATGTGGATAGTAATGCTTATACATATTTAACTTGCAAATAATTAACTTTAAAATTAAATAGTCCAACCTAATTTTAAAAAAGAGTAGAGACGAATTCATATTTTGCATAATATTTAAATTGTACAATAGATGGCGCCACATATACAAATTAAAATACCTTCAAACAAGTGTTAAATCAAGTTTTCTCTGGTACAACTTTTAAAATAATTTATATTTCAAATTAAAAATGTAATTGGCAAAATATCTCAGATGCACTTTTTTTAACAATTTTTTCTTTATGATGTCTACAAAATATATATATTATATTTATGGCCTTTTTTTAAATATGTTTATCATTATATCATTTCATTAATCCTAAGCATAACTGAAAATATCAAAATGAAATTATCAAAAAGCAAAGTATACTTTTTATAAAAATCACTTTTTTAGGAGACAATTCTGTTATTCCATTCCAGAAAAAGCATCTTTTCGTACAATGAACCCAAAAAGATTTATACTGTATGACTTAGAATTCAACTTCTTATGGAAAAGTATCATTACACGCCAGACGAAAAAAAAATCTTTTGAAATTATTTTACGCAGAAATCATTTATGTCTGGGATAGAAGGCGGAGAAATAAAACTTCCATGATAGTATTTATAAGCTAAACTTATTACAGTTTCATCCAAACATAAAGAAACTTATTAATGTACATCATATTTTGTATTAATGAAATTAATGGCAAGGCAAGGTTCTTTGAAGTTTCACGAACCCTTATAACAAGATTAGGCTTTTAACTTTAATATGCATAGTTTGGGAAAGTCATATTATCTTGCTATGAGGAAATGTTAAGCTCGAAATTACACTATTTCTCCTTTTCTCTGTAATATCTCTGTCTCTGTAATATGTGTGAGTGTTTCATTCTCTCTCTCTCTCTCTCTGTGTGTCTCTGTAATGCGTGTGCGTGTTTCATTCTGTCTCATTATTTCTTTTTCTGTAATGCGTGTGTTATACTTTCTCTCTCTCTTTTTTTTATTTCTCTGTAATGCGGCCCGATGGCCAAGTGACTAGCGCTCTGGTGCTCGGTATCATAGGTTTTGGGTTCGAGTCCCGGCGGTGTCATGGATGCTTGTAGGGATTCGAATATACTTTAAATTTTAGGTTCCGGTCTAATATGATCGAAGAGCGTTGTGGGAGTAGTACTGCGTCCGTAACATAGCTACGCGTGCCCTCTGGGTAGTGCTAAATGAGTAGCAGAGTTCGTCGGTGCAGCCCACACGACATGTCCTCTTCAAGGCTAGTTTGTATTTAAGCTGCTCACAGGAAAATAGTCAATAAGATCCAGTCCTCGACGTATATATATATATATATATATATATTCTCTGTAATGTATGTGTTTCTCACTTGCTTTATTTCTCTGAAATGTCTGTGTTTCTCTCTCTCACTTTCTGTATTTCTCTGTTAAATATCTGTTATACGCTCTCTCTCTTTCTCGCTTGCGTGCATGCGCGTGTGTGTAACAAGCAAGCTAAGTTGAATCGACAAGCAAATTAATAGGCTTGAAACGTTATCTCCATACATTTAACATGGAAATTTTAAGAATTTCGGACCAGTTCGGGAGATAAATAGAAAAGTGAGTAATGCGTCTGAAGCCCTCAAAAATGGCATATATAGCACCCTCATAGTCAGAGAGAGTGAATGTCAAAACAAATCATGAAAAATGTTGAGCTAATCAACTTCAGAGCAGCGGTAGCGATATTGCCCACAAAGAAAAATTTTAGTTGTCAAATATGGGTAACTGCAGAAACAAATAGAGTGTTATTGCATAAATATACTTTATTATACAAAAAAACAATTTCATAATTTTATGATTATACTTTGATATTTTAAGTAATTTTTATTGAGTTAATGAAAATTTATATTTTGGGAGAGTTATTCATAATTTTGTTTAATTTTCCTTATAGTTAGGTAATAAGAGTATCCTCTGTAGCATATTTATGTGCTTAAATAATATATAGTATTTTTGTTTAATAATTATATTGTATTTAACTAAGTTAATATAATTTTTAACTTTAAAATGTGATACTCATGACATTCACTAGTGTATTATATGTATTCACTTAACAGTTACAAACCTTAACCTTGTATTCCTTAACCCTTTCAGTTGTAAAGATATTGAGAAAACATTCATGTTGTTAAACGAGAATGATAAAAAAAAGTATAGTGAATGAAATTTACTAATAAAGCATTGTTTTAATAATTTTTGTATCTAAATGATTTAAAAGTGAATATTTTATTGACTAACTAATTGAAAATTTTATTGGATTAATTCAATGTATTATTTTATGTTGATAATTAATATTGTCTATTATGAAAGAAGAAATATAGGCCAGAATAAAATTTTCTTAAAATTCCTTTCTATTATTTATGTAGTTCTTAATGATATCTTTTCTAGAAAATTTGAAGACAATCCCGCAATGCATTTTTATAGAATGCGTGTTCAAAAAACTTTTGATATATCGAGAGTATCAAACGTATGTAATTTTGATCACGTTTGACAATCGGATCAATTGTGAAACAAAGGTTATAGGGTGTTATTGTGTTATTATGTTGTTGTTATTATGTTATTATGTTGTTATTGTTGTTGTTGTACATTCATAATTGATTATTCAGAGAAGAAATATCATCATTTTTGATAATTAAATTTATTTAGATAAGTTATTTTTAAAGAGACATACCAATTGAAAAGTACATGACTTTTTATTATGAGATTTTATCATAATATTCCATAAAATTTGTAACATTTTATGGTGCAAATCTTAACATTTGCATCAGAATAGTACACATCAGATACACTTGAGATTAAAATCAGAATAGTGCACATGAAATACTTAATATTTACTTTAGAATAGTATTCATTGGAAATATTTAACAATTGCATTAGAATAGTGTACTTAGTAATAGTACAATCCGAATATTACACATCAGATACAATTTAGATTTATATCATAATAGTACTTTTAAGAATATAACAATCAGAATAATACACATAATTTGACTTTTAACATTCACGTCAAACTAGTACACGAGTAGAACAATCATAGTAGTACATATCAGAAATAATTAATATTTAAATCAGAATAGTACACATATACTTCAGAACAGTATAATCATAATAGTGCACTTAAGAATATTATAATCAAAATAGTACAATCAGAATAATACATATCAGAAATATTTAATATTTACTTTATAATAGTGCACTTAAGAGCAGTACAATCATAATAGTACACTTAAGAATATTATAATCAAAATAGTACAATCAGAATAATACATATCAGAAATATTTAATATTTACTTCATAATAATGCACTTAAGAGCAGTACAATCATAATAGTACACTTAAGAATATTATAATCAAAATAGTACAATCAGAATAATACATATCAGAAATATTTAATATTTACTTCATAATAGTGCACTTAAGAGCAGTACAATCATAATAGTACACTTACGAATATTATAATCAAAATAGTACAATCAGAATAATACATATCAGAAATATTTAATATTTACTTCATAATAGTGCACTTAAGAGCAGTACAATCATAATAGTACAGAATATTATAATCAAAATAGTACAACTTACAGAATTTACTTCATATAATCAAAAATAGTACGGATATTATAATCAAAAATCAGAATAATACATATCAGAAATATTTAATATTTACTTCTTGCACTTAAGAGCAGTACAATCAGTACACTTACGAATATTATAAACAGAATAATATATCAGAAAATTTCATAATAGTGCGCTTAAGAACAGTACAATCATAATAGTACACTTACGAATATTATATTCAAAATAGTACAATCAGAATAATACATATCAGAAATATTTAATATTTACTTCATAATTACTTCAAGAGCAGTACAATCATAATAGTACACTTACGAATATTATAATCAAAATAGTACAATCAGAATAATACATATCAGAAATATTTAATAATCATAATAGTGTAGCAGTACAATCATAATAGTACACCTACGAATATTATATTCAAAATAGTACAATCAGAATAATACATATCAGAAATATTTAATATTTACTTCAGAACAGTATAATCATAATAGTGCACTTAAGAACAGTACAATCATAATAGTACACTTAAGAATATTATAATCAAAATGGTACACTTAAGAATGGTATCATCAGAATAGTACAATCACAATAGTACACATCAGAAATACTTGACATAAGCATCAGAATAGTATACTTAAGAATAGTACACATCAGATATACTAGACATATGCATCAGAATAGTACACTTAAGAATAGTACACATCAGAAATACTTGACATATGCATCAGAATAGTATACTTCAGTATAGTACAATAATAATACACACCAGATAGGCTTTACATTTACATCCTGAAAGTACTCTTAAGATTATAACAATCAGAATAATTAAGTTGCACTTAACATTTACGTCAGAATAGTACATAAATAGTACAATCAGAATAATACACATCAAATGCACTTACTATTTACATAATAATTTCCTTAAAATCAGTTTGTATATTACAAAATGTTACATTCTTTAATTATATGTTCGTAAACTATGTAACTTTTGTCACGTTTTGAAATCAGATCAGATGTGAACGAAATATTCTTTATTACTCTGATAATGGTTTAAAATGAGATGCAAAACAAGATCTCATTAATCTCTTTCACTCAGTTCCAAAACATCATTTTGTTTAAATATCGCGCATTGAACTTCTGGAGCTGTTCTCATGGATCGGGAAGCAGGAGTTTTTCAAAAGCATGACGTGCGTCTGTACTATCGCGTGTTCGGAGGGTTTTCAAAAGCAATTTCATAGCAATTCATCTAGGTAACGGGTCATGCCAAAGGACGCATCACGGAACAATGGAAAATTAATGTGCTGATAGTCTTCTTCAAACTTCTGCCCATTCATTATCTTAAACAGTGTTTTTAATCTCCCTATGTTGAAACTTGCTAAAATAGTTTGAAAATCTTTTTAATTTTAAAAAAAACAATAATGTGCATTCTTTAAAAATTCATTCATTTTCTGTATGTTCAATACGTGATAATTTTAAAATCATAAATTCTAGTTGAAATGAGAGGGAGGGGGTAATAGATCCTTTATTATTGGGTTAGCAAGAAAGTTCTTTAAGTTTTCGCAATTAAAATGGTGAAAATCGAAAAAACTTTCCTGTCGTCCCAATATACAGGGTGATTGTAATACAGGTGTAAGTCCCCCTTTCAAAATGCTACAAAAAAGAACCCCTCGTCACAATGAGTTCAAATTTGAATTAAAGATACTTGAAGAAGGAGAAAACGGTACGGCATCAAAAATTAGTTCCAAAGTGTATTAATAGATGGCCCTGTAAGCGGCATAACGAAAGTGAATTCAACTGCCAGTGATATTTTGAATCGAAATGACAACGTATTTGGCATGAGTTGCACAGTAAACTAACTCTAATGTTCAATGCTCTTGATTGTTTCGGTTTTTTGACGGAAAAAATTACTTCCAAGTCATTCAACGGGGCCCGAATGGCCGAGTGGCTAGCGCTCTGGCCCTCGGTACCACAGGTTTCGGGTTCGAGTCCCGGCGGTGCCATGGATGTTTGTAGTGGTTCGGAATCCACATTAAACTGTAAGTCCCGGTCTGTTTAGCCCTCGTGTGTATAAGATGACCGTAAAGCGACAAACCAAACCACGTCATTCAACAGTTGTGACATTGTTAGTGGAAAGCCCATCCACCTCGGCAATGTCATATCAAACTAGATAGGAAAAATCGGTGAAATATTTTTGGTGCCATACTATTTGCCCCCATCTTCAAGTATCTTCAGTTCAAATTTGAACTCATTATGATGAATGATTCTTTTTAGACAGCATTTTGAAAGTGGGACTTTAATTATAATCATCCTTTATTTAATTTAAATATCATCCCAAACAATGATAACAATTTTAACAAACTTTTGAATATTTGAATCTTAGGAATGCAAAAATTATCTTGTATGTATAAAATAATAAAAATATTTTTTAATCATAACAAAATATTAATCTTCAGTTTATAAATATAAAATAGAATATACTATATACAAATAATAATTTTGAATTTACTATTGTATAATACTATTTCATTGAATATTAATATAATTAGAATTGTATTATTATTTAGAATTTACTATATTGCAATTTGGTTGTGTGCAGCAGTATAGTAGGTACTGTTTTTCCAACTGAGGGAAGCTATGTTGAATTGAAAGTTCTATTTTTATGCCAGATTTGGGCAAGATAAATCCTTATGTTGCAAGCTCTTTTCGTTGGATCCAGAAGTTGGAAAGAAAATGGGAAACCATCCTTTTCCCTGATACCATCCGTAGGAAGTTTCTGTTCTTGACTGCTCTAATACAATGAGACATCAATATAACAACACTCCCTTGGTACACCTGATAAATGTTGACGCTATTGCATATCTTTTGTTCAATAAGCAAACGAACTCAGATAATTACAAGGGAATGTAGTAGCAAATTCAGATAGTACCAAAAGAATTCAGATAGTTTCAAATAAAAGTCAGGTAATACAAATTAATTGCATTCAGATAGTAGCAACTAACTCGGGTAGCAGCAAATAAACTCGGGTAATACAAATGAATGAATGGTATTCAGGTAGTTGCAAATGAATGTTTTTTTTATTTCCAATGAGAAGGCAATACATAAATAGGAAAAAAGGAAGAGAAAGAAGAAAATGCACCCAAAATAGTTCAACAAAGTTGACCGAAGTCATTGCCTTAAGAGTTCTCTAGCTTGCCAGTATCTCGTCATCTCGGATTTGAAATTAAGTGCTAAGCAACGATGGAAATGAACTCAATTCCTTAGTTCTGCCAAATCACAAAGGATGCAGTTTGGTTCGTCAAAAATACCAATGCGATATAGATGTGCATTAGATCAGTTCTTTTATACTGAGATAAGCCAACAGCATTCCATTGCAATACATGCAGGCCAACCGGACGACGGTTAGGATAGCAGCGAGAGCTCATACCGAAAACTTAACTGTATAGAAGGTTGCCCTGGGTGCACCACTATGAGGTAGGTCTACATTACACTCTATTGAAAATGAATATAAGGTTAATACAAATAAATGATATTTAGATAATAGCAAATGAATGCCAGGTAATACAAAAGAATAATATTCAGATAGTATCCTAGCAAATGGACTCGGATAGTTGATAATAAATATCGGATAATGCACATGAGTGATATTGAGGTAGTTTCAAATAAATGTCAAGTAATACAAATGAATGACAGGTAATACAGTTGAATGGTATTGAGATAGTTGCAAATGTATGTCAGGTAATATAACTGAATGCTATTCAGGTAGTCACAAACGAATCTAAGGTAATACAAATGAATGGTATTCAGGTAGTAGCAAATGAATGTAAGGTAATACAAATGAATGATATTCAGATATTAACAAATTAATTTAGACAGTTACAGATAAAAGTTAAGTAATACAATTGAATGGTATTCATGTAGTTGCAAATGAATGTAAGGTAATGGTATTCATATAGTAACAAATGAACTCGGGTAGTTGGTAATATAAATCTCAGGTAATGCAAATGAATGTTTAGTAATACAAATATTCAGATAGTAGCAAACTAACTCGGGTAGTATCAAATAAACTCGGGAGCTGGTAATAAATCTCAAGTAATACAAATGAATGGTATTCAAATAGTAGCAAATGAACTCAAAAATTGTCATTTGGAAAGGACAAACAATATATTAAAATTTTATGTTGCTGAATTAATATTTAAAAAATTCTTTAGTATTTTTGGTAATTATTACAAATTTACACACAAAACCTATTTATGAAATTTTCAACTTATAAAAAATAATATTTTTTTCCAACAAAATCATTCTGAAAATTGCATTAAATATAACTACTAATTTAACATTTCAATTTTCCTAGTATTGAACAGTATAATTTAAGGCTATTTCAAAAGAAAAAAAAAATAACAGTTTAACGTTAATTAAATTTATCATGATGAAGAATTCATTTTGTTAGATAATAGCACATTGAAATATTTATTGATCAATTACTTTAATACAGTCGTCTAAATGCAAATCCCTAATTATTCAATTTTTTAAAAATAAAAATTGTTTTATAGTTTTAAAGAGCATTAACTGAATTTTGCTGCACACTTTTTGCAATTATAAGGGTTTATTAGTCTTAGTAATTAAATCTGAATACATAATTATAAAGAAAAGATTCATTATTATCTTATTTGAAAATGCTTCGTTTATAACCTTTTTAACATTTCAGGAATAATTAATAAAAGCATTTGGTTTGTAAAATGCTAGTAAATATATAATTATAATTTAAATGTCATAAATATATTAAAAAGCATATTTGTTGCAACTTCTATATGAAAAAAAATTGAATCGATAAATGGTACTATAAAATTTAAATACATAGATTTAGAATTAGATATTTGTTCTAAAAAATGCTTTTTCATGGCTAATAGAATAAATAATTGGAATTTATTACTTGGAATACCGGAATTTTCTGTTGCTGTTTTCAAATGACAAGCTCTTTCATTTGTGGTCATTTTGCAATTAAAGGCAATTTTAAAGGTATATAGCAGATTAAATGTAACCCAGAAGTGCACCAAATCTGTAATTGTGGTTTATACGGAACAATCACTACAACTACTTTGTACCACTACATTTCTGAATGAACACCCTCAAGGGAGGCATCTAAGAAATGAGGAGCCCAATGATACATCATTCTAACCTGTGGAGTTATATCCTCTGCATAGACCTATTAGATGTTTTCGGTTTAGTATTGCTTGGTGGATTCTGAACTGAGCATCCACAATTTTCTACGGCTCAACCTGCTTTCCACTAATAAAACATTATTGGTTAATAAAGCAAATACGTTTTAAATCATATACTTTTTAAAAGCCAGTTATTTTCGTTCATCAAATTATAGCAACTAAATTATTAGGAAAAGTGATCTACTTCTTCTTCATTGGAGCAACAGCCCCATGGTGGGCCAAGGCCGTCTGCCTACTGGCTCATTTCGAGATAGGAAATGTTTTCTTTTTAAGTGGTATGGTTGTCAGCCCTATGTTCAACTGTCTACAGTCATATTAGACAGCCACCAATGATTTAAAGTGGATTCCGAACCCCTACAAACATTCATGGCATAGCCGGAACGATCCAAAAATCTGTATCACCTAGAGGCAGCTAAATTTGAACAGGAAAGTGATTGTTGGAGAAGATGGTACAAAACAGAAATTTATAAATGCTATAAAGACCCAGATATTACAAAATTTATTAAGATCAATAAATAAAACTGGTCTGCTCATATATTTAGAATGATTGATTTAAACCCTTTAAAAGGCTCGTTTTGGCAAAGCCACAGGGACAAAGAGGAAGAAGACGACCGAAGTTGAGAGGAATAGACGCAGTTGAAAAAGATTTTGCTGTACTGAAAGTTAAGAATTGGAGAAAAAAAACAAGAATTAAGAATCCTTGTCACCCAGAGAAACGCATGGAAATTTCTTCAAAGGAAAGCCTTGGTCCCACTCTGGGCTTTCGTGCTATTGATGATGATGACGATGATGATGAAGATAGTTTTGAACAAACTTATTTGGGGCTCACACCTTCCTACCATACTCCTTGAGCCCAATAGAAGGACTTTTCAATTTGCAGATATGTTGTTGCTATCCCCAGCATAGACACGGATGCATTCGCTTCCATATTTCTTATCGGATTTCTAACCAATCACCCTCAGCATGAAAACACATCAGGCTTCTACCAATCCAGAACAAGGATCTCCAAACCTCGACCCGCAAGCCCACGAAAAGAGTCCGGAGACACTTTGTATTCAGCCTGAAATTGCAAAGGTATTTTTTAAATAATCAAAAATACTTTTACTTTACTTACAAATTCCAGTGACCTGAAAGTATATTTCTAAAAATGTTTGACAGCCAAATTGACCAATGGCCACCCAAAAGCTGTCTGGATCTCAGGAAGCACACTGACCAACAACGAGTGAAATCAAATATTATTAAGAATTATTTATTTTTATCATGGATTTTGATCAAATTATTTTATTTAACAAAGTAAAGAATTATTGTGGCCTATTTCATAAAGACAAAAAAAAATTATTGTTTTCTTGACATGTTCCGGTGGCTAAATCGTAGACTGAAGGTGGTATAAATCAGCAATTTCTAAATTTTTTTAACCACTTAATCCTAAGATGAAAATAATTAAAATTGTTTCGTCGTATAATATATATGAGTATGTGTATGTGTGTCTGCGTGATTTAAAAATTCTGCAAGAATTAAACCTCTGTGTAAAGGACCAGATTCAGCCACTTACCGCATTTTGGTACCCACCACTTTATCGCCAAAACTGGAGTATGGCACAAACTAGCAGAACTGACCCGGTTATAGGAAAATAACCCAATATGCAAACGGAATGTGAAGGCATGCTAGTACCTGGAAAGCCAACGTCTTAAATGCACAGACTTTGAATCACATGCTAACGAAGGTGGCAGTTTTTCTTGAACGATCAGTTTTTAATCTTGTTTTTTCTTGAACGATCTTGGACGGCCTAATGGCCAATTGGCAAGCGCACTTGCCTTTGGTACCACAGGCATAAGTTCGAACCCTAGAGGTGACATGGATTTTTCATTGTTCCGAATCCAGCTTAAACTGTAGTCCCGGTCTAATTACGTCAAAGTGTACACAAAATTACCGCGGAGCGACGAATTAAACCAAACCAGGAATTAGTGCAATATTACTTTGATAGTTATACAATGCTAGCTGCTATATAATGTTATTTTTTTCAATGTTAATTTTTTCAATATTATTTTCATTTAATAATAATTTAACATCTAATAAATCTCTTAATAAAAATAAATGCATTGTCTAATAAAAGAGAAAAACAGTTCTGACAATTTTATCTGGAAGTATTTGTTCTTCATTCTAAAATCTCAAATCATCTCTCCCGAATTGAAAACAAAACAGATGTCGACTGGATTGACAACAAAGATTTCACTTCTTTTTTTTTAACCCAACTGATTTTCTTTAGAATTCAATTGGCAGGGGAACTACCGAAAAGTGCACCAAAAAATCGCTGTTGTTTTGAATAAACAAAACTGAACATTCCCGTTTTAAAATCTTATGATACAAAATACGCAATGTCTCCTCAAAACAAATAAAGCTTAATATAACACAAAAGTAGTTTTACACGGTTCAAGGGAAGGAAATTTTTCGCTCTCTCTCTCTCTCTTTAAATACGGGAAGCGAAGCAGAAATAACTGGAATAATTTTTTTTCAATTCTGTTTTTCAGACTCCAATGGTGCTTTTCGGATTTTTAGGAATATAGAAAAAAGCACAGATGTTTAGGAGTTGTTAGTATCGGAAAAGGAGTTTGAAATATTTTTTCCTCCTTAGAGTAGGGGAAAAAATTTCGGCTGCTCCGTTGAGATGTTTGAATTTTTATCAGTAAAAATGGCTTCCGTCGCCATGGTATTTTTTTTTTTTTCATTTGTGCTTCTTCCTTTTCATTCGAAATGGTTAAAAGTTTCAAAACCGTATCATTTTGATGTTTTAAGAAATGGTGAGTGTTCTTCTCCGTGGAGAAGCAGTTGGAATTCATATATTTTTTTTCTTTAAAGAATGACTTGTTCTTTTTGTAATTTTTATCTTTTTTGATTATTCTCTTTAGATGCAATCGTCCAATTATAAAGTTATGTAAAAATTTTATAAAAGTATTTTATAAAAGTTTCATCGAAAAAAAAAAAAAACCCAACATATTTTTCAGTTGTTATCTGCAAGAGTAAAGTTTTGATAGTTTTTTTCCTTATTTTCGTTAATTTATTTTCATTATTTGTTTGTAAAATATTGTTTATTGAATTGAATATATTTTTAAAAATTTGCCTTTAGTGTGATTTATCTTAATAAGCCTCGTTAGAGGACATCGGTTCTTAGAATTAATACTCCCTTGCTTCATAATTGGCTAATCTAAAACTGGAAGTCAAGAATTAATGTAAACGTAACTTGTTCATTGTTAATTAAAGTAAGGATTTATTGAAAATGTACATGGATTTTAGTCTAAAGTTAAATGGTTTTTCTGCAGTTCCTTTTAAGATTTTAATCTTTTAATTTATACATCCTGATTCATTTTATTAAAATTAAATAGGATCCAATTTTATTAGAATTAACTCATGTGCTTCAACGTTGACGAAATCAAACCAAACTTTAAGAATCAGTGGGTCTTCAGGAATTAGTGTAAAATAAGGAATGTAGAATCGCGAATGTATGTCTTGTTTTCTAGCTATCATATAATATCGTTTTCTTTTAATATTACCATTTTCATTTAATAATAATTTAACATCTAATAAATCTCTTAATAAAAATAAATGCATTGTCTAATAAAAGAGAAAAACAGTTCTGACAATTTTATCTGGAAATATTTGTTCTTCATTCTAAAATCTCAAATCATCTCTCCCGAATTGAAAACAATACAGATGTCGACTGGATTGACAACAAAGAATTCACTTCTTTTTTTTAACCCAACTGATTTTCTTTAGAATTCAATTGGCAGGGGAACTACCGAAAAGTGCACCAAAAAATCGCTGTTCTTTTGAAAAAACAAAACTGAACATTCCCGTTTTAAAATCTTATGATACAAAATACGCAATGTCTCCTCAAACAAATAAAGCTTAATATAACACAAAAAGAGTTTTACACGATTCATGGGAAGGAAAAGTTTTCGCTCTCTCTCTTTAAATACGGGAAACGAATCTGAAATAGCTGGAAGAATTTTTTTTCAATTCTTTTATTCAGACTCCAATGGTGTTTTTCGGATTTTTGGGAATATAGAAAAAAAAACGCAGATGTTTAGGAGTTGTTAGTATCGAAAAAGGAGTTTGAAATATTTTTACCTCCTTAGAGTGGGGAAAAAAAATATCTGCTGCTCCGTTGAGATGTTTGAATTTTTATCAGTAAAAATGGCTTCTGTAGCCATGGTACTTTTTTTTCCACACTCTGCTTCTTCCTTTTCATTCGAAATGGTTAAAAGTTTCAAAACCGAATCATTTTGATGTTTGAAGAAATGGTGTGTTTTTTTCTCCATGGAGAAGCAGTTGGAATTCCATGTGTTTTTTACTTTAAAGAATGGCTTGTACTTTTTCTAATTTTTATCTTTTTGATTATTCACTTTAGATGCAATCTTCCAATTATAAAGTGATGTAAAAATTTTTAAAAAATAGGAAAATTTTATAAATGTATTTTAAGTTTTATTGAGAAAAAGAACATATTTTTGAGTTGTTATATGTTATTTGATGATTTATTAGATGCTAAATTATTATTAAAATCAAATGCGGTGTTTAAAAATAGAGAAAAATAGTTCTGACTATGTTAATAGTCATGGGTTAGATATGTTTAAAGAACTTTATAAATGGCCGATGGCATCTAAAGAGAATAATCAAAAAGACAAAAATTAGAAAAAGAACAAGTCATTCTTTAAAGGAAAATAAATATATAGAATTCCAACTGCATGGAGAAGAAAACACACCCTTTCTTCCAACATCAAAATGATACGGTTTTGAAACTTTTAACCATTTCGAATGAAAAGGAAGAAGCAGAAGGGAGAAAAAAAATACCATGGCCACAGAAGCCATTTTTACTGATAAAAATTCAAACACCTCAACGGAGCAGCGGATATTTTTTTCCCCACTCTAAGGAGGTAAAAATATTTCAAACTACTTTTTCGATACTAACAACTCCTAAACATCTGTGCTTTTTTTCTATATTCCTAAAAATCCGAAAAGCACCATTGGAGTCTGAAAAACAGAATTGAAAAAAAATTCTTCGAGCCATTTCTGCTTCGTTTCCCGTATTTAAAGAGAGAGAGAAATTTTCCTTCCCGTGAACCGTGTAAAACTATTTTTGTGTTCTATTAAGCTTTATTTGTTTTGAGGAGACATTTCGTATTTTGTATCATAAGATTTTAAAACGGGAATGTTCAGTCTTGTTTATTCAAAACAACAGCCATTGTTTTGTGTGCACTTTTCGGTAGTTCCTCTGCCAATTGAATTCTAAAACAAATCAGTTCTGTTAAAAAAAAAGTGAATTCTTTGTCGTCAATCCAGTCGACATCTGTTTTGTTTTCCATTCTAGAGAGATGATTTGAGATTTTAGAATGAAGAATAAATACTTGCAGATAACATTGTCAGAACTATTTTTCTTTTTTATTAGACACAGCATTTATTTTATTAAGTATTTATTAGATGTTAAAATATTATTAAACGTAAATGGTAATATTAAAAAACAACGACATTATATAATAGCAAAAAAAAAGCCACATATTCTCAACAATTCCTTATTTTACACTAATTCCTGGAGACCAACTGATTCCCAATTTTTGTTTCGATTTCGGGAACAATGAAGCACATGAGTAAATTGTAATGAAACCTTTTTTATTTTAATAAAATGACTCAGAAGATACACAATATATTAATTATAAATTAAAATATTAAACTTCTGAGAAACATTTAAACTTCAGACTAAAAGCCGTGCATATTTTCAATAATTCCTTGTTTTAATTAGCAATGAACAACTATGGCTAATTACTGTTACTATTAATTTATGGCTTCCAGTTTTGGATTAGCCAAGAATGAAGAAAGGGAGTATTAATTCTAAGAAACAATGTCCTCCAATGAGGCTTATTAAAATAAATCATTCTGCAAACGAATTTTTAAAAATAAATTCAACTTAAGCAACAATAATTTATATACATATAATAATAATAAATTTACGAAAATAAGAAAAAAATATCAAAAGTTTTGTTTGTCAGATAGCAATTCAAAAATGCGTTTTTTTTTTATCATTACTACTTATAACACTTAGAATGAAGAATAAATACTTGCAGATAACATAGTCAGAACTACGGTTAAAATACGGCCCTTCTGCTTCTTCCTTTTCATTCGAAATGGTTAAAAGTTTCAAAACCGTATCATTTTGATATTTGAAGAAATGGCGTGTGTTCTTCTCATTGGAGAAGCAGTTGGAATTCCATATATATATATATATATATATATATATTTAAAGAATGGCTTATTCTTTTTCTATTTTTTATCTTTTTGATTATTCTCTTTAGATAAAATCGTCCAATTATAAAGTGATGTAAACATTTCTAAAAAACGGAAAATTTTTTAGAAGTGATTTAATTTTTATTGAGAGAAGGGAATATATTTTTGAGTTGTTATCTTCAAGAGTAACGATTTGATATTTTTTTTCTATTTTCGTAAATTTATTTTTATTATTTGTAACTAAATTATTGTTTTTAAGTTCAATTTATTTTAAAACAATTTACCTTTAGTATGATTTATTTTAATAAACCTCATAAATCAGCTTCATTTTTGGAAAATCCAAAACTGGAAGCCACAAATTAATGTAAACATAGCTCGTTCACTGATATATAATGTAAATTATTATTGTAAATTGTTGTTTCTTGAGTTGAATTTGTTTTTAAAAAATGTAATCTTCTAATTATAAAGTTATGAAAAATTTCTAAAAAAAAGGAAAGATTTATAAAAGTATTTTAAGTTTTATTGAGAAAAAGAACATATTTTCAAGTTGTTATCTGAAAGAGTAAAGTTTGATTTTTTTCTTATTTTCGTAAATTTATTATTATTATTTGTATGCAAATTATTGTTTCTTCAGTTGAATTTAATTTTTAAAAATGCGCTTGTAGTATGATTTATTTTAACAAGCCTCATTAGAAAACATCGGTTTTTAGAATTAATACTCCCTTGCTTCATTCTTGGCTAATCCGAAACTGGAAGCCATGAATTATTGTAAACGTAGCGTGTCCATTGCTAATTAAAATAAGGAATTACCAAAAAATTCACGGATTTTAGTTTAAACTTTAATTATTATTCTAATGTTACTTTATTTTAATTTTTAATTAATATATTGTGCCTTCTAAATTTTATTTTAATATGCAAATTGGATTGAGGAATTTTGTCATTTTATAAAATGGCACTGTCTACAGATCAGTGCTTATATCTAAGTGGTCCATCAATTTTAAATTAAGAAGGCATTTTAAAAACTAATAGCGAACATTTTTTTAATTAATTAAGATTTAACAAACATTACCCGACATAAAAAATATAATCGCATAAAAGAGTGTGCAAAATATGCAGAAAATTGATACACAGACGGAGAATGCATACGTAAATAAGTGATTATGCTACATACAAAGATATAATTTGATTTATTTACGAAATAGGAAGTAGGATCAATAGGAAGTAGGGCCGTTGCGATGCAAGCACCAACCCAATGAGGTACATATTCAGTTAGAGTGCAGACAGTGTCCTGATGGAGTGAAGTCCATGTGATCTCAATCATCCTCTACAATTCGTCCTACAATAGAGACTGGAGCAGTACAGACAAATGGTAGCCAATAGTGTTTTAGGTATGCTCGACCGGTGAGAGATCAAAAGGCATTTCAAGCCAAAAAAGACTGGACATTTAACCTTATGAATGCCATGTGCCAGTTGCTACTGCTGCAAAATATTATTTTGCCATCGCTGAATATATGGTAGCACAATCGGCTGCAGCAATATGTCGTCGTGTGTCATTGTGCCTCTAATGCGTACCAGGAGTAATCTGTTATCGTGTCTGATAGCTCCACAAACTATTACGCCACGTTGACTAGTGTTTTGACGTGCAACAACAGTGATCATATTGGTCTATCTTTTCAACACCTCCAGACTGTCAGTCAGCGACTATCATACTAAAATCAAGACTCATCGTTAAACACTGCATTGTCCCTTTCGGTTCTCCATAGTAATCTGTCGCTTTTTGTGGATTGTCATCAATGACAGACTTTGTAAAGGGTGGTTTGTGAACAAGAAGTTTAAAGTCAGTCGTCGTGAAATTGTTCTTTTAGATAGTGGCGAATGCGTAATTTCCTTGCACATTCCTCAGAATGAAGAGTTCCGAGAATAGTTGAGTGTGCTACCACCATTGCTTTCTTTCGGATACGTCAATCAGTGCGTTCTACTGTTCGCCTAGGTCGATCTGGTCAATTTCGCCATCAAATTATGAGCACAGTGGACACATCTATGCGCATTTAAGCTACCAACGAGCTTTATGTAAGCTTACAACCTCACGTGTCTTCTGAAATGTAGAACTTGCATAAATTCTGGACTCCATAAACGATAGGGTGTAGAGACTGTTGATTCATACACATTTCTTCTATCCGGTGCTATAATCACATGATCTTGCATTTCTGATCATCTGCATAACTTGATCAGTTGTGTATTCCCAGAAATTTGCATATTTATACGGCCAAATTTTCATAGTGTTGCATTTATATGTAGAGTAGTGTATTAGATGTATTACACACATTAATGTATATCGTATATAGTTTTCAAAATAAATTTTTTTATTTTACAGTGAAATTGATGTGGTTAACATTATTGTTTATTTTGTTATTTAATGATTTAAGCAAAAAAAAGAAGTATGTTTTTTCCGTTCCATATTTTTAATATCATTTTGATTGAAATTTGGGTTCTTATATCCTTAGTAATGTTTTGGTGGTAATGGACTCCAAGGATACTGAAAATTGTTTGGTTAAAATTATAAGTACTGCACCACACCATGTCATTGTGCTTAGAGCTGACTTGCCCCTTTACACTTTGTGAATGAGATTATGTGGTTCTGAGCGCCGGACACTCGGCTATCGGGCCCCCTAATTATAAAAACTGAAAGACAAAATAATGAAGCTTAACTGTCTTAATAATATTATCCTTTGAAAAATTGACAGAATATAATGCATTTAAATTAATTGGCCATCCACTCTGAAAATAAAATACTATTTCTGCAAAGTGTCTTGCAATTTTAACATTCATGTATCGTCCTTAAATAATTAAATGTCACTTTCATCCTTAAATAATTAAATGTCACTTTCATCCTTAAATAATTGATCGTCCTTAAATAATTAAATGTCACTTTCATCCTTAAATAATTGATCGTCCTTAAATAATTAAATGTCACTTTCATCCTTAAATAATTGATCGTCCTTAAATAATTTTCTCGTCCTTAAATAATTAAATGTCTTAAATAATTTGTCCTTAAATAATTAAATGTCACTTTTCCTTAAATAATTGAACTTAAATAATTAAATGTCACTTTCATCCTTAAATGTGATCGTCCTTAAATAATTAAATGTCACTTTCATCCTTAAATAATTGATCGTCCTTAAATAATTAAAATCCTTAAATAATTGATCGTCCTTAAATAATTAAATGTCACTTTCATATGTCCTTAAATAATTAAATGTTCATCCTTAAATCACTTTTTTATATCTTTTTTTTAATCGCTAAAACAAAATAAAAATCTTGTGTAGCATTTACTAATCTGGAAAAGTCAATGCAATAACAGCAATTAAAAACATTTTCAAAATCGGATAATTCCGCATTGCATTATGGAGTAAAATAAAATCTTTGTAGTAAAGAACAAAATGAAAATCTTGCGCAGTATTTACAAATCTAGAAAAATGAATGCAATAACAGCAGTTTAATACATTTACCTAATCGGATAATGCTGCATTTAATTACGAAATAACGTTAACAGAGAAATTGTGTAAACTTACTGAACAAATCCCGAAGAATATAAGAATTTAAAAAGGACATAGATACGTGTCTAATTGAAAATGCCCTAATTTCTTTTTTTTTTTTAATTATTTGCTATAATTTGCAAAAGTTGAAAACTCTGTTTGCATTTCTGTTTTATTGGTTCGACGTTAAAAATCTGCGGATTATTTTAATGGAACATCGAATTAATTATTTTACAGGAAATAATAAACGAAGTAATTAAATAGCACTTTGTTTATTTTCATTGATACGAACAACGATTTCATATCAGTTACCCTGTATTTTAGAATGAAGGTTTAACTTAATGTTGAATAAGGAAAAATTGAATTAGAAATTAGTTCAGTAATTAAATGATGCGAAAGAAATGCACTAGTGAATTATTACATAAAAAAAAAATGAAATGACATGCAAGTTACATTGTTTAGTTGTTAATGAATAAATCATAGTTTTAAAAATCGGTTATGCATATATTTAGTAGAATTTCGATGATTAAAATGGATCTAAAGAGATTTCATTCTGTTTGAAAATCACAAAATAAATGTGGTATTAATACTTCGTTGTAATACAAGTTATCTCAAGGGTCATCAACTGTTTTGATCGTCGGTTCCCTCAAGACTTTTTGGTTTCCTCTATTATTTTTTTTTTTTCTAATGCAGCTGGCAAACACTTAGACAGCTTGATCTTGGATGCCTTAAGGCAAGCGTTGCACAGATGTTACTCACTTTGCATGACCAGAAGGCGCGTGTCACTTGAAGATAAGCCACGGACGCGGAGTAACAATGCCCCCGCAACGCTCTACGATCCTATTAGACCGGGACCTACGTTTTAAAGTGGATTCCAAACCACTCCAAACATCCATGGCACCGCCGGGACTCGAACCCGAAACCTGTGGTATCGAGCGCCAGAGCTCTAGACACTCGGCCATTCAGGCCCTGGTTTCCTCTATTATAATCGGAAAAGAAAAACAGGTTTATGTATGTTTTAAATTTATTCATTTTATAATAAAATGTTTATTATATCTTTAACATAATACAGATCATTGTATATACGTACCGTGGAAGGAATATATATATTTTTTTAAATGGTCTTCTTAACATTATACAGCATTATATATATAATATTTATAATACATAAAGTGTATAATGTTACTCATTTATTAACTCATAATTTAATGTTTCTATTTTTTTATGAATACAAAATTGTTTTCCTTCTTGATTCTACTCCATAATTAATATAGTGTGAAAAAACTAAACTTTTGTTTGAATATACCTAAAGCATTTATTGTATGTTGGCAGATTGTTGTTAAAGTTGGTTTATATACAGGTTAATCTAATACAAAACTGTGACAAAATATTTATGACTAACGCTCATGATTGCGCTTTAAACATGTTAGAGCCGGAAGGTATAAAACGGAGCTTAAAATATAGAACAAAATAATTTGTATATATTTTCTTTCAATTATACAACTCTTACAAAATTAATTAATACTTAAAATCAAAAAGTCCCTGTAGTTGTTGCTTTCAAACAATAAGATTTACAGTTCAGGCTGGTTCTCGGAGGTGCAAGCCGAGTTGCTGTTGCTGTTCCTAAAACATCCTACACACGGTCTATATCCAGGTTTGGAGAACTAGCTAGGCAGTCCTTTCGGCAAATGTCCTCATTTTCCAAGCAATTCATTGTCTAGATAGGCCTTATTGAGACATGCGTTATTATCCATTAAAACAAGGTCTTGACCAACTGTATTCCTGAAAAGGTGAATATAGAGTTCCAAGATCTGCTCTATATACTTCACAACAAGAACAGAGCTTCTTACAAAGAATGTAACATCACAGCTTCATCAAACTAACTTTGTCAAATTATGTATTTTTCGATTTTCGTGAGTTTTGTAGTGGGATCCTAATTCTCACCACATGAATTTATTTTAGGAATCAAGGATTAAACTGAATTGGCATTTATCAGTGAAGAACGAACTTTTCTGTGTGCAAGAGTAAGTGATAGAGTTTAGTTCATGCAAACAGAATATCTGACCTTCAAACTGACGCTCCTATCGCTGCATGAAGGTCACACTGAGGATTATTTTTTGTCTCATCGTAATGGACAAATATTCATCTTGATTTTCCATTAGCTTTCTCTAAACAGATCCATATTCTTCAACTGATAAAACATACTTTGATAGTAACTTTCTCTTCCAGACTACTTATACTGCTTCAAAGCATTGATGGTCAAGTTATTGCTAGAAATAATATTTTTTTTTCTTTCTAATGCAGCTGGCAAACACAGACAGCTTGGTCTTTGGATGCCTTAAGGCAAGTATTGCAGAGACGTACTTACTTTGCATTACCCAGGGGGCGCGTGTAACTTGAAGATAAGCCACGGACGCGGAGTAACAATGCCCCCGCAACGCTCTACGATCCTATTAGGACCGGGACCTACTTTTTAAAGTGGATTCCGAACCACTACAAACAACCATGGCACCGCAGGGACTCGAACCCGAAACCTGCGGTACCGAGCGCCAGAGCGCTAGCCACTCGGCCATTCAGGCCCCTAGAAAGGATATAAGAATAGGAATTCCCCCCGATTAGTTAATGCCTTTAACGTCAATGATTAACGCTATCGGTTTAGAACCCAAATAATACGGCCATCCACGTCTCGTTCAGGTTACTGAATAGGTTATAGTATAGATATACAGTTTTTTAAATGCGATTATTTTGATAGATGATAGAAATTAAAAATTTAATTAATATTTTTTTGATGAATTTATCAAAAAACTGCAGCAATATTGCTGATCGTTTATTTTGTAAGCTATCCCGCAGCTGCCTATGCAGAGCTATTAAAATTCTGAAAAAAAGGGACTCAGTTCAAAACTTGATAATCAAGCCTAACCAAAAGATTTATGCTTATACCAGTAATGCCAAGATAAATCATAAAACTTTTTACGTCCCATTGTAAAATATTCAATTATTGTCATGGTTTTTAAGGGATGAAATGCATAGAAAACAAATTCTATTTGTTATGATACCCATTTAAAACATATCATCAAGTGTTAATTTAAATTCAACCGTTTTCCAAGTAGAATAATATTATTCCATTATGTATCAAAGCGATATAAAAAATTGCTTAACAGTCAAAGACGTACTGAATTTATTTTCCAAATCTCCTCAGTTTTCAAATGCAGTCGCTTCCTGCCCAATTTTCGCAGCCTAGTCTTTCGCAAATGCACATTATTAATGCTAAAAGACTTCGATGTCATAAATTATCTTTCAAAAATAACACTAAATGTTTAAAGTCAGATAAAAATGTAAATCTCCTTATACAATAACCTTTGCATTATACTAGTATAAATATTTTTTTTATTTTCAAAAAAAGGGGGGATATAAAGATTTAGATGGCGGGACAAATAAAATATTTTTCTCCTTCAAAATGAAAATGTTACCAAGGTGGGAAAAGATTTTCTTTTCAAAAATACGTCTGGCCCATACTCCACAAAATGAAGAATAATGAAAAGTTGAACCTACTTAAGCTTGAAGGTGCGGCACAATATTCGTTCTTTTTTTTTTATTATTATTTTAAAAATGTAAATGTCTCAATTCAGTTTCACATGCAAATGCACCTCTTTTTTTAAGTTAGTTTTCATTTTTATTTGACTATATCATCAATAATAATGAAAAAGACAGATTCTATTCAACTTACCAGCAGAGTGCAGTAGAAATAAAATCTAGTTTGATAACTACATTCCTTTCTCACAATTTTTTTTGTGCTGCTTTTATCATTTTTATACTCTCGAAACCCTTTACTATCTTTTATTTTTTTTTTTTTTTTTTTTTTACTTGTCGTCATGACAACGGACACCAGAGTGCGCTCATTGCGACCAAAACCCAGTTCGTACAACAGATGTGATTCCTATTTTCTATTTGCTGTCTAAGAACCATTTTTTTATTCCTTTTTTTTTACTTTTGTACTTTTATACGTTTCCATTCCTTGCTTCTTTTGAAGCTTTGTTGGTTTTTGTTACTGCTTTGAAAGAATTTTTTTCTTCTTGTGTTTATTTATTTCTGTTCGTGGATTCTTGTGTTGTCAAACCCGGCGGTACAAGAAGTACTTCTAATATATCACCTTTGACATTCTCCAACTTGTTGTTGATGACGAATTTATATGGAATTCCTATTTTACTTCAAGTATTTCATTTTAGACGAGAAAAGGAAAGGGGTGCCATAGAAACGCAACACTCTTCGAAAGGAAATGGTTTTTGATACACGACTGTGAAAAAAGAAAGGTACCTCTTGAACCATAAGCAATGGTACATTGATTCTTCTTTACAATACATTGTGAACCTCAAGCAATGCTATTAGAAGAAAACCTTAAAATATTTTCTCATGTGTAAAGAGACGGAGCAGCCTGGTATGTACCACGTTTGAACCAAAGGATTTGAAACCTGACAAGTGTAGCTGAAAAGATATTTAACGTGTGTATGTCTGAGATGGTCACTATAAATCTGCAGACCAGGAGGTTTTTCTGTTGCTCTCGAGAATGCAAGGAGAATTTCAGGTGGCATCTTTTGATTATTTGACAGATTGCCCAAAGTTGGCATTTTAAGAGTTGTTGTCTTAAATTGTGGAGGCTCAATATTAATGTAAATACAGCAATGCATGACCTTACAGTGAACACTTAGAAATGATGTATATGCGTCATATGGCGAATGACCTCAAGTCAAATTCCTCAACACTTGGAGACAATTGCGAGCATTTATAACGTAATTAGTTATTTATGTTAACTACAACATTCATTATATTATCACAACAATAAAAAAAGAAAGGTACCTCTTGTTCCATAAGCTATGGTACCTTGATACTGGCTTGCAATACATTGAGACTTCAAGCAATGCTATTAGAAGTAAAACCTTAAAATATTTTCTCATCTTTAAAGAGACGGTGCAGCCTGGTATATAATACATTTAAAAAATAGCAAGCGTAGATGAAAAGAGATTCAACGTGTTTATGTCTGGAATGGTCACTACAAATCTACAGACCAGGATCAAGATTTTCTGTTGATCTCGAGTAGGCAAGGAGTATTTTAGATGGCATCTTTTAATCGCTTAGTAGATTGCTAAAAGTTGCCGATTTTAGAGCTGTTGTCTCAAATTGTGGAGGCTCGATTTTAATGTTGATACAGTAACGCATAACCTTACAGTGCACATTTAAAGACGATGAATATGCTTCATAAAGGGAATGACCTCAAGTTAAATTCTTCAACACTTAGAGACAATTGCGAGCATTTGTAACATAATTAGTTATTTATGTTAACTATAGTCATTATATCGTCTTCAAAAAATATTTAACAAAAATACAAATTTAATGAAGAGAATATATAGAATTTATATGGAATTAATATTTTACTTCAAGTATTTCATTTTAGACGAGAAAAGGAAAGGGGTGCCATAGAAATGCAACACTCTTCGAAAGGAAATGGTTTTTGATACACACCTGTGAAAAAAGAAAGGTACCTCTTGAACCATAAGCAATGGTGCATTGATTCTCTCTTACAATAAATTGTGACCTCAAGCAATGCTATTAGAAGAAAACCTTAAAATATTTTCTCATATGTAAAGAGACGGAGCAACCTGGTATGTAACACATTTGAACCAAAGGATATGAAACCTGGCAACTGTAACTGAAAAGAGATTTACTATAAGTCTCTATAAATCTACAGACCAGGAAGTTTTTCTGTTGCTCTCGAAAAAGCAAGTGAGAATTTCAGATGGCATCTTTTGATCACTTGGTAGATTGTTAAAAGTTGGCCTTTTTTTATTGTTGTCTCATGTTGTGAAGGCTCAATGAAACAATAACGCATGACCTTACAGTGCACACTTAAAAATGATCAATATGCTTCACATGGCGAATGACCTCAGGTGAAATTCCACAGCACTTGGAGACAATCGCAAGTATTTTTAACATAACTAGTTATTTATGTTAATTATCACATTCAAGATATCGTATAAAAAATGCAAATTTAATATATATATATATATATTCTTCTGTACATGTGTTTGTCACTGAACTCCTCCTAGACGGCTGGACCAATTTTAATGAAATTTTTTGTGAGTATTTGAACGGGTTCCTAGATGGTTTAGATTTACAATTGGATACGGTAGTTACAGTTTAAAGTGGATTCCGAAAGACTCACAAACATCCATGCCACCGCCAGGATTCAAACGTGAAGTCTGTGATACCAAAGGTGAGGGCGCTAGCCAATTGGCCACCAGGCCGCTTACACGAAGAGGAGGGTTTTTAGTTACAGTCGATTCCAGTATTCCTATCACAATTTTTAATCTTGTCAAACATGCTCATTCTGGAAATGTTATCATTATAATATTGGTTTGGTTTGCCGCTCTACAGTCATTTTGTGCACACGAGGACTAAATAGACCGATAACTACAATTTAAAGTGGATTTCGGACCATTCACAAATATCCTTGCCACCACCAGGATTTGAGGAGCCACATTCTGGAGCCTATGGTACTAAAGACCAGAGCGCTACCAACTTGGTCATGCCTTACCATTACAATAAGAACAGCATTAAAAGTATAAGTTAAACAAAAAATAATTCACAGGTAAAATTCATAACATCAATGACTAAAAAGTAGTTATGGAATGAGAAATACATAATTATGCGATAGAAAATGCATAGTTCTGATTTGAAAGTTTGCATAATTTTGCTACTGCTGCTACATTGGAGAAAAGAAATCTTAAAATTTACGTTTTTGGAAACGTTCGCAACTTAGTAGTTAAATTGTGGAAAAACATTCTTCTTCAGAACGTTATTATGATGATCAATACAGCAATATGTAGCGTGGATAAATATATTTCATCTCTTTTGGGCATGGATGTAAAATTCAATATAGCATCTTCAGAGGAACATGAGACACTTCCGTCCAAACATCATTATTATGCAAATTGAAAATACCGTTCCAATTTTTCGCATACCGAATGTGCAATATTTTATTAGTCCCTGCAAACAAGATAAAAATAAAACCCATAAACAGAAGAAAAAAAAACTTTTCTTTTGATTTAACTGTCAACTCTCATTTCCAATAGCCTAGAGTTACACGGGGACGATCCACTAGCAGTGAGAGGAATAAAAGAATAAGAAAAACAACTGCAACTTCTTCTGACGAACAAAAAGGCAGACGACGAATTGAAAGTTGGTGGAAATTCTTTTTTTTTTCCCAGTGAGGTTGAACAATTCTTTTTTTTTTTTTTTTTTTTTTTTTTTTTACTATCGTTTTTTACGTGAAATGGCTTCTTATAGAAATATACGCTAGCTATGAAGAACAATGGCTTCAGGGAATTTTTCAAAAGTTTCAGAGGAAAAAAAAAAAAAAAATAGAACGTTTTCTGTTGTGGATTTGATGCCTTTATTTTCGTGTCACGTATTTGATGTGCAGTTGCATACAGATCGAACTTAAATCTAATGTTTTTAAATAAAGATTCGAATTATACTTACAAGTTCTTAAAAAAAAGCCGCTTTCAAATTTTTATTGTTTCTTCTAATTCTCCTAGCATTCAAATATAACTAAATTTAAGCGATAATTTTTCTTGTAGGAAAGTACAGCATTTCTTATGATAGAAAAGCTATAATTCAATTGAAACACATTTTATTATTTATCGTATATCGTGGCTTATTTGTGATAAAAATTTCAGGTTTTTTTTAAAATAAATAATTAAAACTGAACATCATAAAGAAAACCACAAAAAAGTTGAAGTAGATTTTATCGAATTTGGTTCATGTAAAAAGTCATTAAATAAAATCATACATGAAAAAAATTGCCTGTGGTCAATACTACAATACTATAGAGTATTGAAATACAAAATATTATTGTTTATATTATTTGTTTTACGACATTTATTGCCAATTTGTGATCAATATTTGGACTATTTTGCTGTTTAAATTCATTATGACATCTGTCGCATATATATATTTTTAAATATTATTGTACAGTTATTATCTAACATATTTTTATTGCTATATTGAAAGTTTGGGCGTAGGGTTGACAACCCTACCCCCGTAAGAAAAACATCTCCTGTCTCGAAATCTAACAGTAGGCAGACAGCTTCAGCCAAACCATTAGTATTTATTTTACGTGGAAAATAAATACTAATTTAATGCAAAAAATAATTCTTATATTTATTTATTCACTCCATTGATTTTAAGCAATTTTTACATTTTAATTATATCAATGTTTTATTAAACTTTAATTGGAAAAAAATTGGTAGATTTATTCGCATATTTCAAGTCTCTCTTTCATCATAATATAAAATATTTTCCACTTAGGCGAATTGGCTCAGTTGTCATACGCATCGTTTTTGCTGCCACGAGGTTGTAGGTTCGATCCTGACCTGTTCCTTTATTCATCATTTCTAGCAGAGCTCACCCCATTCTCTGACAGATTTCTTCTTTATCCGACTCGTGGCTCAGTGGCAATGTGGGCCGCGGATGAGCATTATTAGGCTCGTACTCACCAAGGCGAGAAGATGCAAGCGAAAAAATTTGACCAATCACTAGCCTCACCGCGGTCGCCTGAAACCGGTTTACAGTTCGCCGCTTGGAGTTGCCAAACTTTCAACTCGAAGCGGTTTTTCACTAGGCGTAATGCTATTTCTGACTTTTCGCTGTGAAGGGGGTCGAAAAAAATTTGTCGCTTGCCTCTTGAATCTTCACGTCTCTCGCCTCGATGGGAACCAGCCTTTAGGGTGAAGATTCAATCTGCTGGCGGCTATGTTGTAGACACTGTTTCAAAAAACAGGGATTTGTGGTGGTGTTTATGACGTTCAGCATTTTGTCTCGTGAGTCGAAATACCTGGTGGGACTTTTAAGGGTTTTCTCCCATGCGGTATGCAAACGTGGAGATGTTCCCCCTAAAAGTTCTTCTAGAAGGCACTGTCCTCCTCAACGGCACGGAGTCAATTCAGATTTTTACCTACTGATGCTCCCTGACAACAGAAGCTGACCCTTTCCCTCCTTCCATGAGATCACACGGGTTTTTGGATTTAGTCTAGATGTTGCTTCTCTATCAAGTGAGATAAGGGGGAAAAAACATTTTCCGTAATTTTCAATGGAAAATTTTAAACAATGAGATACTTGTTTTATATTTATCTGTAAATTGTAAACTTCTTAATGTTTGATATTATGTAATTTAAGGTTAAATCGTCAGAATCAAGTTGATTCTCAAAAAGTTACAACTATAAACCTTGCCAAGTTATGCAAAATAAACCGAGGAGAAAGGAGAAAAGGTGTTTAAATTCTTTTGGGTATTAGAAATAAATAATATATATTTTAGAAACATCATTTTTTTTTCCTTCAAAATTCAGATTCGTTTTCTTCTCAGAGTCCGAGAATGAATGGACACATTACACTAATGAAAATTTATACATCTATTCACTTATTATTCAAGAAATTTATCTATTTATATCAAATATCACTTAATAATATAAAATATTTCCATTACTTGACATTTGAAAATAGAAAATGTGAGGTTTTTGGGCTTATATTTAACTGGCATATGCTATTTTGTGATGGTATTAAGTTATAGTTTGATTTTGAAAATTTTTATGTCACTGTACAAATTATTTTATGTTTGATGATGCATAATATAGCATCTAGAAAAGATTTTTAATAGATAATAATATAGATCTATTTATAATATAGATCTATTTTTAGATCTATAATAGATCTAGACATAATATAGATCTATTTTTATTTTCAGCACTATTACAAAAAAATTAGTCGAACCTAAATTTTAGAAACATGTATATCTTTGGAACAAGATTTCCGCTAATTAATGGACGCAGTTCAAAATAGTGTTAAAAAATAGAATCAATAGTAATAAATAAACTTATAACGTGTCTTCAAAGGTTAATACTTTTTTTTTTTATTTGAGATCTCTTGGTTTCTTGTAGTGCTATAATTCTGGGATATTAGCAAATAGACTATTTATGAAATTCCAACGCTCACTATCCAGCTTTATTTGATTTTGTGTGTGTGAGATAATGCGAAAGATTATACTAATTTGCAAGAAGCATATAGTAGCCATTTCAATTCAAATTTATTCAGATGTTTGTCAATAAATTGCATGAAGCCGATTATTGTGTAACAGTTATGAGCAACCGAGGGTTCTCGTATTGAAATTTATAAGCTCTTGGGATAAATTAATAATTACGTTCTATCTCAATTTCACACTTGAGATTACACACATTGAGATTCTCAATTCCACACTTTCTAACTCAATTTCACATGCGATTTCTTTTTTTGCTGGATTCTTTATTACAATGGCTTATACATAACAGATTCAGCATTTCTTGGAATAACTTCTCCTGACGACTTGCTATGATATGTCCCTTTTTCCAATACAATTCAAAGCGATCACTATCAATGATGGCTATTGGGAGTTATCATTTTTCTTCCCAAACTCGATGTAAGAACATCCTGGAACAGATGGACTAACTAGGTTTGACTTCCCATGTCGAAATTTGGAATAGACATGGGAAGTTTCAGTTGTACAATTTTGTACCAGGCGAGTTCGAGTTTGTACCAAATAAGAAACTCAAATCTACTAGGTCACTCCAGTCCACTTAAATTAAATTAAAATTCTGTACACTTCCACCATTATTTTGCTCGAATCCTCACACCAATATCGCTCCAACTTCCATCCTGTGGTCCATTTTAGCTCCGACCTAAGACTAAACAACGTCTCCGAGAGATTAAAAAGAAAAAATAAACCTTCCACAGTTCATTATGGTTGAAGTATTTTCATTTGTGTCCAAAAGTTTTCGATAAGCTACTGCGAAGTATCTTTTATGTCACAGAAAGACCTGCCCTGACGGACGTGTGGAAGAAATGGATGTTGGCAGTTCCATTGGATGCTGAATTGACAACTAGTGCGACACTGTTTCGGCCGGGTTATCGAATTGGAATTGTGTGCCCAGAGAATGCTGCCGTCTATTTATTTATTTACCCCTGACGTCCGCTGGCCGCGTTGAGTTGGCGGAGCGAAACACTGTTGTGGGTTTCGTGTTTGTAGTTAATGGAACTTCCTAAGATGTGTATCAGTATTAATGGAGTAAATGTCGGATAGAATGAGTTACGCCTCTATGTACTACTTTTAACAATTTATTAAATATCTTACTCTAAGAGAATACAATTTATTGATTCATGAACATTGAAATAATGATATGAAATTATTTTTGAAATTATTATGCTGATATTTATTTTTAGTGATCCTTATTGTATGGATACAATGTAAATAAAATTGAAATCACTTTCACCAAGTTACATCCCCGTCACATCCAGCTGTGTGCTATTGTACTGTGACAGAAATTGTTAAAATATAAGAAAACGTGGCAATTTTTTCACTTAAATAACTTTCTTTAAAAGGAAAGAATTAAAAAAAATAAATAAATAAAAGTAATTAAGAAATTAAAAGTAATATCGAAAATTTATGCCGATTCTAAAGTTTTATAAAATATTTTGGGGATTGATGGCCGAATGATTAGGGCTCTCGTACTCGGTGCCACAGGACTCGAGTTCCAGTGGTGTCGTGTATGTTTGTAGTGGTTCGAAATCCACGTTAAACTGTAGGTCGCGGTCTAATCAGCCCATAGTGCGACAAGCCAAACAAATCCCAAAACCGATTCAAGGACATTCATTAACATGTCGAAACCTGAAATAGACATGGGAACTTTCAATTGTCCTATTTTGTACTATATTAGTTCGAATTTGTGCCAGGCCAGAAACACGAATCTACTACGACACTCCAGTCCCACTAAATTAAATTAAAAATTGGTACATTTCCACCATTATTTTGCTCGAATCCTCACACCAATATCGCTCCAACTTCCATCCTGTGGTCCATTTAAGCTCCGACCAAATACAAAACAACGTCTCCGAGAGATTAAAAAGAAAAATAACCTTCCACAGTTCATTATGGTTGAAGTCTTTTCATTTGTGTCCAAAAGTTTTCGATAAGCAACTGCGAAGTATCTTTTATCTCGCAGAAAGACCTGCCCTGACGGACGTGTTTGGACGCTGTAAGAAATGGATGTTGGCAGTTCCATTTGATGCTGAATTGACAACTTGTGCGACACTGTTTCGGCCGGGTTATCGAGTTGGAATTGTGTGCCCAGAGAATGCCGCCGTCTATTTATTTATTTACCCTTGACGTCCGCTGGCCGCGTTGAGTTGGCGGAGCGAAACACCGTTGTGGGTTTCGTGTTTGTAGTTAATGGAACTTGCTAAGATGTGTATCAGTATTAATGGACTAAATGTCGGATATATATAGAATGAGTTAAGCCTCTGTGTAGTAGTCTTAAAAATTTATTAAATATCTTACTGTAAGAGAATTTAATAGAAGAATATTCTAATTTGATGTTTAAGAAAGGTTTTTTGATTAATGAACATTGAAATAGTATTATGAAATTATTTTTGATAGATTTGCATTTTTTTAGTAATTCCGTATTGTAAGGGAAAATAATATAACCAATATTATGTATATTATTCTATCGTTATGTATTATGTATGTTATTCTATTATTATGTATATTATTCCCAAAATATTCTATTAATATTATTCTATCATGTTATATCATGTGTCTGTGGAAATCTATCACTATTCTTTTGATCTTTACATAGGCAAAATATACGCAAACGATACAATTTTTTCACTTAAATGACTTTCTTTCAAGGCAAGCATTGAACTAATATTGTTGAACATTGAAATAATATTATAGAATTTTTTTTTGATATTGTTGTGATAGTTTTGGATTTTTTTAGTGATCAATATTGTATGGATACAATGAAAATAATATATCAATGCAGTCACTTTCATCAAGTTACATACCGGTCACATCCATCTGTAAAATATTTTTCATCTTTGCATAAACAAAATATAAGAAAACGATGCAATTTTTTCACTTAAATCGCTTTCTTTAAAAGAAAACCAGGAAATAATATTATAATAAATATAATATATTGAAATATAATATATAATACATTGAACATTGAAATAATATTATGAAATTATATTTAATATTGTTAAGTTGATAGTTAGTAGAATTTTTTTAGTGATCCATATTGTATGGTTTCAATGAAAATAATATATCAATGAAACCCTTTCATCAAGTTAACTACCAGTCGCTTCTAGCTGTGAAAATGAATAGCTACTCTTTTGATCTTTGTATAAATAAAATATAAGAAAACGATACAATTTTTTCGCTTAAATGGCTTTCTTTAAATGCGAACATTAAGCCGCTGTTGCGCCAAAGAAGAATTATATTTTATATACATGCATCGTAAAATATAATATTGTTACATTCTAACAAAACTTTTGTAGAAATTTATTAATGGTTTTATTGCTATCTTTTCTGAAGTTTTGTGGTTTATATTCAAAAGAAATACTAAATGAACACTGATAGAGATACCATCATAAATATAAGTAGCATAGTAAGTAAGATAAAAATATTGAAAACTTGTTATTTATTTAATGTAACAAATTCTTATCCTCCAAGATTCTCACTTAAATCAGATTCAGGCAATCAAAATTCATCATTTAGAGTACACAAAAATGATGAAGAGGCTACTTTTTACCATTGCAAACCAAAGATAAGATCGCTGGAAAGATATTCATTTGTATCCTATTACCAAGATTATTTTCAACCGATCGATAATTTTATTAACACCTTCGTCTCTTTATTGAACTTGGATAATATTCCGCTGGGAAGATATCCATTCATGCCGATTATAATGCTCTTATCTGATAAGAGGCAGGAAGGATTTGCAAACAAGAGAATAAAAATTAAACAGATCAGATAATACTTCACCGTGGATACGATATCCATTTTCTATTGGAGTGCTACGAAGTGCAAGTTCTGAGATAATATCTCCATTGTTCTCCGCTATAGGAAATCAATTTTCAGCAAGTTCTTTTTTGTGTAATTGGGAAATATCTCGCAGCACGCTGCATTTGGAAATCGAAATCTTGTAATCTTTAGATTAATCCTGAGAGTGTGATCGTTGTAAGTGGTATCTGATTTAATAAGAAAAAGGTGCGGACATTTTTCAATTTGGGATTCCTTTTTTTATTTTCAATAAGTACTACGGTGTAGTTTCTGATTTCAAAGTAATGTAGTAATGTAGATTAGTTGATACGACGAACTAGATATATTCTTAAATTGAATTTTTGGACTATAGGAAATGTACTGTACAAAGTAATTGTTAAATATTTTTCGATAGTAAGTATTAGTATAAAATACTTTTACTGTAGATTAATTTGCAGAATTTATTGCGATTTTCCGTTTGTTTTGTAATGTACACATTGTTTCCTCTTTTAATATATGTGCTTTTTACATAAACCAAAAATTACCTTATGAGTTTTAACATTAAATCTTGTCAAAATAATATGAAATACTTCTTTTGTGTACATTAATCTATTCCTTGAAAATTTGTTTTCAAAAATAAAAAAAGGGGCTTGATGGGCGAGTGATCAGTGCTCTGGCCCTCTGTGCCACAGGTTTCTGGTTCGAGTCAGGCTGCGTATATATGTCTGTAATGGTTCGGAATCCACTTTAACCATGGATCCCTGTCTAAGAGGAATATATAGCGTTGGGAGTTGGGTTGATAACCCTATCCCATAAAAAGAAAACTTGTCATGTTTCGAAATTTTCCAATATGCAGACGACCTTGGCCTAACCATGATGAACCATGTTGCGTCAATGAAGAAGAAGAATTATATTTTATATACATGCATGCATCGTAAAATATATTTGTTGCATTTTAACAATAATCTTTTGTAGAACATTTATTAATGGTTATTCTTGCTATCTTTTCTGAAGTCTTGAGGTTTATATTGAAAAGCAATAGTAAATGAATATTGATGGAGATACCATTATAAACATAAGTAGCAAGCTAAGTAAGATAAAAAGAGGAAAATACTGCAAACTTGTTGTTTATTTATTGTAATAAATCCTTATCCTCCAAGCCTCACACTTAAATCAGATTCAGGCGATCGAAATTCATCATTTAGAGTACACAAATATGATGAAGAGGCTACTTTTTACCGATGTAAATCTAAGATAAGATCGCTGGAAAGATATTCATTTGTATCCTATTACCAAGATTATTTTTTACCGATCGATAATTTTAATAACCCCTTCGTCTTTTATTGAACTTGGATAATATTCCGTTGGGAAGATATGCATTCATGCCGATTATAATGCTCTTATCTGATAATAGCCAGGAAGGATTTGGAAACAAGAGAATAAAAATTAAAACAGATCAGATAATACTTCACCGTGGATACGATATCCATTTTCTATTGGAGTGCTACGAAGTGCAAGTTCTGAGATAATATCTCCATTGTTCTCCGCTATAGGAAATCAATTTTTAGCAAGTTCTTTTTTGTGTAATTGGGAAATATCCCGCAGCACGCTGCATTTGGAAATCGAAATCTTGTAATCTTTAGATTAATCCTGAGAGGGCGATCGCTGTAAGTGATATCTGATTTAATAAGAAAAAGGTGCGGAGATTTTTCAATTTGGGATTCCTTTTTTTTTTTTTTTCAATAAGTACTACGGTATAGTTTCTGATTTCAAAGTAATGGAGATGAGTTGCTACGACGAACTATGTACTATCGAAAAATATTCATCAATTACTTTGTACAGTACATTTCCCCTAGTCCAAAAATTCAATTCAAAAATATATCTACGTAGATATATTTTTGAATTGAATTTTTCTGAACTAGGAAATCCCCTGATTAAATATTTTTCGATAGTAAGCATTACTTTAAAATACTTTTTCTGAAAATTAATTTTTAGAATTTATGACGATTTTCCATTTGTCTTGTACTTTAGATATTGTTTCCTCTCTTAATATATGTGCTTTTTACATAAACTAAAAATTATCTTAAGAGTATTAACATTCAATCTTGTCAAAAGAATATGAAATACTATTTTACATAAATTAATCTGTCTACTGAAATTTTTTTTCAAAAGTAAAAAAGGGAAGCGAGTGACTAGCTCTCCGCCCTCTGTGACACAGGTTTCGGATTCGAGTCTCGGCGATGCCATGGATGTTTGTAGTGGTTCGGAATTCACTTTAAACATTAAATCCTGGTTTAATAATACTGTATAGCGTCGGGGGTTGAGTTGAGAATCCTACCCCGTAAAAAGAGAAAATCTCGTTTCGAAATTTTCCAGTAGGCAGATGGCCTTGGTCTACCATGTAGATTTTGCACCAATTGAAAAGAAGTGGCTTTATCTACAGCTACCACATTGTTTCCATTCAGTTGTTGTCTTATATATGATCTGTGGTGTAGGGTCTAGTCTTATTTTCTATGTGTTTTTTTTTTATTTTTTGCCAGAATGATAAGCGGGAACATTAATTGCTATAGAGCATTATTCAAACTACAGGCGATCGTATTTGCAGAAATTATTTTGCTACTTTTCTGCAAGTTCAAAGTTCGCCAACATCATATTTTTCGTCTTGGCTAAAGGAAGGTCAGTGAAGGCCAATGACCAAGGAAAAAGAAGGCCTTGGCCAATGCAGAAGAAGAATTATATTTTATATACATGCATCGTAAAATATAATATCGTTACATTTTAACAATAATATCTCGTAGAAAATTTATTAATGGTTTTTCTTGTTATCTTTTCTGAAGTTTTGTGGTTTATATTGAAAAGAAATACTAAACAAACACTGATGGAGATACCATCATAAATATAAGTAGCATACTTAGTAAGATAGAAAAAGAGGAAAATACTGAAAACTTGTTATTTATTTAATGTAATAAATCCTTATCCTCCATGATTTTCACTTAAATTAGATTCAGGCAATCAAATTCACCATTTAGAGTACACAAAAATGATGAAGAGGCTACTTTTTACCATTGCAAATCAAAGACAAGATCGCTGGAAAGATATTCATTTGTATCCTATTACCAAGATTATTTGCAACCGATCGATAATTTTATTAACACCTTCGTCTTTTATTGAACATGAATAATATTCCGCTGGGAAGATATCCATTCATGCCGATTATAATGCTCTTATCTGATAAGAGGCAGGAAGGATTTGCAAACAAGAGAATAAAAATTAAACAGATCAGATAATACTTCACCGTGGATACGATATCCATTTTCTATTGGAGTGCTACGAAGTGCAAGTTCTGAGATAATATCTCCATTGTGCTCCGCTATAGGAAATCAATTTTCAGCAAGTTCTTTTTTGTGTAATTGGGAAAAATCTCGCAGCAGGCTGCATTTGGAAATCGAAATCTTGTAATCTTTAGATTAATCCTGAGAGGGCGATCGCTGTTAAGTGATATCTGATTTAATAAGAAAAAGGTGCGGAGATTTTTCAATTTGGGATTCCTTTTTTTTTTTTTTTTTCAATAAGTACTACGGTATAGTTTCTGATTTCAAAGTAATGTAGTAATGTAGATTAGTTGATACGACGAACTAGATATATTCTTAAATTGAATTTTTGGACTGGAGGAAATGTACTGTACAAAGTAATTGTGATTAGCGCTCTGGCCCTCGGCGCACCTCTTGGGTAGTGCTAAGTGAGTAACATAGGTGTAGCGCGTGCTTTAAGCCATGAAAAGACAACTAAGTATTTGCCAGCTGCATTAGGGGAAAAAAACTCTAAATGAAAAATAAAGTAAAAATTTTGCCTGCTATGCAGTACAAAAAAATGTTAAGAACATCTAACGTGGATAAATGAAGTATGAAGTGTTGAGGGTTGAAGGAACTGGATGGTAACTGGGTATAGTTGGGTTGAGACTTGAGGCACAGGTTTGAAAACACACAGCTTTATTTACACACTCACAAATACTCCACATATACAATATTTAACACATTTAAAGACAATTATAGATTCCTGGAAGGATTGCACTTCTAAGCCGAAAACCCGATAATCGGGTTTGCGCGGGATATGCGAAATATACTTCCTCGCCGGATGAGAGTCCAACAAATACACAAGGTTGTGCTAAACATATTTCCTGTCGGGTTAAGAGACTGTAAACTAAACATTTCTCAGCAGGAGCCGGTTGGCGCAGTACTTCCTTTCGGGTGAGAGTCTCAAGGCCCACTGACCACTTCTCCTAAACGAACAGGGGGTGCTCTTACGGTGCGTAGGAGGAAGCATGGTTACAAGTCAAAATTTTGCTTCATACGCAGTGCAAAAAAGGTTAAGGACTTAACTTACTTAAATTTAAGTAATGTAATCTTAAATTTCTATCATTATCAAAGTTGGACAAATGAAGTAAAAATTTTTCATGTAAAAATTGAGGTTAAGCGTTTGATTTAAGATTTTGTCAGGCCTATGTTTGTTATTTACAGTACATTTATAAGTAATACCTTTAAAAAAATTAATTTAAAAAAAAACTAAAGATGCATTTTATGTAAAATTTTAAATAAGTAAATTATAGATAATATTTTGAAAATCTATCCTTTATTTTTATCTCTGTTTCATAACAATTATTTTCTTTTTATTGTACTTTACATAGAAATCATAACTTTACGAGATACTTAACTTATTTTTGTATTTTGTCTATAGCTAGTTATTCTATTTCCATTATATATATATATATATATATACATAAGATCTTATTAGAATATGAACACTTATTTAAAAAATTGTTCAATATTTTATACGTTCATTCTAGTCATGAATTAATGCTATTCAGAAAATATATTACTTTTTTACAATTTTGCAAATAATATTAAAAGTATCTACTCTAATGAATCAATTTAATCTAATAAGCAAACTTAATAAAACTTTTTGGGTAACTAACTGAGTTACGAAATATTATTTAATCTTACTTTTTCAGTTTTTAAAAAGGAACTCTCAGTTGTTCAATTATGCATTTAGATGAACATAGCATCAAGCTAATGCATTTCCGCTTCATATAATTCATTTAAGTCCAAAATCAATTACAAAATTTTATATTCATGAATACTTTTCTTTACCATCTTACAAATCTTTAATCAAGAAACGTGGAAAGATTCTCGAATTCCAAACCCAATTAAATTTCTATCATTATCGAAATTTCGAATTGAATTTTCCCTATCTCACCATTTCTTCTGCTTTCCCCTCGATTAAATCATCTCATTCTAATTAGATGCCAAAAGATAATTCAGAGAGCCCAGAAAAGTTCTCAACTTTATCATTATATTAGTTAATGTGTTAGTATTGTTATAATTATTGTTATTACGGCTGGCAAATCAGAGCCTAAAATCTTATCATTGCAAATGCCTTCGATTCTTAATTGAATTTGTTGAAACTATTTTGGTATTATTACTTTTTCCCCCTTATTTTCCCCATTTCGTCCTGATGTTAATTCTATTTCCTAAATTCTAGAAAAGAAATGAAAGTGGATTTATTTTGGTATAATTATTCCCATTGGCAGTTATTATGCAAAGGGGCAAATAAGATTTTCATGCACGAATTGTGTTTAGATTAATTAATCTGGGAAATGATTCTAGGGTCGTGGGAGTGTTAATGCTATAAATAAACATAATTTGGAGTAGTGATTGAATGATTTCCAATCGAGTTTATTTAATTCCTATTCTAGAGCTCTAGAATCGTACATTTTAGAATACAGAATGAATTCAATGTGTTAAATTGATCATAAAGAAGGAACTTAGATTATTAATTAATAAATTCATTATGTCATCCTAGATGTTATATAATAAGGCGAAAAGGGGTTTATCCTACTATATTCAAATCCCTGTAAAATTTGACAGAGTTGAATTCAAAGTATTCAATTGACCGTAAAGAATTAAATTACAATTAATTTTGTCTTACTTTTCACTTTGTAAAAAACATCTCTCAGTTGTTCAATTATGCATTTAGTTGTTCAATTATGCATAGCATCAGCCTAATACGCTTTTCAGATAGGTCATTTAAGTCCAAAATAAATTACTTAAAATGATGATATAATGAATTAATAAATTAATCTTAGGTGATATATATGTAAAGCGGAAATGGTTTTATCCTGCTATATTCAAATCAGTGTAAAATTTGAATTGATTTCAAAATGTTCTCTGCCAGATAATTTGAATAGATTAAAGTAGGTTTCTACACTATTCTCAACATTTCCGAAGATTCAGTCCTAATTCAAGTCAAACATTATAAGCCAAGGACTTTGCCGTCTTCTATTCATACTAAAATGCCAATTTCGTGGTGTGGATCATAAGAAAGTGAGATAAATATGATATATATGATCTAAAATTTTTGTATCATAGTGAATGAAACATAATTGAAAAAGAAAATACACTATGATATAGACAAGATTGAAAAACCCAAAACTAAAAAAGCATTGCATTTGCATTTTTTTAGCTAACTGGACAGTTGAAGATGTCAGTTTACTGAATGTTAGTTTACTGTCTGTTATGATATAGACAAGATTGAAAAACCCAAAACTAAAAAAAGCATTGCATTTGCATTTTTTTTACCTAACTGGACAGTTGAAGATGTCAGTTTACTGAACACATTTGATCTTCTGCAAATAATATTAAAATTAAATAAGCGAATGAATCAATTTTTTCAAATAAACAAGTTTAATAAAATTTTTTAGGTTGCTATTATACGATCAAATAATGTTTTATCTTATTTTTCAGTTTGTCAAAAAAAACCCTCTCAATTGTTCAGTTATGCATTCAGATGAATAGTAGCGTCAAGCTAATGCATTTCCCCTTCATATAATTCATTTAAGTCCAAAATCAATCACAAAATTTTATATTCATGAAGACTTTTCTTTACCATCTTACAAATCTTTAATCCAGAAACGTGAGAAAGATTCTCGAATTCCAAACCCAATTAAATTTCTATCATTATCGAAATTTCGAATTGAATTTTCCGTAAAGTGATGAGAGTTTTTTTTCTTCTGCTTTCCCCTCGATTAAATCATCTCATTCTAATGAGATGCCAAAAGATAATTCAGAGAGCCCAAAAAAGTTCTCAACTTTCTCATTATATTAGTTAATGTGTTAGTATTGTTATAATTATTGTTATTACGGCTGGCAAATCAGAGCCTAAAATCTTATCACTGAAAATGCCTTCTATTCTTAATTGAATTTGTTGAAACTATTTTGGTATTATTACTTTTTTTCCCCTTATTTTCCCCATTTCGTCCTGATGTTAATTCTATTTCCTAAATTCTGGAAAAGAAATGAAAACGGATTTATTTTGGTATAATTATTCCTATTGGCAGAGTTGTTGTGCAGAGGGGCAAATAAGATTTTCATGCACGAATTGTGTTTAGATTAATTCATCTGGGAAATGAATTTTAGTCTACTGGAAGTGTAAATGCTATAAATAAAAATAATTTGAAGTAGTGATTGAGTGATTTTAATTTAGTTTAATTTAATTCCTATTCTAGAGTACTTGAAAGGTACATTTTAGAATACAGAACTGAATTCAATGTATTAAATTTACCGTAAAGAATTAAATTAGGATTAATTTTATCTTACTTTTCAGTTTGTAAAAAAGAACTCTCCGTTGTTCAATTATGTATTCTGGTGAATATCGCATCAACGTAATACCCTTTTCATACAAATTCATTTAAGTTCAAAATCAATGACATAAAATAATGTGATAATGAATTAAAAAATTCATTATGTCATCTTAGATGGTATATACTTAAGGCTAAAGCGTTTTTTCTTACTATATTCAAATTCTTGTAAAATTTGAATAGGTATAAAATGCACCCTTCTAGATAATTTGAATACATTAAAGTAAGTTATTACACTATTTTCAAGATTTCCGAAGATTTAGTCCTAATTCAAGTCCAGGAACATTAGTCAAGATTTGGTGTGGTTTGGTTTATCGTTCTACGGTCATCTTGTGCACACGAGGGCTAAATTGACTGGGAGCTACAGTTTAAAGTGGATTCCAAACCACTACAAACATCCATGTCACCGCCGGGACTCGAAACCTGAGGTACCTAGCGCCTGAGTGCAAGCCACAGAAGTCAAGGACTTTCTCGTCTTCTATTCGTACGAAAATGCCAATTTCATAGTGTGGATCATAAGAAGGATCATTTTTGTACCTTAACCAATTAAACAAATTTGAAAAATAAAATAGATTATGAGTTAGACAAGTTTGAAAAAACCAAATTTAAACAAATGGCATTTTAATTTTTTTAAGTAACTTGACATTTGAAGATGTCAGTATATTGAACACATCTCATCTTCTGCAAATAGTATTAAAAGTAAATAATCCAATGAATCAATTTATTCTAATAAACAAATTTAATGAAACTTTTTAGGTAACTATTATGCTACGAAATATTATTTTATCTTATTTTTCAGTTCTTAAAAAAGAACTCTCAGTTGTTCAATTGCGAATTCAGATAAATATAGCATCAACCTAATGCATTTCCGCTCCATATAATTCATTTAAGTCCAAAATCAATTACAAATTTTTAATTCATAAGAACTTTTCTTTATCATCTTACAAATCTTTAATAAAGAAAAGTGAGAAAGATTCTCGAATTCCAAACCCAATTAAATTTCTATCATTATCGAACTTTTGAAATGAATTTTCTTATCTCACCTTTTCTTCTGCTTTCCCCTCGATTAAATCATCTCGTTCTAATGAGATGCCAAAAGATAATTCAGAAAGCCCAGAAAAGTTCTCAACGTTCTCATTATATTAGTTAATGTGTTAGTATTGTTATAATTATTGTTATTACGGCTGGCAAATCAAAGCCTAAAATCTTATCACTGCAAATGCCTTCGATTCTTAATTGAATTTGTTGAGACTATTTTGGTATTATTACTTTTTTTTCTCTTATTTTCCCCATTTCATCCTGATGTTAATTCTATTTCCTAAATTCTGGAAAAGAAATGAAAATGGATTTATTTTGGTATAACTATTCCCATTGGCATAGTTATTATGCAGAAGGGCAAATAAGATTTTCACGCACGAATTGTGTTTAGATTAATTCATCTGGGAAATGATTTTAGGATCGTGGGAGTGTTAATGTTATAAATAAACATAATTTGGAGTAGTGATTGAATGATTTCCAATCTAGTTTGATTAATTCCTATTCTAGAGTACTTGAAAGGTACATTTTAGAATACAGAACTGAATTCAATGTATTAAATTTACCGTAAAGAACTAAATTAGAATTAATTTTATCTTACTTTTCAGTTTGTAAAAAAGAACTCACCGTTGTTCAATTATGTATTCTGGTGAATATCGCATCAACCTAATACCCTTTTCATACAATTCAATTAAGTTCAAAATCAATGACATAAAATAATGTGATAATCAATTACAAAATTCATTATGTCATCTTAGATGGTATATACGTAAGGCTAAAGCGTTTTTTCTTACTATATTCAAATCCTTGTAAAATTTGAATAGGTATAAAATGTACTCTTCTAGATAATTTGAATACATTAAAGTAGGTTATTTCACTATTTTCAACATTTCCGAAGATTTAGTCCTAATTCAAGTCCAAGAACATAAATCAAGATTTGGTGTGGTTTAGTTTATCGTTCTACGGTCATCTTGTGCACACGAGGGCTAAACAGACCGGGAGCTACAGTTTAAAGTGGATTCCAAACCACTACAAACGTCCATGGCACCGCCGGGACTCGAAACCTGAGGTACCTAGCGCCTGAGTGCAAGCCACGTAAGTCAAGGACTTTCTCGTCGTCTATTCGTACGAAAATGCGAATTTCATAGTGTGAATCATAAGAAAATGAGATAAATATGATATATATGATCTGAAATTTTTGTATCTTTACTAATTAAACAAATTTGAAAAATAAAATAGATTATGAGTAAGACAAGTTTGAAAAACCCAAATCTAAAAAAAAAAGCTTTTCATGTGCATTTTTTTTAAGTAACTGGACATTTGAAGATGTCAATGTATTGAACACATCTCATCTTCTGCAAATAGTATTAAAAGTAAATAATCCAATGAATCAATTTATTCTAATAAACAAATTTAATAAAACTTTTTAGGTAAGTATTATGATACGAAATATTATTTTATCTTATTTTTCAGTTCGTAAAAAAGTATTTCGTGTGTTTAATTATGCATTCAGATGAACATAGCATCAACCTAATGCATTTCCGCTTCATATAATTCATTTAAGTCCAAAATCAGTTACAAAATTTTATATTCATGAAAACCTTTCTTTACCATCTTACAAATCTTTAATCAAGAAACGTGAGAAAGATTCTCGAATTCCAAACCCAATTAAATTTCTTTCATTATCGAAATTTCGAATTGAATTTTCCCTATCTCACCTTTTCTTCTGCTTACCCCTCTATTAAATCATCTCGTTCTAATGAGATGCCAAAAGATAATTCAGAGAGCCCAGAAAAGTTCTCAACTTTCTCATTTTATTAGTTAATGTGTTAGTATTGTTATAATTATTGTTATTACGGCTGGCACATCAGAGCCTAAAATCTTATCACTGCAAATGCCTTCGATTCTTAATTGAATTTGTTGAAACTATTTTGGTATTATTACTTTTTTTCTCCTTATTTTCCCCTTTCTTCCTGATGTTAATTCTATTTCCTAAATTCTGGAAAAGAAATGAAAACGGATTTATTTTGGTATAATTATTCCCATTGGCAGAGTTATTATGCAAAGGGGCAAATAAGATTTTCATGCACGAATTGTGTTTAGATTAATTCATCTGGGAAATGATTTTAGGGTCGTGGGAGTGTTAATGCCATAAATATACATTATTTGGAGTAGTGATTGAGTGATTTCCAATCTAGTTTAATTAATTCCTATTGTAGAGCACTTGAATGGTACATTTTACACAGAAGACAAAATTGAATTCAGAATACAGAATTGAATTCAAAGTATTAAATTGACCGTAAAGAATTAAATTAGAATTAATTTTATCTGACTTTTCTTTTTAGTGTCTCATCTTACTTTTCAGAATTCTTACTTGTTCAATTATGCATTCAGATAAATACTATCAACCTAGGTTAGTTTCGCTTCATGTAATTCAATTAAGTCCAAAATCAATAACATAAAATGATGACATGATGAATTAATAAATTCATCATATCATCTTAGGTGATATATATGTAAGACGGAAATGGTTTTATCCTGCTATATTCATATATTTGTATAATTTAATTATGTTTCAAAATGCTCTCTACTAGATAATTTGAATAGATTAAAGTAGGTTTTCACACTATTTTAAACATTTCCGAAGATTTAGTCCTAATTCAAGTTCAACATCATACACTCAAGAGGCAAAACATTATGCCCACCTTTGGTGCGCAACACAGCTTCAACCCGCCTTGGCATGGATTAATACCACCACTTAATACCAGTTAAATACCACTTCCACCTCATCACGTGCCTTCCACGTCATCCAGGCGAGTTCATTGCAAAATGTAGGGGTGGTCATAATGTTTTGGCTCTTGAGTGTAAGTCATGGACTTAGTCGTCTTCTATTAATATAGCGGTCTGGTGGCCAAATGTCTAGTGCTCTGAGCTTTGGTATCACGAGCTTCAGGTTCGAATCCTGGCGATGGCTGGATGTTTGTTAGTGGTTCGGAATCCACTTTAAATTGTAGGTACCGGTCTGTTTACCCTCGTGTGCACAAGATGACAGTAGAGCGACAAACCACATCAATCTATTAATATGAAAATACCAATATCGTGATATGGATCTTAAGAAAAGTGAGATAAATATGATATACATGATCTAAATTTTTGTATCTTAGTCAATTAAACAGATATGAAAAAAATGCCTTATGATTCAGACACGTTTGAAAAAACAAATCTAACAAAGGCATTGCATTCGCATTTTTTTTTTTTAATTAACTGGGCATTTGAAGATATCAATGTATTGAATACATCCTTTTTTTTATCTAACGTCTAGTTTCATTTTTTACTATACTATTAAAAGTAATTACAATAATGGAAGGTTAATAAAAGAATTTGAATATTAACTGTCATGTAATAATCTGTTGTTCATAAATTATATACGATTTTGAAAATTTTATGGATACTTTATAAAGTGTATAAAATATTAAATTAATTGAAAATATACCAGCTGTGTGCTGTGTTCACACATAAAATATTTATGAGAAAATAGTTTACAGTAAATAAACTTTTTTCAAATTTGTTATTCTTTATTTTGTAATTTATAAACTTGCTTTTTTATTTTAATAAAAAAGAAAGTTCAAAAGTTTCAGTATAGTTTTCAAAACGAGTTTATTAAGAATTTAGAAAAATGTAGTATGAAGATATTTCATAATTATTTGGTGTTTTTACTCAATTAATTATAATGATGATGTATTGGGTAATTATCGTAAAAATTCATAGAACTCTTAGTGATTGGTAATTCAAGTTAAGAGATGATTAATGCAAATAATATATCAAAAAGTAGCAATTATAAATAATATACAAAAATAATAATAAATAAATAATATACACAATAATAAAAATAATAATAATAAATAATGCATGTTATTGTAAAACTAATTATAAAAAGTTAAAAAATTAAAAAAGTTGAACTATAAAACTTAAAATTACTGTTGAATTAATTTATTACTATTAAATTAATTTATAAATTACTGTTTAATTAAATATTTTAATTTTACAATAAACATTGTTGGTTTATTGTCAAATTAAAATTCTTTAAAATTAAACTTAGAAACATTTAAAAAAAACATTTTGAAATTTAAACTTTTAAAAAATCTATCATATTTTGGCAGAAATATTATCTGATAGAAGACAAAACAAGCTTTTAAAAAAATTTAATTACAATACAATTGTAAATTTATACTTTATTAAAATGCTTTTTTTTCCCCATAACCTCCAATGCCATGTTGGCCATAACCTCCAATTGCATGAAAGTAAAAGATAAAAAAAAAAAACAGGAAGAAACGACTGTGATAATAGGTTAACTCAAAAGAAGAAAGAAATCTTTTTACACAAACGCTTAAAATGCAGTTAAAAATATAATTGATTATCAAGAGTTTAACCCTTAACATTTTCGCCCGTTCCTTACATGAAGATAATTTGGAAGAACAAGTGTACAAAAATATTTAAAAAAAAAAGAAAAAGAAAAAAGAAAAAATTGAAATAAAAAAAATGTTGAAGGAAAGAAAAAAAAAGATCCAAAAATAAGAGAGAAATAGCAAAAAAGTAATAAACCTTGATCTTTCTGAATATTCTACACAGAACTAATCTATTTACATGGGGAGGCTCCATCATATCTTGTAGAAACTTAGCCTAATTGGAAAGGCAGAGTCGAATGGCTAAGGGGGCCGTCCATAAATGAAAATCGGTTATACAAAGTTACGCATACAGGTGGTTTTTTTATTAATATAATAATAGAAAAAGATTATAAACATTATTAAGAGATTTATAAGATTTTTTTTAAGAGATTTAATTTTATTTATAATGAGAGAGATATATTTTATTTATAATGAGGGAGATATATTTTATATATTTTATTTATAATGAGAGAGATATATTTTATATATTTTATTTATAATGATATATTTTATTTATAACGAGGGAGATATATTTTATATATTTTATTTATAACGAGGGAGATATATTTTATTTATAATGAGAGAGATATATTTTATATATTTTATTTATAACGAGGGAGATATATTTTATATATTTTATTTATAACGACATTTATAAGATTTTTTGGGAGATATATTTTATTTATAATGAGAGAGATATATTTTATATATTTTATTTATAACGAGGGAGATATATTTTATATATTTTATTTATAATGAAATTTTATTTATTTTTTTAAGAGATTTATAAGACATTTATAAGATTTTTTGTGTTTTGTTCATAATAACAATTTGTATAACATTTATGTTATTTTTTAAAAAATTAAGTAGCAAAAAGAATTAAAGATTATAAATATAATTAGTCATAAAAATGTGTCTATAAATAATTGGCAGAATTTTTTAAACTATTCATATTAACTTTCAAAGATTGACGAAATATATAAGGATATAAACCTGATAAAAAAAATGATTGTTAATATATGAAATAAAGAGCTGATTGAATGTTAATATTGAATATAGATTAGTATATTAATATTGAATACACATATTAATTTATTTTTGATATTGAATAGTCTATTCAAAAGATTATTTGTTAAAAATTATTACTTTTCATATAATTTTATTAATACTATTAAAAATGCATTCATATAATTCTATACTAATATTAAAAATTATTACTATTCATATAATTCTATTACTATTCATTACTATTCATATAACTCTATTACTATTCATTACTATTCAAATAAACAATTTTAAAAGAAATATGTAGGGATATGAAACTGACAAAAAAAAATTAGTATTAATAAGTATGTGAAGCAAGTATTTGATTAATTGTTAATATTGAATATAGATTAGAATGTTAATATTGAATATGCATATTAATTTAATGAGTACAGATATTAAATAGCTTTATTCATTAAAAGATTATTTGTTATAAAAATTATTACTCTATTTTATTTGAAAGAATAAATATATGCATTACTTTTTGATATTGTTAAATAATAACATTTATAAAAATGATTTTTGTGTGTTTTATTCATAATAATAATTTGTATGACATTTGATATGTTATTTAAAAAAAATTAAGTAGCAAAAAGAATTAAGGATTATAAATATAATTAGTCATAAAAATGCATCTGTAAATAATTGCCAAATTTTTTTAAACTATGCATATTAACAAATGTAAAAGGTAGACGAAATATACAGGGATATGAAACTGACAAAAAAAATTAATGTTGATATATGAACCAAGAAGTTGATTTGTTAATATTAAATATAGATTAGAATGTTAATATTGAATATATATATTAAGTTATTGAGTACTGAATGTATTGAATTGCACTATTCAAAATTTTTTCTAATAAAAATTATTACTATATTTTATTTGAAACAATAAATATATGCATTACTTTGTGATAAGATTAAATGAAACCATTCATAAGATTTTATTAAGATTTATAAGATTAATTTATAGTTAAAAATATTTCGCCTTAAAATCCTGTTTCATCTCACAATTTTTTAGTGTTAAAACTTTTATTCTGTAAAAGAATAAATTAAATAGAAAAACAAAAAGAAATTGAGAATTTTCCATTTTCAACTTGGGAATTAATGTTTCATTCATAATTCATGCCCCTTTTAAATCTGCATAATTTTGACTGCTGTTTCATTTAAATATCAATTCTGTGTTCTGTAAGAATAAAAGATTCCTGTCAATTATTTATTCCTTAAATAAAATAATTTATTTTTCAAGCATTTTAAAGTAAGAAAGTAGTAACAACGAACTGCAAAATATTTAGTTTGTTTAAAAAAAAATGTTCACGCTGAAATACTTTAATATCCATATTATTTTAAAAAACTATCAAAAGTTCTTATTTTAATAGATTTAATTATTTTTTGAATTAAATCGCTGTTAATTTTTTCAACATTTCAACAAATTATAAGAATGTAAAATTGAAAAGAGTAAAATTTTTTTTTTCTGTAATAAAAATATAATGATTAATTCATTATAATTTTGGATATTTTAACTATAACTTTTCTTATAATACATCTATATAGTCTTTGATATTCTTAGTAATTTATTTTTGTTCTATCGTTTTTATAACAAAACTAATCGTTAGCTTTTTATTGCTGGATTTTGATTATATATATATATCTATATTTTAATGCCTTTTGGGTTGAGCTGGATTTGATGTTTTGCAATTACTTTTAAATAGGTTTCCAAATCATTTAACAGAGACGTCTGCATATTTTTTAATCTAATATACTTTATTTTTAGAGAAAGTATTTTCCTGCAGCAAAAGCCATTTCTCATAACTTTTTACATTAATGTTTAAAAAAGTTTAAAAAAATAACATATCAACTAGGAATAGTTAAGTAATATGAAGAAAAATGTAGTAAGATTAAAATAAGCCTAGATTAATTTAAAGGGCATTTTGGATATTTATAAAAAATGAAAGCTCTTAATTTAAAGTAAGTTTTATATTTCTGATAGAAAATTATCTTTATTTATTATAATTTATAAAAAAGGAAGAAATATTTTGTTATATTTTATAATATTTTCTTTTTGCTTTAAGGCTTATTACGCTTTAATCTTACAAAATATGTAATGACCAGAAATTGAATTTTTCAAATGACTTAAATTATAAATGATTTTAAATATAATTTTTTACGAAATTTTTATTACATTATATATATACTGCCGTGCCCAAAAAGTAAGACAAATTATTTTTTTTTCAAAAACTCTTTATTTATTCTTCCAAATTTATTTCGTCGCCTTCAAAGTAATCCCCTCCGGACACAATGCACTTATGCCAATTTTTTTCCAATCCTCAATGGATGCTAAAATGTCATCGGTAGGGATGGCCTTCAAAGCGCGCGGTGATTCACGTTGAATCTTTTCAGTCGACTCAAAACGGTGTCCCCGGAGTGGCCTTTTGAGTTTAGGGAATAGCCAGAAGTCGCACGGTGTGAATACGGGGGTTGTGGAATGATATGGGCTTCATTTTTGGCGAAAAAGTCGCGGAGAATCAATGCAGTGTGAGCTGGCGCATTCAGTGTTTTCGGTACCAATCGAGATTTGGCGCATTCCCTGTCTTCTTTCAACTGTTTATACCACTTTTAAATATTGTTTTCCGATATAGGAATGGCTCACTGAATGCCTTCTGCAACTTTCTATAGGTTACCGCAAACAAAATTTAATGCAAGTTCTTTGCTCAATTAATTCAGACGTTTCAAAAATCGCCGGAATCAGTTTTAGCGTCTCACAAAGCCAAGCGTAACTCAAGCACTAATGAATATTTTGACGTCAAATTTCACACAGATGTCAAGGACAGTGCCAACAACTTAAAAAAGAAAAAAAAATGAAATTCCATAAGCCCCGGGAATTTTAAATTTAAAATTGGTTTTACTTTTTGGACACAGTAGTATATATAAAATTAGATTTATCAAATCATTTTATAAAATTCAATATATCTATTTTAATATAAAGAAATCGTTTTATTAAAACTATGGTTTTTTTTTTATATATACAACCCCCTTAAAAAAGAAGTATTAAAGATTTTTTAAATGTCAAGAAATGCTGACGTTTGAATGTTCCAAAATAATCTTTGGTCATAATGTAATAATTTCGATATAATAATTTGCGAATGAATACTTTATCGCCAGTGTGATAAGATAAGCAATATCATCTATCTCATTAAAAGTTACTTTGACGAGAATTGTCAATATAGTTGGGACAAAGGCATGATTTTCGACAATTTAAATTGGATATTTGATCGAGAGGAAACTTATATTAAAACAAACATAATTCGAATTCTGAATATTCATAATTATGTACGTAGGGAACATACTTGTGTTGAACAGATAAAGCAGCCAACTATTATTGAAGCTTAATTCATGAATATTTTAGAATTTTTAAAGAATGACAGCTATCAGATATTGTTTTAGACTTGAATTTGTTTGTTAAAGAAAATTGTATACTTTTGCTACTAAAGAATCGAAATTTTAATGATTAATTAATAGAAGGCCGATTAATGATAATATTACTGATGATTAATTAATAGAATAATGTAAGACTATGTTTCAGTTACGATGTAGTTTGAAATTAAATTTTATTATTTTTATTCATTAACTAAAATGCCAATTTATCTATGTACTATACATTCATGGTGAAATTTTAATTCAATAAATCCTCTAATTTTATAATTCAAAACTGGAGAAGAGATTATTATTAATAAATTTGCATTGTTTATTAATTATTATCATTGTGTATTATGTAGCTTTGTTTCATTAAATGGCAAAAAAAATAATTATAATAAATTAAAATAATAAAAATAATACTATGAAATAATAAAATAAAAAAAAAATTATAAAAATAATTAAGGATTTAATTTGTAAATTTAATAAAGAACTTAAGCATGAAAAATGTTGAGACTAAAATAAGATTAATAAAGATATTCAATTTAATAATAAAAAGAATAATAAAATATATAAATAAGATAATGAATTAATTAATTAATTATAAATGATATAAATAACATATAATATTATAAATAATAATTATTTATAATATTATTTTATTATAAATAATTAATAAAAAATATATAAATTTATAAAAAACAATAACAGATTTAAACATAAAAAAAGTTGAGACTAAAATAAGTTTAATAAAGATATTCGATTTCATTTAGTAAACTCTAATTAAATTTATAACCATAAGGTTTTTGAAAGACTTGTGTTTACAAGAATTATTTTAATGGAAGGTGTTTTACAGCGTGTGAGTTTAACAAATCCTTTGCGTTGTGTTTGGAGATGATATTATTTTATTTAACATCAGCTTACATTTAATTAAATTTTGCTATAAATTCAAAACTCGTCATTATTTTATTATAATAAATAGTATTTACGAAATCAAATGTAGTAATCATAATCATCACTAGCACGACAGCCCAGAGCGGGTCAAGGCTTTCCTTTGAAAAGATTTCCATGCATTCCTCTGGGTGACAAGGGTCCTCCAATTCTTAACCTTTACTACAACAAAATCTTTTTCAACTGCGTCTATCCATCGTAACTTGGGTCGTCCTCTTCCTCTTTGTCCCTGTGGCTTTGCCAAAACGAGCTTTTTTTAAAGGGTTTAAATCATTCATTCTAAATATGTGAGCAGCCCAGTTTAATCTAATGATCTTAATAATTTTTATAATATCTGGGTCTTTTTAGTATTTATAAATTTCTGTGGTGTACCGTCAGGGCCGGATTTTCCTATAGGCTAACTAGCCTTCGGCCTACGGCCTCAAGGTCAAGAGGGGCCTGCATTCAAATTGTTAGCAAAATTAGAATTACACTATTCTAAAAACAGTAAACACTAAAACGCTGAACCAAAAATAAGGAGAAATTCTACACATGAGTAATATGAGTAATAAACATACATAATAAGTAATTTACAAACTTAAAAATGGAAGGTGAAAGGGCCTCATAAATGGAATAGCCAAGGACCTCTTTTCATCTAAATATGGCCCTGTGTACCGTCTTTTTCAACAATCACTTTCCTTAACACCTCCAAGAATAGCCCTTAAAATCTTCCGCTCAAATATACCCAAATGGGCTAAATGAAGTAACGCTCTTTTATAATTTAATCAATTGCCACATTATTTGTTAAATACATCGACAAATAGTTATTTATATTAAGATGAAACGCAGATTTTAAACACTTAATATCTTAGCAGCCCTACAAATCATTCAAATGTCAGACAACCAACACCCGAAACACAACTGACATCTGCTACAAGACAAATCCCCATTAGCAACAAACGAATTCCATTCAAACTTCTGTTAACACACACACCATACGGCAAAAAAATCTCTCTAATCCCATACTAATTCCCAATAAAAAATCATCCATACAACACCCAATAAGCAGGAGGTAGACATGTCCCTATAACTGTAGCCTTACACGTGAGACGACTTTGTAAATGAGGGTAGGGGAGAGAGAGAGGGTGTCTCCACCCCTCGAGGGACCCCCTACCATTCTTCATTTCTGTTAGCTGGAACCGCCCCGAATTAATGTTGAGGGGGTAGGGGGTGGATGGAACACGCGGGAGAAGCCCTATTAGTATTCAGGTCACCACGAGGGGCTTCTTTCTATCATGCAGAGCCACCTTGCGCTGTAGTATATCGTCTGCTGAAGTGATCGTCTGCGTCCACCCCAGGCGATTTTGAATTAATTTTTTGCTGTATTGTTTTCCACGATGGTTGCGTGGGTGTTAGATTTGATAAGGATGTCTTGAGACAGGATTATCTTGGGTAGTTTATTTAATTTTTGAGATTATGTTGTGTTCCGTTTGGTGGCGTGGGTAGTTGGTTGGTGTGTAATTGCTTGTGGTTTTGGAAAGCATGTTTCAGTGTTACGATTAAAAATAATTGATGTTTCAGTTTTTTTTATAAAAATATTAATAATTATTTTTAAAAATGTTTCTTTTTTAAATAGGAAACACTCTGTAACAATTTTGTCTGAATTTTTTTTATTATTTATTTATTTTTTTTTTTTCAAGAAAATATTTTTCGTTTGATTTATTTTTTAGGTATGAAATATTTTGTTAATATTTTTTTCTTTTATTGATTATGATTTTTTTTTTTTTTATAAAATATAAAAATAAGTTTTAGAAACAAAAGTCATTAATATCCAAAATATACACATAATAGGATAATGTATCATTGATATATTAAGTTATTTTCTGGTTTTTATAAAAAAATTAGTAATTTGAAAATATAATTATTTAATTAATTCAGAATTTCTTCATTATTCTTTGTAAATGTAGATATTATTTGGAATTTTTTTCAAGCGAATTTATACATTATATTAATAGCAGTCACAATTATTTAAGTAATTATTGCAGATATAATTTAATAATAATTATTAAAAAATTAAATTTATCAATTACAAATGTAATTATATCAATACTTCAATCAAAATAAAACAATCTTCAATTCAATATGAAATCTGCTGCAATAAATCTTCATTCTCCCTTTGAAATTGCATTTGCAAAAGAGCGGTGACATTAAAATGGATGGTAATAATTATAAATTATAAAAAAAAATATTAAAACATGTAATTTCAAATGCGATTTTCAAGCGGAGATCTCATATAGGTTTTTAGTGTAGCAGTTTTTCAAATTTCTTAACTACAAAATGTATTACAACATGTTAATTTATAATTTATAATTATTACCATTTGTTTTAAAGACACCACTCTTTTGCAAATGCGATTTCGAACGGAGATCGATGATTTATTGCAGCAGATGCAATAAATCCTAAAATATTCCATAAATTTGAAAACTGCTACACTAAAAACCAACATGAAATCTGCTGCAATAAATCATTGATCTCCGTTTGAAATAACACTTGCAAAAGAGCTGGGTCATTAAAACAAATGGTAATAATTATAAATTATAAAAACAAATTAAAATATGTAATTTATGTTGTATTCCAGAATATAAAAAAATTAAGATTAAAACATGTTCTAATATATTTAATCTTATTTTTTTTTGTAATAAATTTTGCATTCAATGAATTTTTAAAACTGCTACACTATAAACCCATATGAAATCCGCTGCAATAAATCATTGATCTCCGCTTGAAAATCATATTTGAAAAAGAGCGGTGACATTAAAACGAATGGTAATAATTATAAATTATAAAAACATATTAAAACATGCAATTTCAAATACGATTTTCAAGCGGAGATCAATGATTTATCGCAGCAGATGCAATAAATCATAAAATATTTCATAAATGTTGAAAACTGTTTCACTAGAAACTTTATAAATCTGCTGCAATAAATCATCAATCTCCATTGGAAAATTGCATTTGCAAAAGAGCGGTGACATTAAAACGAATGGGAATAATTATACATTATAAATTAACATGTTGTAATACATTTTGTATTTAATAAATTTGATAAACTGTTATACTAAAAACCGATATGAAAATTATCGATCTCCACTTAAAATCGCATTTACAATAGAGCGATGACATTAAAATGAATGACAATAATCATAAGTCTTAAAAAATATCAAAACACGTAATATTAAGTATGTAAATATTTAAACATGTAAAAATATTAAACAGATAAATATATATTATATTTAATCTCAATTTTTTGTAATATATTTTGTAATCAATAAATTTGGAAAACAGTTCCACTAAAAACCTATATGAAACCTGCTGCAATAAATCACCGATCTCTATTTGAAATCGCATTTGCAAGAGAGCGGTGACATTAAAACGAATGGCAATAATTATAAATTATAAAAAAGTTAAGATTAAAACATGCAATATATTTTAAGATTAAACATGTATTATTATATATATATATATATTAAGATTAAACATGTATTATTCTATATATATTAAGATTATAGATATAATATATTTTGTATTCAACAAATTTGAAAACTGTTACACTAAACTTATATAAAATCTGCTACAATAAATTATCGATCTCCGCTTGAAAATCGCATTTGCAAAAGAGCGGTGACATTAAAGCGCAGGGTAATCCTCTTCAAAGTAGAAGACCACCGCGACTTCATTCACCCCGCATTTTCCCTTTTACTATCGACCTCTGCTTTATGCGTGTCTCTGGAACAAAAGACCATAGACAAAAGCATTCCTGGAGAGGGCGAGAACCACTACAAAAGTGCGAAAAGAGAGGGAAAAAAACAATATTTCATGCAGAAATCCGATTATTGCTGACGCCGTATTTCATTGAAACGTGACCCACTTAAATCACCCCTCACAATCAAACGACCAGCTCTAAAAATGTCGTTTAAAACATCGAACCACCGTCGTTAGGACAGCACCTGCGGACATGGGATGTCATTAATATCCTGTGTTAATCTCCATTCCACTTAAATCACCTTATTTAAAAAAAAATAGCGTCACCTGACACTAAACGGTACCTTGCCCACCCTTATGTGGACTATTATACGGGATCAAAGCATATACAAATGATGAAGAAGAAAAATTATAAGCCTAGAACTCTCTCAGCTGTCTAAATACAGGCGTTTGACATGCTTAATAACTATAATATAGGCTAAAGTAAAAATTACGCAGTGCGTTCATCAGATTTGATGGGAAAAGTATAGGTCTTAAAAACACACACTGAATGGTTCGGATAGTATTAAACTAATGGGAAGAATGTAAGGTATTTGGAGGCATACGACTAGTTGGGATGGACACCAGTTGCTTACCATAATTGTACCATTTGCTAGAAGTGGTAATAAAGTTGGATGGTACTCTGTGGTATCGGACATTTGCTGTCTTGGTGGTACAAATTAACTTCTTTGATGGAGCAATGTTAGATTATGAGAGGAATTTAACTCCTAGGATGAGGATCATTTGGGAAGCGTTCATAATTCCTGGAATTTCATAGACCTCATTTGAGAAATGAGGTGAAAATGAAACTATAGTAAAAAATGTAAAAAGATAATTTAAACTCATCTTCATCCTTGGTAAATGATGTATTAAGTGTATATAATTATGTTTCATGCTATATAATTATATTCAACGCAAAATTCCCATTGATTTAAATGACAATCTAAACTAAGCAATTTTTTTTTTTTTGGAGGATTGCTTTGCATATAACATAGTATTATTAATGCAATTAACACAGAAAAAATTAATTATTGAAGTCTTATATGTTATCTTTGGAAATCATATTTTAAATTTAAATAGAAATTCATTATTTTATAGATTACGTGGAAAAAAAAAATTTACAATTGTTAAATTGGATTTTAACTTTAATTTATTTCATTATAATAAATCCTTCATCAGATAAAAATAAAGATGGAGTCTGATGGACGAGTGACTAACGCTCTGGCCCTCGGTGCCACAAATTTCGGATTCGAGTGCCAGTGGTGCAATGTTTGTAATACTTTGGAATCCACTCTGAACCGTAGGCGAATTAGCTAGCGCTCTGGCCTCACAAGCCTCTGGTACCACAGGCTTCAGATTCGAATCCTGGCGGTGCATTGGGTATTTGTGAGAAAAACATCTCCTGTCTCGAAACCTACCAGGAGGCAGGCGGCCTTGATCCACCATGGGGCTGTTACTATAATGAAGAAGATTAAAATAATTAAATGCAATAAGTATTAGCAAAGTAAATGTTATTTTATTTTGATGATAAACGTAAAGTTATTATATTTCTAAACATAAAAAAAAAAAAATTTTTAAACGTGTACGTTAATTTATATTTTTTAATTATAATTTTTTAAATTATTCTACCAATAATGTGCATATGTACAAGTTGATATTAAAATCACAAGAGGAAAAATAGCAAATTTATTCGAAATAATTTGGTATGTTTTAAAGAATTTTTGAAATATTTCAAAATTATCAGTGTTTTGGAATACGTTAAATGAAAATTATATTGATTAATATTATTGATAATTTTATATAATTATTAATAATAATGATAATTTTATATAATTAATAATATTGATAATTGTATACAATTAATAATTATTAATAATATTGATAATTCTATATTTTTTAATCAATTTATATATCTGTGTTTGTTTGATATATTTTTTTTTGTTTTGTGTCTATGTTTGTTGACTAGATCTTCACTATCAAAACAAAGACTTAAGAAACGGTACAAATATTGTCTATTTATATAATTATGATTTATTAAATATAATCGTAATAGAAATAAATGTCAGTGCGAATAATATTAAATTCTCAAGAACATCTCGAAAATATCTAATCAGACATTATGATAATCAGACAATATTTTGTGCTGTTAATAATCATTTAAAATAACTAAAGTAGATTCTTTCAATTTAAATATTTCATTACGTTGCTCTAATGCAGCTGGCAATACAGAGACAGTTAATCTTATATCTCATATATTTTATATCTAATTATATTTATTAAAAAATTTTATATTGTTCCTCCACTGTACTTTAACGCTTTTATTTTAGATTAATGATAAATATTTCTTTTTAGCAAAACAACTACAGAATATTTGGAATTATAAAAATAAAGATAATTAATATGTGACGGGCTACTATATTTGAACAGTTTCAAAATCAGCGTTAAAGATAATGAATTTAAAAATAAAACAAAGATTTCTTTTATGAATCAAAATTTTATAGCTGTACTTTTGAGTGACAAAAGAATAATTCGTTCTTGTAATACAAGCAAACATCGTTTTGCAAATTGGAAGGTATAAAATTTAATTAGATCTCGTTCAAAGCGGTGACTTCCGATCCTGATATTGGGCTTTAAAACGACAATTCAAAAGACATCCTACTTTTCCCCAAATTCCGAGATAAATCCCTTTCCTTGGATCGTAATTCCCTGCCGTATTTCTATTATCTTAATTATAACCTCTCCCTGTTGTAAAAGACACAGTTGTCAGCTTCTCAGCTTGCACTAATCGATTATTTCATAAATATAATTTCCCTTTGTGCAAATTGTAGACTAAGTTTTCCCTCCTTTGTCCTCCTTCATCGAGAAATTGTTCTCTTGGAACGCATCTTCCTTAAAGATTTTCCCCTTCTGATATAAAAGTTAAATCATTCATCTTAAGAAAGATAATTAACTGCAGCTTTTGACGTCGTTTGCTTTAACATTTTTAGTCCCTTGCTCTCACCCCCCACACACCCACCCCTAACGCACAGTTTCAGTAATTAACTTATTCTCTTCTCTTGTGTTCATTTTATTTTATTTATTTATTTTTTTTTTTTTTTATCTTTCCCTTCGCTACAACTGGCAACGCTTCAATTGTGCAAACGATTAGGAATATCGATGTAAAAATGCCAATCGATATTCATTATTATATTCTGCTGTTGTTGTCGTCTTGGAATGCGAAATGAAATAGAATCTTTATTTCGCGTTTTACTGGCGATTGAGTTCGCATGGTGAAAGATTGTTGGCGATGAATTCAATTTTGCTGAAAGGAATTCTTCTTTGTCGGTTCGAGGTTTATGGAATGCTTTCTCATTTTTATGTAAATCATTTAAAAATTGCTGCCTTGATGCGAATGATATAACAATGTGGAAAAATAAAAATAGAGTGCTGCTAGAATTTTAGTGAGGATTTTGACTGAAATTGACGAATAAAGCTAGCTGTAATCGGAATGAAATATGAATTAAATATGTATAACGATTTTAGGTCTTTCAAATAAAACAATATTCAGAACTGAAGTGAATTTTTAGCATGTATTTTTTTACTCACTTGCTGAGGATTGGTAGCGTAATAATTATTAATTATTACCCATAAAATATATAGTTATGTTTTGGGAAGAATGGGTCAACGATGGCTACGCTTATTAATTTTCAACGCATATTATTATTTTTAAATTCTTTGTGCTATTCTTATTATTTATTTAAATATATTTCACATTCATTTTTATTAAATTTCTTTCATATGCTTTTTTATAAAATCGTTTGAAATTCTATACTTTTTTTTAAATTTCTTCCACGTGCTTTTTTTTATTAAATTTCTATCACATGATTTTTTATAAAATCGTTTGAAATTCTGTCCTTTTTTTAAAATTTCTTTCTTATGATTTTTTTTATTAAATTTCTTTCACAGTCTTTTTTATAAAATCATTTGAATTCTATACTTCGTTTAAAATTTCTTCAACTTGCTTTTTTTTATTAAATGTCTTTCACGTGCTTTTTTATAAAATAGTTTAAAATTCTTCACTTTTTTTTTAAATTTCTTCCACGTTCTTTTTTTATAAAATTGTTTAAAATTCTATCCTTTTTTAAAATATCTTTCTTATGCTTTTTTTTATTAAATGTCTTTCACGTGCTTTTTTATAAAATCGTTTGAAATTCTACACTTTTTAAAATGTCTTTCACATGCTTTTTTTATTAAATTTATTTCATGTGCTTTTTTATAAAACCGTTTGAAATTCTATACTTTTTTTAAATTTCTTTCGCCTGTTCTTTTTTAAAGTCGTTTGTAATTACATAATTTTTTTTTATTTATTTAATTTCTGTTTTCTTTTTTCAGTGTTCAGCGATAACTGTACATAATTTATTGCCTGAATATGATTTATTGATGTTTTTTCTTTCTTTGTTTATATAAGATTTATGTTACTCGTTTTGTTCTTACATTAAATCTATATTTTGTGTTTAACCCGCATATCAAATCAGTCAATTAAATCTTTTTTTATAGAATGTTTTTCTTTCAACATTTTTTATTTATTTTTCCCCATTTAAATTTGAATTGTTTTTTTTAAATTTCGATTTTTTTTCCTCATATTTCAGATTTGATAAGGGTTTCTTTATTATTATTTTCATTTAATTACTTCTAGATAATAAAAATTTAGATTGATACAATTGAATTTTCATGATTGATACCAGGAATGATGTCCTGGACCATTTTCAACGTTTATTAATTGTTCATTATTCTTTTTTAATTTCTTTCACTTGCTATTCTTAATGTTTATTCAAATTTATTTCACACACTTTTTTATAAAATCGTCTGAAATTCTATACTTTTTTAAAAATTTCTTTCGCATGTTCTTTTATAAAATCTTTTGGAATTGTATAATTTTTTTTTTTTCATTTAATCTCTGTTTTCTCTTTTCAGTGTTCACAGATAACTGATGATTATTGATACTTTTTCATTCTTTATTTATTTAAAATTGTTGTTATCAGCTTCGTTCTTTCATTTAATATTTTATAAGTAACTTCATACTAGCTCAGCCGATTAAATGTATTTATTTCTTTATTTATTGGTTGTTTTGCTTTAGTCTATTTTTCCCTATTTAAAATTTAAATTGTTTTTTTAAAATGTTCGATTTTTTTTTCCTCACACTTCAGATTTTATAAAGCTTTCTTCTTTATTTTTATTTAACTGTTTCTACATAATAAAAATTTAGATTAATACAATAGATTTTTTCTTTGTGGGGATCTAATTGACCTATTGCATTTAAAAGTATAAAATCGTAAAAAAAATGCTGTGAAATTTTAAATAGTATTTGCTACATGTAATACTTTTCTCTTCGATATTTGTAAATTTTAATTTTGCAATCTTATAGATATTTCTTCTCATCAACGTTTGTCATATTAAAATTGTTCTAAACCGGATTATAATAACTAATTCACAATGAAATAAAAAAAAAACGAATAAAACATTTCTCTAAGATTTTAATAAGATTATGTTTCATATTTTAGTCTTTCTACAAATTCTGAAAGTTGTAAAAGCACGTACAATACATTTCCGATTATATTTAAATTTATTTCGCATGCTTTTTTATAAAATCGTTTGAAATTCTATATATTTTTTAAAATTTCTTTCGCATGTTCTTTTATAAAATCGTTTGTAATTTCATAAATTTTTTTTTTATTTATTCAATTTCTGTTTTCTTTTTTCAGTGTTCAGCGATAACTGTACATAATTTATTGCCTGAATATGATTTATTGATGTTTTATCTTTCGTTGTTTATATTATTTTGTGAACAAGCTAGAGAGAATTTTTTCTTCCAAAACCGTATGTAAATCAAAATGGAAAAAAAAATTCCTATAACATTGAAACATGTCTCCATAAGGGCGAAAATGTTGCCAAACATGTAAAACGAGCGGAATATTTTTCCAATCAAATCGCTTGAAAGAACCGCCACTCGCCAGCGACGTTAGTTATGGTTCTGTTAACTGTATCTGGATCCTCATGGCTGAGTCACTAGCGCTCTAACACCCGGTGCCACAGGCATTTGGTTCGAGCCCCGGTAGTACCATGGATGTTTGTAGTGGTTCGGAATCCACTTTAAAACTAAGGTCCCAGTCTAATATGACTGTACAGCGTTGCGCGTATAGTTGACAACCTATCCCGTAAAATGAAAGCATCTCCTGTCTAGAAATTTGCCAACAAGCAGACGGCTTGCCCCCCATTGGGTTGTTGCAGCATTGAAGAAGAAGTAACTCTATATAAAGGTAGCACATTGTTTCCATTCAATTATTGTCTTATATATGAACAATGAGAGGGAGAGAAATTCTTATATGGCCATTTTCCAACTACGGGTGATCGTGTTCGCTGAAATCTTTTTGATACTTTTCTGTTAAAAGGGTGCAATTTCGCCAAGATCAGATTTTTCGTATTGGCTACAAAGCAGCAAACCAATAATAAAAGCATTTTCGAAAATAAACAACTTATTTTCATAAAACAAATAACTCATTTCATTCAAAAATTTTGGTTTACATAAAAAAAAAAAAAAAATGTGGTATATTTCAGATATTTGGCGATTTGTGCTATATTAAGATATTCGGTGATTTTAATTTTAATTTTTTATTTTTCGCCTGTATCCGTTAGCCGGGTGCAAACAAAAAATATAAAAAAAAATCTCGCCAAAAGTTAACTCAACTACACTTTTGGAGAGATTTATTAGTGTCATTTATTAATCCGTATATTAGCCGATTCCCCTAATTTAACTTTAGAAAAAAATCTAAAAATTCTCGGCTTATGCTCGAAATGCATGGTAAATATTTAATATTTTTATATCAATAAATTTTATAACCAGATGTTTCGGAGAATTGAAACAAATTTCAAAGTACTCTATATCAATATGAAAGGCGCCACTGTTATTGTAAATCATGTGTATTTCAACCATTTACTTTTCATTCACAGCTAAACTATTTCGTAACCAAGTTACCCTAGTCGATTTAAATAAATAGAATAAAGTTTTCGTTCCAAAAACCCTCCACAAAACAGAATTTCCGCACGGAATCTTTTTATCAAGCATTGAGTGGAAGGAATTCGAGAGTTTAGTTCTACAATTCGAATACTCAACCCTCCACATCCTATGAAGAGGCCTAAGCAAATAGACTTGCAGAAAATTCTTGGCGGGAAAAAAAAAGTAAAAGAACAAAGAATAAAATCTCTCGCACACGAGGACGTTTAGAAGAAAACATTCCAAGAATAACACTCAACTTCGAACACCGGGCGACAAAAAAGAAAGAATAAAACAAAAAAAATAAAAAGGAACAAAGTAGAAAAGAACGAAGAATCAGAAAGAGGGGTGAAAAAAGAAAGGAAAAAAAAATGGCCGCCTTTTTAGAAGACTATATTTAACGCCTGCAACTGACGTTTGAAATTAACCGTCCGCTGAAGAAAAATAGTTCCACTTGAAACATAATTTTCGGAGAGTGTTAAGAAACACGCTATGTGAAATAGCAATAAAAAATATATTCAGTGTTATGACATGGCTGCGAAATTGCAAATAAATTTGCTGCTTTTTCGTTTTTTCTTCTTTTTTTCTTTTTTTTTTTTTTTTTTTTTTTTTCATGCGCGCGCGTGTGTGTCCCAAGTTTCTGTCACAGAGACAAGATGGTTTTTCTACTGTTTTCATAAGCGTGTTTTAATATGTCAAGCTGCGGAAGTAATCGAAATTTTCTTCAAAACTTCCGCGGGTAAACAACAAGACTTCCGATGAAGACCCAGAAAGTAAAAAAATAAAATAAAAAAACAGGAAATGAAATTCATCTCCATTTTTAATAATATTCTCTTACGATAATACAATGAAGCAATTTGTTTAAAATATTGTTCAATGCAAAATCTATAGAAAAGAAAATTAAAAAAAAAAAAATATTTTTCATTATTTTCTAGACAAACAAATGTTTTGCAATCATTTTCTTTTTGTTAACTTTGTCGTTATTATCTTCATTATTTTTAATATGAAATATTTTTCGAAGAGGAATAAAATAATATAAATATTTCAAGTTGTCACTTTTTAAAATATTTTAGAATTTAAATATAAGCTAGCCAAAAATAAAAATATGAATAGAAACTGTAACTTATTATTCGACAAATGATTTGACTAACTTTTATTATTCGTCAAACAATTCGATTAATTTATTATTCGACAAATGATTCGACTAACTTATTAATCGACAAACGATTCCACTAATTTACATATTATTCGGCAATCGATTCGACAAACATATTATTCAAAAGACAATTCGACAAACTTATTATTCAATAAATGATTTGACTAACTTATTATTCGACAAATGATTCGACTTATTATTATGCAACAAATGATTCGACTAACCTATTAATCGATAATATTTATACCACTAATTTATTATTCGGCAATCGATTCGACTAACACATTATTCGAAAAACGATTCGACTAGCTTATTATTCAATAAATGATTTGACTAACTTATTATTCGACAAACGATTCTACTAATTTATTATTCGACAAACTATTCCACTAACTTATTATTCGACAAACGATTGAACTAACTTATTATTCGACAAACGATTCGACCAATTTATCATTTCCTAAATGATTCGACTAACTTATTATTTGATAATTCGATTGTAAAACAATAAGTCATGAAATAATATACTTATCTGGTATATTTAAGAACGCTTTAGGTAAGTAAATAAAGTCAATTCCTGGTTTATTAAATTGTATATAAAATTATCTGGTTTTTATTAATATATTTAATTTGCTATTTTTTTTTTTTTTTTTTTTTTTTTTTAATTTTTAAGAAAAATTAAGTAATCCTTTTGAAGTTATGGATGTATCAAAAATTTTAAAGCATTCGAAAGAAATTCATTCAAAACAATTTTATGATGTTTTGAATATTCTATGAAACGGTACAATACTTTAGTATAAATAATACTAATATTAATATTTTAACTTTTATATAAAGCAATAAAAGTTGAGAAAAAAATATTTTTTAATAAATTTAATAAAATATGTTTTGATATAAAAATGTTAAAATTTTAATACTATTCCAAATTCATAAATCTATGCAAATTTTGTTTGTTATTATTCAAATTTAAACGATGCTAAAATAAATGTTTACTCCCATATCAATCTAAAAATTTATAGAGTTCAATATTATTATAAAAATCAAAATTTTCCATTAGACTACACTCATTGTCCTTTAACGTAAATAAAGAAGTCATAAATATTTCTCTTTTCACTCTATCTGAAAAGTAATTTTCGTCTAGACATACTTCATCAAAACGTTCTTTTAAAAATATTTAGTCTCTATAAAAATAGAGAGTTTAAAGCGTAACAACTGTTGTAAGATTTAAATTGTTAAAAAAGTGAATTTTGATAATGGCTTAAGACTAAGCCAAGAAGAAATAAATGTTAATTGCTTAATATCGGCAAGATTAATGTGCCATGTTTAGCAATTAATTTTAAAAACAGGCTGAAAGATCGTCGGATAATGGGAAATGTTTAAACTTTCTTACTACAGTATGAGTCATGTAGATAGGTTTTTTTTATTTTCCCGAATCCTTCATTACTTGAGTCTGTCTTGAATGAAGTAATTGCACCATAAAAACATTAGATAACTGTGTTAATCATGTACATTTATTAAATGCTGAAACAAATATTACTGTTAATTATAGTTAATGTGTTATTATGGAAGTAACCTTTTGTCAAACGGCTCATAAAATGGCATGATATAATATGTCCGTGAAATAATTTTTTCCGAAGAAGTATATATTGTCGTCTTTGGTTAATATTAAATATCAAGAGACAATTTAAATTTTGATGTCAAAATGAAGCAATATTTCGTATTAATAATTTAATAAAAATGGTTGACATTGATTTCAATGTTTATCAAAGTATATAGAACAAAATCATCTGAACCCTTTCATTTAAAGAAATGCCTGACTCGTGGCTCAGTGTCAACAGTTTCACCAACTAATCAATCCAAATTAGTCAGTAACATAATGAAAATATATCACATACTTAGATGACTATCAAACTAAATTTTTCATGACTGTTTTGCTTATTTTGAACAACATTCACCATGCCCGATTCGTGGTTTAGCAGTAACGTTCGCCGTTGGTGAGCATTAGGACTGAGGTTCAATCCGCTGGAGGGTTTGTTGTAGAAACTGTTTCAAAAAACGAGTAGAATCAATGGGACGTTCAGCATCTTGCCTCATGTGTCGGACTGCTTGATGGGATTTTTCCGGATTTTCTTCCATACGATATGGTTCGACATCCGTTAAACTGTAGGTCATGGTCTAATTAGCATAATGTGGTCTAATGTGTATAAAATGACGGTAGAGTGACAAACCAAACCAAACCTTCTTCAGCGACATGGAGCCAAGTCAGTTTTCTACCTATGAGTTCTCTATCCCAACAGAAGCTGCCCCTTTCCCTCCATCCGTGAGTTCATTACTCATGAGATGTCCGTCCCGCACTGCAGGGCACTGACGATTACACACAACAACAAAATAGTCTAACATCATTTGCGTGCTGAAAAGGGAAAAAAAAATATTTTTCATCATTTTCTAAGCAAACAAATGAAGCACTTTTGAAAAAAATAATTACACTGTTAGTTTCAATTAAATTCATCGGCTGAGAATTAAACACCAATCAATAGCTATTAGCCGAATAAACTACTTTTTGTTGAATGTAATTTTATGAATCCTAATGCAGTTCAATATTCAATAGCATAATGTAAAATTTATTCTCTGTAACTTTAAAACACATTACATATGATAAATAGAACAAACCATAAGATTAAATAAAATCTAAATGACAATTTTGAAACTTAACTGCATGTTGAATAATTGTTTAAAAATATTAAAAATTTCTATTTGATAAATGATAAATGAAAACTACAATAGATTTAACAGATTTCTTAAAACTACAAATTTTGAAATCCATTAGATTCGTGAATATTTATAGGCTTGTATATCTTCGAATAAACTAATGATTTAACTTAAGGAATTATAACACCCACTTCCCATCAGATTTATAAATTGTCTGCAAGATGCAAAAGTTCTAAAGATTCAAAAGTTCTATTTCAGATTCTTCTATAAAAATATTCACTATACAATTAAATAAAGTAAGATCGAACTTATTGTACATAAAATGTATTTTGAAATAAGTTTTTTGTTCTTTAAATGTCAAAGTTCGAATTTATATGAATTTATCGAATTTACATTTTCGGGAATATTTACCAGCTGTTAGATCTTCAAGTTAATAAATAACTTTAGGAATTATAACACCCACTTCTCATGAGATTTTTAAGTTGTCTGAAACGAGTTTTAAAGATTCAAAAGTTTTGTTTCACATTCTTGTATAAAAATATTTACAAAATAATTGAATAAAGTAAGATTGAACATATTGGACAAAAGATATAATTTGTAAAATTTTTTTTTTTTTTTTTTGTTCTTTAAAGATCAAAGTTCTAATTTATATGAATTTATATTGTCGTGAATATTTATTGGCTGTTAGATTTTCAAATAAATAAATGAGATTAACTTAATCAATTGTAACACCCACTTCTCAAGAGATAATAAACTTGTCTGGAAAGAGTTTTAAAGATTCAAAAGTTCTGTTTCACATTTTTCTGTAAGAATATTAACTATACAATTGAATAAAGTAAGATCGAACTTATTGGACAAAAGACTATAATTTGAAATAAGTTTTTTTGTTCTTTAAAGCTCAAAGTTCGAATTTACATAGGATTATGTTAATAAGATGGTTTGTATTTTAAACTTCTCACGGCTACGGACAAATCTCCTGAAAATATTTAGCATAAATGTTCTAGAACATAACTGAACATTTTTCAAAAGAGGAAGCATAGCGGAAATGCTTAAAAAAATTCAAAAGAAATTCAAAGAAATCTATTTAAAAAACGATACTTTTTTTATTTTTTTTTTAAAGTTTACCCAGATACTTCACCAGAGCTCAATGAAACCGTCAAAATTTTACCAAATGTCACTCTAAACCCATGTTTGCATAGCATTCAATAACCTTTCCCTGCTTTCGATATCCCTGGCCAACCCTCTCAGCTTAACAATATGCTTTTATATCAACCTCCACTGTATAATACGGAGGCCACCATCTATCCATATCGTGTGTATGGCATAAAAAAAACCATAAATCCATACACAATGTATCAATGGAGGAAGAAGGTTTGAAGTAACAGTCGACAAACCCGCATTGTCGGTACTTCGCAGAGTACCACGATAAACACAATGGTGCAATAGAGTAACATATATCTCACTGTGCCATTTGCAACTACTTCTGCACTCTCTATAACACCCTGGGGGTCGATCAGTTTTGGGGAGGGGAAAAGTGCAGGTGTCAGATATTGCGGGATTATTTTTTTCATTTTTTTTACTCTCCCCATATTCTCCATATTGCATGACAGCAGTAGAGCTAATTTCCTATGTAGACACCTTCTAATGGAAGTAGAAGAGGACTAATGGATATGCGAGGTTTAGGTTTGGGGATTGCTTGCTTTTTTCCATTGTAATAAGCATGTCAACTGTTACTTCTCGCATATGTTGTTATTCGATATTCTTATTCCGTTTCGCTAGGAATGATTATTTAGCTGTCTTTGTGAAGACGCGTGTGGTTTCTTTTGATGAAGATGTATGATTGTGAATAGAGATGGAATTTGATATGAGGTTATTGAGTGATCAAAATGTGTGTTATTTGGGGGATTTCCATTACAGACAAACTTATGACTTGATGTATAAAACAAAGTAGAAAGACATTAGATGACAAATAATATGTTTAATTCATTAGTACAGGTTAGCAATGACGAAATAAGATGGGTAAGTAATAAAATTTAATATTACTTCGTTTGTAATAAAATTTAATATTTCATTCCGTTTCGCGAGGAAGATTATTTACCTGTCTTTGTGAAGACGCGTGTGTTTTCTTTGATGAAGATGTATGATGGTGAATAGAGATGAAATTTGATATAAGGTTATTGAGTGATCAAAATGTGTGTTATTCGTGTGATTTCCGTCAGAGTCAAACTTATGACTAGATAGAAAAGCAAAAGAAACATTAGATGACAAATAATATTGCTATGAAAAGTGATTAATTTATTAGTCCACGTTAATTTATTGTTTACAAAGTTGAAATATGATGGGTAAGTAGTAAAATTTAATACCATGTTTTTTCCGCAATTGCTTATAATTTAATAAACTTTATTTTAAATCTCATAAATTTAGGTGCTGCAACAAACCTGGTAACAAAATTTACTTTTAAATAAGTTTATTCCTATTATTGAAAATGGGAACATTTTTGTTAATTTACAATTAAAAGATAGGTTTTAAGACTAAGATTGTTGAAAAGAATTTTTTTAAATGTTTTTTATAAAATCACGGAATAACACCTCTTTTTTAAGTGAGATAGTTCTTGAATTATTTTCCATATCTGGGACATAATATTGTTAAGATCCTAATTATCAGTTCCCAGTATACGAGTGCTTAGTTTCATTAGCACCGAGTATTTTAGCTCATGTACACATTTTGAAAATATAATTTTGCAAGAAAGGATACTTGATGAACTATACTGGTAAAATAATTAATAAGTAGCTCATTTCCATGTTAGTACACCAAAAGATCTTGTAGTAATAGTTGTCCTGTTAGAAATAGTATAGTCAAAAAAAATCAATTCATTAAAATCTCCGTTAAGAAAAAATTGGTGCTGAATCTACATGCTACGTAAATCTATAAATAAGTTTCTCAGTGTTTACAATAATGCTTATTGTAAGATATTAAGATACAAATGTTGATTTATTTTCTATTTTATGATTGTTTAGGAAATTTCAGTGATAGCATTTAAATTTGTCTTTGAATAGGAATTTATCCGAGCTTTTTTATCTATTATAGGTTTTCGATTGACAAAATTCCCTCTTTTGTTATGATATGTGACCATATACCCTTTGTTATATTTATTCTGGATTACTGCAAATGCATTTTTTATATTATAATGCTAAGAATAAAGTTAACATATTGGCACAATTTGTTATCGATAGCTTTTTATCCATATGTCTTAGCCATAAGCTTGGGTCTTAAACTTGAATGACAAAACCCATTATATTTATTTTCATAGATTTCTATTTAAATATAATATTTATCGTGTGCATATATGGAATGAATATTATTCTATTGTTAGCTACATTTGTGTTTACCAATCGAAGTAACAAAGTGTTTCTTCTTCTTCTTCGCTCGCGTAACTGCGTCTAGATCGTTTATATGTCTCTCCCACTTTATTATGTCAAGAAAATGAACTTAGGTTACAATTGGTGCGGTTGTTTCTTATCCCCCTTGATAGACATCTGGTCTAAGCCACGAACCCGTAGGGACTCATGGTTGATGTTGGCTTCTGTTGTGATGGAGCACCCGTAGATAAGTCTGATTTGACTCTGTGACGTTCTACAGCCATATGAGAGCAGGGCCTACAGCTTAAAGTGGATTCCGAACTATTACAAACACCACTACTACTATTACACCACACCACATCACTGTGCCTAGAATTGAGTTGCTCCTTTACACTTTGGGAATGATGTGGGTGAGAAGAAGTCTGATTTGGCTCTTGACGCTCTACAGTCATATGAGAGTAGGGCCTACAGCTTAAAGTTTGATTTCGAACCACTACAAACATCCATGGCACTGCCGGGACCTGTGCCACTGAGCGCCAGAGCGCTAGACACTCGACCTTCAAGCCCCAAGTTAGTTGAAACCATCTCAATTCTTCCTCTTCTATGAGATATTTTGAAAACTGTTTTTCTTGTCGAAGTTCAATCAATACAGTTTTTTTTACCTTTAAAAAACTTCACCTTCCACAAAAGAATCTTTTAAAATTATATATATATATATATATATATATATGTATGTATGTATGTATGTATATATATAGCGTCTCGATCGTTTATATGTCTCTCTCACTTTATTATATCACGAATATGAACTTAAGTTAGCCTTTGTTGTTGTTTCTTAGCCCACTTGGTAGACATCTAGCCCAAATCCACGAACCCGTAGGGACTCGTGGTTGAAGTTGGCTTTTCTTATGCTGGAGCACTCGTAGGTAGGATTCTGACATGGTTTTATGACGCTCTACAGTCATATGAGACAGGACCTATGGCTTAAAGGTGACTCCGAACCATTACAAACATCCATGGCACCTCCACGGATGTGCTATAAGATACCATGTATTCGCCAAACATGTGCCACCGAGCGCTAGACACTCGGCCATTCAGGCCCCCAAGTTAACCTTTAGTTGAAACCATCTCAATTCTTTCTCTTCTATGAGATATTTTGAAAAGTATTTTTCTTGTCGAAGTTCAATCAATGCAGTTTTTTTTTTTTTTTTTTTTACCTTTAAAAAAACTTCACCTTCCACAAAAGAATTTTTTAAAATTATGTATATATATATATATAGCGTCTAGATCGTTTATATGTCTCTCTCACTTTATTATGTCCTGAAGATGACAAGCAAAAGCTGCGACAAAGAAATATTCGAAAATTTCCATTTCCATCCCCTGCTATACGCTGCATCGTTTATCAACTTCAAAAATTCAACAACATATTGTCTGTTGTGGAAGAAGGGAAGGTTCGTGCGAAATTGGAAACTTTCTGCTGGGGAACATTCGTGAAAATTGCACTGGTGGAATTCGCGCTAAATTCCTGCTCCGATACTTGCCGTGGAACATATGGTTCCAAGAAAAAAAAAAGCACTAAAAATGAATAAATAATATATCTATCTGCTGCTTTTTCTTCCTATGGATCACCCCTAACTTCTCCTGGCACACTAAAACTCAAAGGGAAAATGATTTTTGGTGCTTTTATTTTTATACTATGTCGTAAAACCTGCTTTACGATTCCTTCTGATCCCATAACAAGAGGGAAGATAGTTGCTGAAATTTCTCTTCCCCCCTAGTCTCCGTCCCCTAAGCTGAGTTGAAGAAGGTGGACTCGAAAAGAATAAAATAAAAAGAATCTCTCTTTTTAGGATGTTATTGTGACTTAAGTTTCAATTACAAGTTGTAAGAGGACTTAGTTATACTTTATAATGGGTATTAAAGATGTCGCCTTTTATTGTAGAGCCGTTGAAGTGCTTGAAATGTGGTGAGAGAAGATTTTTTTTTCCTATCTTTTAAAATTTTGTTTTCGCTCTATAAATAAGTTCTTTCACAAGTTTACAAAAGAAATAAATAGGAAGAAAAGAAGCTGTCTTACGGTTTGTTTTTATCTTGGGTTCGAAAAAGAAATCTTAAGTAAGATTCACGTAAAAGAAATTTAAGTGAAAATGCTATTGGTAATGCATCGGCTTGTTTAAGATAAAATAAATTTGATTTCAAAACATAAAATTGCATTACTTACTTAGTAATATATATAAAAAAGGGTCTACTAGGGTTGCTAAACATATAAAAAAATTTTAAATTCCAATACTGGAAATATATTTTTAAAATTTCTACATAAAAAATCATTTCTTTAAATAACTACTTTTTGAATGCATTTTAATGTCCGTATTGAGGCAAACGTCTGATATGCTCCACTGTAACTCCTAAATTGTATAAATGATGTTTTTCAATGAACTTTAGTTTGGATAGGGTCTATTTTAGGTTTCCTTTTTTTACTTCTTTGTTTATTTTTTATTGATAAATTTCTGGGGAAAAAAAGAAAAGGTGACTGCTTTGAGTCTTATAATTTAAACAGTGGCACTAATACTTAAATTCATTCTTGCCAATCAACTTCAAAGGTTCAATATAACTTTATAAAGATGTAACTCTCAGGGAAGATGTAACTGCTTAAGGTCAATTCATGTTAAGGATCGTTAGAAAAATATAAGACGCTAATATACTGATAAATTTAATTTTTTTATTTTTTTTACCTATTAGATCTTACATTTTCTACATTCTTCCAACTTAGATTTTGTACTATATTCTATATTTTCTTCACACCCTTCCATCTTACATTTTGTACTAAATTCTCTGTTTTTTTACACCCTTTCATCTTGCATTTTCTATTAAATTCTATATTTTCTTTACACCTTCCCATCTTACATTTTATATTAATTTTTTTTTTCTTCACACTCTCCCATCTTACATTTTATATTAAATTCTATATTTTCTTCACACTCTCCCATCTTACATTTTATATTAAATTCTATATTTTCTTCACACTCTCCCATCTTACATTTTATATTAAATTCTATATTTTCTCTACGTCCTTCTATCTTACATTTTCTATTGAATTCTATATTTTCTTCTACACAATTCCATCTTACAATTTCTATTAAATTCTATATTTTCTTCACAAACTTCCATCTTATTTTTTCTATTAAATTCTGCATCTACACCTTTCCATCTTGCATTTTCTACTAAACTCTACATTCACACCCGTCCATCCAAACAGTGTTTTGTAGCTATACACAATGAAGATGATGCTAAGAATTCATTAAGAAATGATGTCTAGTAACTTACCGAAGGAGCATCGAGAAGACTTTCTGCCATCATTCATTCGACAGACGTCATGCTGGCGCTACTGATGGTTAAAAGATGCAAATGCAATTAAGAACCTACTCCATGTGATATCTCCGCCCCCCTCCAAATTTAGTGGGTGACATTGCACACGGTCTAGAAGTTACCTTTGGGGAAAACTCAAAATTAAAGATTTTATCATGCAAATCGAAGCGCAGGAAACATATATTTAAATGTTAAATAGTGTATTTATAATATCAAATGTTCAACATCTTAGTTAAACGAAAATGTAGGAAATATATGCAAATGATATGTACATTTAAAAAAAATTAATTGAAAATAGGGTCAAAATGAACGATGCATTATCGGAAGGACAAATATTTATAAGTTTTCTAATTTCACTACAATTAGTAGCTTTCAAAATAATTAATGATCTAGTTACAGCAATCTAGGTGAAAAAGACTTTAATAAAAATAATATTTTTATAGATAAATACCAATAATAAATTATGCAGAAAAATTAAATTCTTTGTTGGAGTTTTAATCACCTGTGCTTTAACGTAAATTAGAAAATGAAAAGTTCGTATTATTTATAATTAGAATTTGAAACGTGGACCCATTTAACAGTTGATGTTGTCGCATTTTTCCCACTTGAAGGGTTGTAGCATTTCGTTCCCAGGAAAGAGGAATGTATATTCTTTAACAAGTACACAATAACAACCTATTACTCACATTTGACAGCAGATACTCGTAATCAGTGATGTGGATACTTATATTACATGCGATTAATAATTATATTACATGCAGTAATTACCCTCTATTTGTGAGAAAAATATAAAAGAATGCCCATCAAACAGTCCATCCAGTAATGAATCTATATAATTTTACTATTTAAAGTAATAGCAATGTTGAAGATATAGTCTGAGTTTCACATCAATAGCTATTGCTTGTACGGAATACAACCAATACTATAGATGTTGATGCAGTAGTCATCAATGTTCCGCACAACAACTGGAAACATTAATGTCTACATGCAATAAAACATTGAAACATGTTTTCATTTTATATCTGTTTTTTTTTTCCAAATGACTGACATTTTCTGAGGTCATCCGCCTTTAGAATAATAGATTCAGGAATAGATTCACCTTTAGAATGTACCTGATTCAGGAATGCCCAGAGTGCACAATACAGAAGCCACTACGCTGCACCTACGTGATGCAATTGAAATCAAATTGAAACAGCAAAAATTTTGAAAATCCTAGGGGAAAGGGGGAGTCGGACCCTCTTCCAGATGCCATCCCTAAGATCTACATTAGTACACCTCACCTAGCTTATGTATTAGGTACACCCCACCTAGCTTGTACATTAGGTGTACCCCACCTAGGAGGCTGTAATGTACATCTGATGCTACCTCATACATCACCGACAGGCACAAACTAACTTCCTTTGTCCTGTTTGATGAATTGTTAATCCTATTAAAATTTTGGAGTTTTCAGTTTGTTCAGTTCGCTAGTCACGTTTTGAATGAAGTACACTTAGTAGTGAAATCCCTGAGCTTGTACAATAGGTACATCCCACGTAGGATGGTACAATGCTTCTCTGATGCTACCACGTACACTGCTGATTTACACAAGCTTCCTTTGTCCTCTTTGATGAATTTTTGATTTCATTAAAATTCTGGATTTCGGTTCGGTTCGGTTCATTAGTGATGTTTCGAATGAAGTTCACTTAGAAGCGAAATCCTTAAGGTTGTACATGAAGTACATTGTACCTCTGAGGATATCAACTGCATATTTCGTAGTAAACACATGCGGCCTGATGGCCAAGTGGTCGTTCTGGTCGTTCGTACCACAGTGAAAAAATAGCCTTTAAGAATAGTGATTAAAATAGCCTTTGGTACCACAGCATCTGTCCTTTGGTGCTTCAGTTTCGAATCCTGGAAGTGGCATGGATGTTTGTTAGTGATTCGGAATCCACTTTAAACTGTAGGCCCCTGTCTATTTAGCCCTCGTGTGCAAAAAATGACCGTAGAGCGACAAACCAAACCAAACCATAGTAAATACGAATTAATATGCATTTTAAGAAATCATATCGAAGTATGTTTGTTACTTATATATTCGTATTATACCTTAATATATTCGTGTCTTCACATAAAAAGAAAAATATCCCAAAATTGATTCAGGAAAAATAAACTTTTTAAATGAAACAGAGTTGAAAATAAAAAAATACTAAGCAGTGACACTATACCAATGTTTAAGATTAAAGAATCCATTTAGTATCCCGGTAGAAAATTGAATGAACGAACGTTTTTCTGGATTTTAGTAATAAAGGTTTCGGACGATAATGGGTAGAAGAACAAAAAAAAGAAGAGGACGAAATAAAACGTTAGAATTAAACTGCGATTGCAATTTAAATAATTTGAAGTTATCAAGTATAATGGATTGGGGCGAGGGCAGGATTGAAGAGGGGCGAAAGTCAATACCTCCCTCCAGAAAGGGAAAAAAATGGGGAAAAAAGAAGGTCATGTTTTGTTTCATTCCCATTTCTTGAATCTTCTTCTTTCCGTCATTCGTTCTTTTCTTTTTTTAGTTACCTGGAATTTGAAGAGGGATTTGTCAGAAATTGAAGGGGAAATTGTTTTGGGATTTGTCTTTTTCAAAAGCTGTGAGAATTGAAATTTTTGGGGTTTGTTTTTAAGAGGTTTTTTGGAGTGAGAATTTGTTTTTGAAAATTAGAAAATTGAATTCGTTTTATTTTTATTTATTTATTAAACAGTTTTCTTTGTTTAATCTTTTGATGTTCCTTCATTTTTTTTTTTTTTTTTATCAAGTAGGAAACTTAATTGGAAATTTTTAACTTTAATAAATAAGATAATGCAAGATACTATATGTAGTCATGTTTCGGAACATTTTTTTATTTTATTTATCAAAATAGGTGTTAGATTTCGATCTATAACTTAATAAAAGTGATAGAGAACAATTTCAATTAATACAGGATAAGAATAAATGAATATCTAAATTTTAAAAATTTGTATTTTCAGGAAAGTGCACATAATATAATTTTCAGTTCCATATCTTCTATTCAGAATCAGAATGTGAACTTATCGTTACAATTATCTATATCAAGGATGGGTGAGATGGTTCTGTTGGAAGGGCTTGAGAAGATAGAGAAACGGGGACTAATCCTTTATACATCCGCTTTGAGATGTTCAATCATAATTGTGAGTGCAGTGTAGCATGCCCTTTGTAATGCGCTCCGTGTCATGCTGAATCTGCTACATGACTATTATTCTAATGAAAAATTTCATCAAAATAAAACACACAACATTCGAAAACAACTACACTCAAGAGTCAAAACCTTATGACCACCTGTCAATAACGAGTTGGCCCACCTTTGGCGCGCAACACAGCTTCAACCCGTCTTGGCATGGATGCCACAAGTCCTTGGCCGGAGACAGATTGTACCAGATGGCCGGAGACAGATTGTACCGCAGGCGCAGTTGGCGATGACGCTTGGTCAGCAAAGGCACACGAGTGCGACGTTTGCTGCGTAGCCCCATATCCAACAGTGTCCGCTGAACAGTGTGCTCCAATACTATTCTACTTGGTCCTGCATTGTATTGGGCTGTCAGCTGAACCACAGTCTGGCTCCGGTTTTGCTTCACCATGCGAGACAGTCTCCGACGACCTTTTTCTTCGATAGCGCGTGGACGTCCAACACTATGTCGTCTACTGCTGGTTTCACCGTCATTCATATACTTTGCATAAGTACTAACAACCCACGAGTCGTGCAGTTTCGGAAATACTTGTTCCGAGCCTTCGAGCCATTACAATCTGCCCTCTATCAAAGTCGCTTAGATCCGCAGTCTTTCCCATCACACACAGAAGTAAGTGAAAGAGTGATTCTTCAGACTCTCCAGCAGCAGTTAAATATCACTTCCTGATCACGTGCCTTCTACGTCGTCCAGTCGAGTTCATTGCAAAATGTAGGGGTGGTCATAATGTTTTGGCTCTTGAGTGTATATTTTACATCTTAAACGAATCTTTTATAATGAACTATTGAAAAGTCTAATTTTCTGTAACAAGATGAAACATTCTAATCAAATCAATTAAAATCAAACTATAAATGCATTTTGTTCCTGACACTTGGCGTAGTATTAATATATGCAGATAGCACACAAATGCAGGACAGTTATACTTATAAAGTCATCCCAAATGACAATACCAACGTTCGTCGATGTGCTATCTGATCGTGATATGAGTGGAACATGAAGCCAACTAGTGTAAAACAGCCACAAAAAAGACAAATTTTAAATGAAATATATTAAACTCAAACTCTAAAGGCATGTTATGCCTGACTCGTGTCAAAGGGGTAATATGTGCAGATAAAGTCCCGTATGACACAAAAATGCAAAACAGTTATACTTATAAAATCCTTGAAAACGATAATATGCTACTTTTATTTTCCATCGTGACCTGTATAAATGGAACACCATGCATTTCTAATAAAGTGATAAATCAATCAAGTCACATGTAACAAGAGGACTGTACATTCATTTTTTGCACTTTAAGCTAATTAGACCAGGAGCTACAGTTTAGTATGGATTTTGAACACTAACAAACATCCATGTTACCACCAAGATTCGAACCTGAAGTTTATGGTACAAGTGGCAGAGCTCCAGCCAATTGGCCATCATTATTAGTTTGGTTTGTCGCTCTACGGTCATTTTTAGCAAACTTTAAGCTAATTAGACCGTGAGCTACAGTTTAACGTGTATTCCAAACCGCTAACAAACATCCAGGCCCCTACCAGCAATTGAACCTGAAGTCTGTGGTACCAGTGGCTGAGCGCCAGCCAATTGACTGTCAGATTTGGTTTGGTTTGTCGCTCTACGGACATTTTATTCATACTTTATGTTAATAAGACCGGAACTCACAGTTTAACGTGGATTCCGAACCATTATTAAACCTCCATGCCATCGCCAGATTCAAACCTGAAGCCCGTGGTACCAAAACGCAGAGCCTAGCCAATTCTTCGCAACAAGATAGATGGAGATATTTCACACAATTGGCGTTCATCAAAAAAAGACGCTCTTTTATTAACTCAAGACTTTTATTCTTGCAATCTTAATCAAACAAAGGACTTTAAGAATCGGGTTAAAAATAATGGGGCATTTAAAATTCATAAGTACTTGAGTACAAAAAAATAGAAAGAGAAAGATGTGAAAAATCATAAAAATAACGATCTTGAAGAATTTTTTTTTTATTTAATAATTAATGTTATTTAGCAAAAAAAAAAAAAAAAAAAAAAACATTAAATTAACGTTTAAATCATACGCAGTCTTTTATAACAAAAAATATTGTAGCCAAATTAACTCTTTAAACTGCTCGTTAAAGCTTCAATGCAATTTCCTGGAAAAACTCTTCCAGGAAAAAAAAAAAAAAAAAAAACGTAGCTTAAAAAAATAACTTACGGTTTGTAAATACTGAAAATTTAATGAAGGGATCCCAGGGTAATATGGAACGCAATATTTTCTATTAAAAAAATCGCAATAAATTAATGCTTTCATTACCTATTAGTTTAACTAATATGTTTTGCTTTGCTTAAAAAAAAAAGGTAAAAAAAAAAATATTACTCGGTAAGTTAAAACAATTTTTACTGTTCTCTCAGTTTTAATTAAAAATTCAAATCACGGCGAAGTAATGCATAAGAGTTAATTATAAATTTTTCAAGACAGTAATTATATGAAAAAGCTTCACTGTCTTAAAATAACGTAAATTTTTTGAATAAATTACCTGTTTAGATTTATGTTTTTCTTTGAAATAGCTGACGACGAAATAAAATTGTTTCTTTTTTGGCTTCGCTGTTAAGCATTTTAATAAACTTTTCATAAACAAACATACCAAAGGAATTTAAAAAAAACAACTTCCCGTTGATTGCTGATATTTTTTATGGCTTCATTTTTAAGTAAACAGTTTTCATTTTTTTCTTGAAAGAACATTATTCACATCTCTATATCAAATGCATTTATAAATTTAGTAGATACTTAGCTGCACTCCATAAAATTGATGCATTTTTTCTGAAATGCATTTTTTTGTTGCATATTCATGTAAACTAATGAGCTATTAGTGAAAATGAGATTTGTTATGTTTTTTAAGCGTAATTTATTCCTCCTGTTAATACGCATTGCAAAGCATGATGCATTAGAGTTCTAATTGAAATGAAAATTTTAAATGAGATAGGATTAAAATCTCAAGCATATGATTAAAGGAAATCATTCATTAAATTTTACATGATATTAATTCAGTTTGTAAAGTGACGACATAACTAATAAATATTCTAAGAGAAACATCAGTTATTTGCTTACGGAATTATAATAAGTACACGTTGGAATATGTAAAATACTTGTAATTGTAGACAAATAATTTATTCAACTGTATTTTTTTCAATCTAGCCAAATTTTATGATAATTTGTTTTACTAATATTGAATTTCTTCTTCGTTGGCGCAACAGTCCCATGGTGGTCAAAGTGGTCGAACAGAATCTCCTGTTTCGAAATCTGCCTACTGGCAGATTTCGAAACAGGAGATTCTGTTTTTTTACTGGGTAGGGTTGTCAGCCCTCGTCCAACCCTCTACAGTCATATTAGACCAAGACCTACGACTTAAAGTGCATTCCGAACCACTTCAAATATTTATGGCACCACTGGAATTCGAACCCGAAACCTGTGGTACCGACCACCAGAGAGCTACCGATTTGGCCATCAGGCCCCTTATTCCGGACCACTATCAAACATACCTGTCACTACCAGGATTCGAACCTGAAGCCTGGGGTACCAGCGGCTGAGCGCCAGCCAATTGACTGTCAGGTTTGGTTTGGTTTGTCGCTCTACGGTCATTTTATTTACACTTTAAGTTAATAAGACCGGGTCTCATAGTTTAACGTGGATTCCGAACCATTATTAAACCTCCATGCCACCGCCAGGATTCTAACCTGAAGCCTGTGGTACCAAATGACAGAGCTCTAGCCAATTAGCCATCAGGCCCCAACAAGATGGACGGAGATATTTCCACAGTTGACATTCAGCAAAAATAAAGACGCTATTTTTAACGCAATATTTTTATTCTTGTAATCTTAATCCAACAAAGAATTTTAAGAAGCAGTTAAAAATAATGTGACATTTAAAATTCATAACTACTTAAGTAAAAAAAAAAAAAATAGAAAGAGAGAGAGATGTGAAAAATCATAAAAATAACGATCTTAAAGAAAAAGTTATATTTTTTTGTTTAATAATTAATGTTTTTTTAGCAAAAAAAAAAAAGCATTACTTTAGCGTTTAAATCATAAAGCAGTCTTTTATAACAAAAAATATTGCAGCCAAATTAACTCTTTAAACTGCTCGTTAAAGCTTCAATGCAATTTTCTGGAAAAACTCTTCCAGGGAAAAAAAAAAAAAAAAAAAAAAAACGTAGCGTAAAAAATAACTTACGGTTTGTAAATACTGAAAATTTAATGAAGGGATCCCAGGGTAATATGGAACGCAATATTTTCTATTAAAAAAATCGCAATAAATTAATGCTTTCATTACCTATTAGTTTAACTAATATGTTTTGCTTTGCTTAAAAAAAAAGGTAAAAAAAAATATATTACTCGGGAAGTTAAAACAATTTTTACTGTACTCTCAGTTTTAATTAAAAATTCAAATCACGGCGAAGTAACGCATAAGAGTTAATTATAAATTTTTCAACACAGTAATTATATGAAAAAGCTTCACTGTCTTAAAATAACGTAAACTTTTTGAATAAATTACCTGTTTAGATTTATGTTTTTCTTTGAAATAGCTGACGACGAAATAAAATTGTTTCTTTTTTGGCTTCGCTGTTAAGAATTTTAATAAACTTTTCATAAACAAATTTACCAAAGAAATTTAAAAAAAAACTTCACGTTGATTGCTGATAATTTTTATGGCTTCATTTTTAAGTAAACAGTTTTCATTTTTTTCTTGAAAGAACATTATTCACATCTCTATATCAAATGCATTTATAAATTTAGTAGATACTTAGCTGCACTCCATAAAATTGATGCATTTTGTCTGAAATAATTCTTTTTGTTACATATTCATGTAAACTAATGAGCTATTAGTGAAAATGAGATTTGTTATGTTTTTTTAAGCGTAATTTATTTCTGTTTTTAATGCAAGCTGCAAAGTATGATGCACTAGAGTTCTAATTGAAATGAAAATTTTATATGAGATCGGATTAAAATCTGAAGCATATGATTAAAGGGAGTCATTCATTAAATTTTACATGATATTAATTCAGTGTGTAAAGTGACGACATAACTAATAAATATCCTAAGAGAAACATCAGTTATTTGCTTACGGAATTATAATAAGGGCACGTTGAAGTATGTAAATTACTTGTAGACAAATAATTTACTCAACTTTATTATTTTTCACTCTAGTCAACTTTTATGATAATTTTTTTCTAACACATAATTTGTTCTTCGTTGGCGCAACAGCCCCATGGTGGCCCAAGGCCCTCAGCCTACTTGCAAATTTCGGCCAATAGTCTTATTAGAATGGGACCTACTGTTTAAAGTGAATTCCGAGCCACTACACACATCCATGGCTCCGTCAGGACTCGATCCAGTGGACAGATCCAAGCATAACGCTTATACATTTTGTCACAATCGTCATTGAATATCCTCATTTCCTGGACTTGGACTCTAATTCAGGAACCTCTAATATGATAAACAAATTCATATACTTCTTCATTGAGACCCATGATAGCTCAAGGCTTTCTGCCTACTAAGAGATTTCGAGACAGGACACGTTTTCTTTTTACGGAATTATATTATCACCCCTACTCTCATACTTATGTCAAGTAATTCCTATTATTTTATTATTTTATTTGATATACCAGTAGGCACAAACAAACATTTTGTTTTCATTAAATTTCGTATTTCTTGAAATTCCAATAAAATTGTCCACTTTTATTGTGATTTTGGTCCAATACTATGTAGTGGATAACGCTTTAGGTTTTTGAATTGGGGAGCTGAATACGAAACCCGACAAGCGAAGCTGAATCGAAAGCTTCCGTGCCCATATTAAGGATTATTGAGATAATTATGAAGGCTAGAATGCCTTTTAGCGGGACTAGAGAAGATAGAGAATAGGACGTGAAACCTTCACATATCACCTTGGAGTGTTCGCTCAAAATTTGTTTGGAAAATTATGGATGCAGTGTAGCATGGTCCTTGTATTGTGCTCTGATACTTGTACATGTCTGTCATTCTAATGACAAATTTCCTAGATCGACTTGTGGCTCAGTAGTAACGTGCGCTGCTGATGAGCATTAGGACTGAGGTTCAATCAGCTGGTGGCATTGCTTCATACACTGTTTCAAAGACGAATAGGCTTAATGGCTTTTGTGATGTTCAGCATCTTGCCTCGCTAGTCAGATTACCTGTTGGGAGTGTTTTGGGTTTTCTTCCATACGATACGCAAATGCGGGGTAGTACTCCCAGAAGATACTGCCCTCTTTCTTCATCGGCTCGGAATCAAGTGAGACTCCACCTACTAGTGATCCATCACAATAGAAGCTGCCCCTTTTCCCTCGATCCATGAGTAGACTACTCATGATGTATCCGTCCTGCGCTGTAGGACACTGAGGGTTAGTCACAACAACAAATTTCCTCAGAATAAAGCCCCTAGCATTCGAAAACCACTCTGTTAGTTTCACTTCTTAAATTAATCGCTTAAAATGCTCCATTGAATGCTTAAATGCTCCATCAATGGCCCCCTTATAGTAAGTCCCACGTAAGTTTTGAGTGTCACAAGTTGGTGTTGCACCAAACTGCATACCAAACCGGCACCGTCTACATGAGAGTTGAGAAAGATTGAGTTATTGTTGCATTATGGTTAATCTTGAACGTTAGACTTGCTAACTAACTATAAACGTGTCTTTCATAACCCGCCGCTTGTGTCATGTGTCACAAACTCACTCCGACCAGATGAAGTGACTTGTTTTTCGCGGTCAGATGGAGACTCTCGGAGCGAAATCGCCTCGAGGTTAACTCTATTCGTACTCTCTTTAGGACGGAAAAGGCAACGCATGTGGGAATGTTTGATAGTTTTAGAAGACCGCTCCTCCTAGCGTCGGTTTCTCGTCACGCATCAAAAAACGTTCGGGGAAGATAACAGGTTTATTTTTGGAGTACAAATTGCAAAAGCCGGAGATAGATGAAATTTCGGACGAAAAATTTAATAATAATGAGGCTTTAAGAATCTGCTTCCGCTGTAAAAATTTTGATTTTGATTTTAATGGACCCTTGCAGCTCACATCCCGATTTGTAAATAGCATGTATATGATCCTTGCAATCACTGGTGCCACTATTCCGACTGTTCATCTCCGATTGCATTGTGTGATTAATATAACGTAATAAGTACTGCGATATCTGCTTTGACGATATCCTTGTTCTCATATTCATCACATTGCAAATTATCTTTTAGCAACCAACAATAAGCTGTCCATGGAGTGTCTGTATAAAGGAGAAAGGATCAGGTGAAACCCCATAATCGTACTATCCCAAGATTCACCAAAAGTGTCACTCCGGTGGCAAGTCCGACTCCACATTTGCATTGTATGATTGACAAAAACGTAATAAGTACTTCGATATCTCCTTTGACGATATCCTTGATCTCATATTCACTGCATTACAAATTATCTTTTAGCAACCTACAATAAGCTGTCCAAAGAGTATTTCCTTTATAAAGGAGAAATATATCAGGAAAATCATGATAATCGTAATATCCCAAGATTCGCCAAAAGTGGTACTCCGGTGGCAAGTCCGACTCTGGATTTGGATTGTATGATTGATATAGACGTAATAAATATTGCAATATTTCCTTTGACGATATCCTTGTTCTCTTATTCATTACGTTACAAATTATCTTTTAGAAACCAACAATAAGCTGTCTAAGGAATGTCTGTATTAAAGAGAATGATATCAAGAAAAACCTCATAATCGTAATATCCCAAGATTCGCCAAAAATGGCACACCAGTGGCAAATCCGACTCCGGATTTGCATTGTATGACTGATAAAGACATAATAAGTACTCCGATATCTCCTATTCATTACATAACAAATTATCTTTTAGCAACTAACAATAAGCTGTCCAAGGAATGTCTGTATAAAGGAGAATGATATCATAATCGTAATATCCCAAGATTCGCCAAAAGTGGCACTAAAAAAGAAAATGTGGCGATCCTTCCCCGGACAATTGTCTCGATGTCATCCATCGCGCATTTTAACCCAAGCTCCTTTCCCATTCCGGCACTAAAATATCCGGCTTATAAATTTCCGTCCCTATCTTTTCGGAATGGACACTTTTACCCGAAGATGCCGGATTCTCTCCCTTTCCTTTTTTTCCCTCCTTATCCGGTCAGCTCGGGAGCCGGACGTTTTTCAGAAACCAATATCAAAGATTTAAGGATGTCGTAAATTCGGCACGCCATAAGTAAAAACAGATAGTTTAGGATGAGGCATTGACTCGCTCTTCTTTTGATGAGGGGAGAGGGAGAATGGTGTACAAAGGCAACCGGACATCGCCAGCCTGTGTCATCAGTTGTTTGGTTTATAAGAATTTCAAATCTTATTGTTTTGAATTTCCTTTCTTCTGAATTTATAGTAATAGTAAATTTTGCACAGTTATTGGCAGACTTCATTCTTATACATAAAGAATGCAATATATATCTTTACTAACATTGTATTAGTTTCACCGCTGGTCTACTCAGAGTAGAATGATAACGTAGTTGAGATTCGGCCTTATCTTCTTTTATGTGATGCATTATTTTATACATGGCTCTTATACATATAGAGTACAATATATTTATTTACTAACGTTGTATTAGTTTCACCGTCTGTCTCTTCAGAGCAGAATAAGTTGAGAATGATAACGTAGTAGATGTTCATCCTTATCTTCTTTTATGTGTTGCATTATTTTTATACATGGTTTCATTTTAATTAGTTTTACTTTTGTAAATGCTTTATCTTCTTTATATGTTTTATTTAATTTTATGCTAAGGCCAGAAACATTTTATTTTCTTAATATAAAAATATCGAATTTAAATTTAAATTTAACATTAATTTAAAGAGGAAAAATGCTGGATTTTTAACAGTATGACATCTTTTCTTTTTTATATCTGAAGACCGAGACCTAGTCTACTTTCTGTGGTTGTGTAATTAAGAATGAATTTTGATGTAAACTTTAGAGCTTAATGCCTGAAAAGAGTTGCCAATTTGTCACTAAAACTTATGTTTTTTGAAGATTTGCAGAGTTCAGAACTAAATATAATTAAGAACTATCAATGAAAAAAAAAACTGCTAACTGAATGACATATTCATTTAGACTGAGACCTGGTCTTTGCTTAATGATTAAGTAATTTAGAATCAATTTTGATGCAACCAAATTCGTCAAGTATTGGCTAAAGCTCACGTTGTTTGACGATTTGCACAGTTTGTGACCTAGTAGCAATATAATGGAACAAGAGGACAAAGATTCGCTTCCAAAAGTGTTATGTATCATTGCTTTAAAAACAAGTAGATTTGTTGAAAATTTTGACAGGCTTTCTCACATTGACAACCTGAAAATATATGATGAAATTTTCTTGGATTTTCACCAATACGACATGTAAATAAAAAGAGGTTATTCTGAAAGGAAGGCACTACTACATTTTCTCTCTCTATTGGTAGTAGAGACAACTTGTACCTTCTTGCGGAAGACAATGTCGTGTCTATATGGATGTCAATATATTTTAAGTTTGTCATATCAATATGGATGTCAATATATTTATATTTGTCGTGTCAATAGGGATGTCAATATATTTTTTGTATTAAGGTAAAATTGTTTATAATTATTATATAATTCATGTATAATGATAATATATTTTATGTGTGTCCCTTGGAAGGGTGTATGTGATAGTCACTAGACTCTACCGGATGCGAATCCGATTTGTTCAAATTCCATACATTCTTTCAATGGACACACATAAAATATACTATCATTACATATGAATTATATAATAACTATAAAAAATGTTACCATTAATACAAAAAAATATAGTAGTTTAAATATTCTAGTTTTTTTAAAATAGATAGGCATCCATATTCACACGACAACAAATTGATTACAGTTTTGTCGTTTTTGGTAAAATACTTAAGTGAAATTAAGGGTAGAATTTTACTTAACAATAAAGAAAATCAAATTTGATGTTTAAGACTCACATTTTCTACATCGCACATTTTCTATTAATCACAAAAGAATAACACACGATTTTTGAAGCCTTTGATTTGTGATATTTAGTTCTGGAATTTGTATATATCATCTACAATCTATATCATCTCGGACAGAATTTTCATCAATAAATAGTTTTGAAGTACTGTTGTTGTGATATTAGGGAGTTTTTGCATACCGTAAGTTAGTTACCGTAGGACGTCCATTAGCTTTTTTCTCCCTAGCGCGCATGCTCAGTTTCCTATGAGCATGCGCGCTAGGGAGAAAAATGCTAACGGACGTCCTACGGTAACTAACTTACGGTATGCAAAAGCTCCCTATTATTTCCTCACGTTAAATTTGCTACTTTGGGGAGAAGGGCTTAATTAAACACCCGGTGTCGCAGTGGTGCATTAGATTTTAAATTCAAAAACATTAATTTATCGTAAGAAAACATTTTCTGGCATATTTTTCTATTGATTTTTCGAAGATCTTCTGAAAGTATTTGTTCCACACTAAAATTTCCACATTAAAAAACAATTCCGTTAAGACATTAAGAAGTATAGGGCACGAGTTAAACCAGAGTTTTCAAAATTTATATAGATCTATAAAGCTTTCTAACCTGATGATCAAAAATAATTTTAAAAAATCCCATGTACAAAAACTAATAATTTATTATTTTAATCAAAGTTCCCTTTTTTTTATCAAAAACATTTTTTTTTACAAATTATTATGTATACAATCTTAGATTATTTTATTTATATCGCTTTAAAATATCAATTTTTTAATTAAAATTTAGAGCATCACAACCAAATAGTTAGTTAGAAAGATATCAAAAATCTTTACTTTTAAATTGATTTCATATATGTTTAAAATAAATGTTGAAACAGGGTCATTTACTGCCTAACTGCATTAAGTTGTCGAGTAACAAACTGAAAACAATATATCGAGTTGAAGATAAAATTATATTGCTATAAAATGTCCGCTCCATTTACTACAGTTTCAAATAATCTCGACGATTATCGGAACATTTTCGGATTCTTTTTTATTTCTAGCAGCATTAAAAAGTATCAAAAAAAGACCCATCACTTTTTCAGAGTAATAGCTTGATGTATTGCGCATGCTTGTTTTTTAAAAGGGGATCCAATTCTAAGGCAGGATTTCGGATTAGATTTACAGTTTGAAATATAGTAATGGTGTTTTTATATTTTTAATGCAAAAACTATGTATCAAATTTTTTGTCCTCTTGAAAAAATATAATATGTACAATACATCACAAGATATGATTAAACGTATTACAGTTTAGAAATTTATCATAATCATAGATTAACTACCTCAGATTATGTGATTAAAGTTTGAATCCTCTCATGATTATTTAAATTTTTAAAAGGAATCGATTGTGACTGTTTATATAACTTAATATTAAGGCAATTTAAATTTTTTATTTATAAATAAGTTAAAGCCTTATGGCCAAGTAACTAACGCTCTGGCACTCGGTGCCACCGGTTTCGGGTTCAAATCCTGCCGGTGCAATGGATGTTCGCAGTAATTCGGAATCCGCATTAAACTGTAGCCCTCGGTACCACAAGTTTCGTGTCTCGAAACATCTCCTGTCTTCAAATCTGCCAGCAAGCAGACGGCCTTGGCCCCAAAAGGGTCTGTTACACCAATGAATAAGAAGTTCGTCTTATTTTCAGTTAATTGTGCGCAAGATTAAAAATAATGTATAATTGTTTATATAGGCTTGTATAATTTTAATTGGCTTTACTCAAATATTAAAATAATTTATGAAACTATTATAAAGTAATCTGTTGAATGAAAAACTTAAAATTAGTTATTCTTTGACCTAAATAAAATACATTAAAATTAAATTTCGTGGTAAATTGAAATTAAACGGTTTTGGTTCAAAAAACATGTTTATTTCTTAATTGTATTAAAATTAATTTTTTATTTCATATTTAAATTATTTTCTCAATAATTTTTTGATACCCGTTGAATATTTCATTAAAAATTGCTATTTTGCATGGTGAATTTGTTTTCATTGATGAAAAAGCGGCCAACACGCTAATATAACATAACGCTAACTTAAATCAGAAAAATTGCGATAACAAGTCCAAAATTATTAGTTTTTCTTAAAAATTAAAAAATATATGTAAAATGATGAAGAATTATATTTTGATTACAGTATGAAGCACTTATAGAAACTAATGGTTGACAACATTTGAAAAATAATTAGGATGGTGGGCCAATAAAGAATAGAAGTGGGACAGATTAATATGGTAGAAGGCATACTCTTCTGTAATTCATAGACTATAGAAAGCATTTTTAACAACATAATCAGCTTCTAAAAGGAAATATGATTATGGAAGACCTAAAGTGCCGCTCTTACAGCTAAATGCAAGAAGGCATATTCGCTATTTTCACTAAATACAAGAAGGCACATAAAGTCTTTACTAGTCCACCTCAGATATTTTCTTGTAACAGCTTTGGAATACAGAATGTATTCCAAATGAGAATGTATTCCAATGAATACAGAATATTTGTTAATATTGTGCTTCATACTGTAATCAAAATGTAATTCTTTATCATTTTACGTATATTTTTTAATTTTTAAGAAAAACTAATAATTTTGGACTTGTTATCGCAATTTTTCTGATTTACGTTAGCGTTATATTATATTAGCGTGTTGGCCGCTTTTTCATCAATGAAAACAAATTCACCATGCAAAATAGCAAATACAGAATGTGAGAGAAAGCCTCTCGAAAGATGATTATATGCAAGGCGTCCAGAATTGTATATGTCCCTACCATCAAGTTTTGTTACAAAATTTTGGTGTAACTAATAACGTGGGATTAGCTTTTGCAGTGCAAAATTATTGTGTTCTAAATCGCTCCTTGTTTGTTGGTCTTCAGCTTTGTTTTCATGTGTTGTCCTTTCTCTTTGTCTATCTCTCTCCTCTGTCTTCCTCTATATATATATTAATTTCTTGTTAATACAGGCGTACTACCCAATATGAATTATTTTGAACAGTTGCACACATCAAAAGTAAAATTAACTGTAATTAAAAATATTAATAATTTTTATAAATAATTTTCATACATTTTTTTAAAGTTTATCGGGAACCATGTATTGATAGATATATACAACTTAAATCTAAAAAAAACTAAAATTAATTAATTTAATTTAATTAAGGAATTAATATTTGGAAAAACTGTATTAACACCCAGTGTCATCTAATACAAGTTAAAAAATGTATTTGAACTTGAGTGGAGGAATAAAAAGTATTTTATGAACGACTGGAAATTTGAACAAGACATATACAGGGAGAGTGTGAGCTAATAGAAGGAATTGAATGATTAATGATTATAACATTATTTTATTTCCTTTTGAAAATGCTTCATTTCAGATTTGTTACAAATTGGCTAAGAACTATAGGCATGTATCTCAAGAAAACATCTTAACTGAGCATGCGCAGTATTGCAGACTTTACTTCTTTACATTCCCCTAAAACTACGTCCTACTAGCGTCCAACTTTGTTGGCGACATTTTCCCCCCGATGCATCACATTTTTCCCTAAATCCCTGCAGAGAACGGTATAGCTCCAAATCTATCGAATGTGCTCACAGGAGCGATGGTCATGTTTGTGTATATCGTATTTTTCCCGAGTCGGGCAGTAGCAATAAATTTCCTGATTCCAAGACAAAAGTCCGACCGTGTAATATTTGATCGGGGACAAATAAAATAGCCTTGGCGGTATGTATTCCTTTTATTCGCTCCTCGCGATATCGCCGGCAATATCTCTTCGCTGGAGGATATGTCTGTGCCGTATTGTACGTATGGTAGATAGCGCATGCAGTGAAAGGGTGCAATCTGAGATATTAAATAAACCATTATTTAAGAGTGATATGTCGTGATATATTAATTAATAAGAGAAAGATTTTATTATATCTGCAATAATTAAAATAATATACATGAAAACTTTGCGTTACATCGAAATGTTTTATCAGTTAAGCAATCTAAATTAGTCCATAATATAATTAAAATATATCACATATCTAAAAGATTATCAAACTAAATTTTTTCATGAAGGAATTCACTTATTTTGATCAGCATTTATCATGTCCGACTCGTGGCTTAGTGGTAACGTGCGCCGTTAGTGAGCATTCGGGTGGAGGTTCAATCTGCTGGCGGCATTGTTGTAGACACTATTTCAAAAAAGAGAAAACTCGATGGCATTTGTGATGTTCAGCACCTTGCTTCGAACCACTACTTCGTCCATGGCACCGCCGGAACTCGCACCCGAAACCTGTGGCACCGAGCGCCAGAGCGCTAGTCACTCGGCCATCAGGTCCTTACTACTACTACTACTATTACTACAACACCACACCATATCGCTGGGCCTGGAGCTGAGTTACCCCTAAACAGCTTAGAAATTATGTGGGGGAGATGTCTGATTGGGCTCTGTGACGCACTACAATCATAGGAGACCGGGACCTACTGCTTAAAGTGAATACCAAAACACTACAAACATCCATGGAACCACCGGGACTCGAACCCGAAACCTGTGGCACCGAACGCCAGAGCGCAGTAGTATTCTGCCATTCAGGCCTCTCGCAGGTCGGACAAACTGGTGGGATTTTTCCGGGTTTTCTCCCTTTCCAGTAGTTTCTCATAAAAGTCCTCCCGGAAGGCCCTGTCCTCCTTCTTCAGAGACACAGAGCCAAGTCGGACTTCTACCTACGGAAGCTCCATCACAACAGAAGCTGCGCCTGAGTGGACTACTCTCATGGCATGTCCGTCCCGCATTGCAGGACACTGAGATTTAGCAGACAGAACATCAACCTTTACCATCGATCTATTAATAACTTTATCAAAAGGGATAATATTAATTAAGTTATAGTTATAAGGTGAGCGTTTTAAGGAAGGACTTTCGAAAATAATATCTGTGAATTTTTATTTTGTACTGGCAAAATATCCACAATACTCTCATAAAAAATGAAAAATGAAAAAATGAAAAAAAAAATGAAAATGAAACTCTCATAAGAAATGAAAACTCTCATAAAAAACCCGATGCAAGATAATTTGTCACAATCTCCCTCAGATCTACTCGTTTTCCGTTGATTGCCATGTTTCATAGTAAATTCAACTCAGGATATCAGCACTATCCGAATTTTGATTGATTCGCATACGCCACTACTTAATTACTAACTATTACAGGTTTTGATGTAACAAAATTTGTGACACATAGTATTTTAGTTTTTAAGTTACATACAGTATTAAAGTTTATAATACTGAAACAAGTTTTTTCGCGTTAAAACTGAGTCTTTATCCTAGTTTAGTATTTGTAAACAAAAAAGAAATTTAAGTTAGGAAAAATAACAATCTCTCATTATTCAACTAATTCGTTACATTTTTTAGATTATATTTTTTGTGATGATTTCCTTTAAAATGATTTTTTTTATTTTACAGATAAATTGTTTGATTGAATCAATGATGTAAAAACAGTACTGCTAATCACAACTTTCATATAAAGGTAAGAATTTTTGATGTTGCATTAAAAAATAAAATTATGTACTCGTTATTTATTTATATCATTGATAGTTTTACATTTTTTAAGTTTCCTTTGAATAAATAAACAGAAAATAAAAATCTTTAATAGAAAAATGTTAAATGCATATAACAAAATAAATTTTCAAAAAACAAAGTTATGACAAAATCCTCTTCTATCGTTGTTTTTATAATCTTAGAAAACTTTATGTGTTTGATCTTAAAACAAGTTTCGAAAATTTGTAATTCATTAAGGTAGAATTTAATTTGATATCTTCAATACATAAGTTAATAAATGAATACCAAATTTAAACATGAACTAAAAAGGTAATGAAACTTAAATAAAAATATTTTAATATTGTTAGGACACAAATTTTCTAAAATTGATATTCAAGTAAACTAATGGCATTTTTGCCAAAAATTGCTATTTATTGTTATTAAAAAAAATTTACTATTTTAGTATTCTAATTTTGTCTACTAAAAAATTGGAACTAAAAATATATCGCACATAAAGATAAATGAGGTTGCCATATTCTTTTGAAATCTTTATAAACATCGTAACAAATTTGTACGTTATCGCCGATTTGGCGATATAGGTGACCTATAATAGAATTTAAGCGTATTTATTTTATAATTTATAGTTTATTTTTAGTTGAAGATGTTGTGTTATTATCTTTCCTAATTTATAAGTATTTTTGGAAAATGTTTAATATTTACGCATTTTTATTATCTATGAGTATGATGTTATTCTAGTTTGAATGCCGTGATTTTTTAAATAGATTAATTATTATTATTATCTATTATTATGAAATTATTATTTAAAATAAGTTTAATCTCGTCACATAAGACTCTTGACTCTCCACGAGAAAATTTTACTTCAAAAACTTTTATTTAAAATAAACTCTCATTTGGCTTGGGATTTTAACTATGTGCAATAACAATTTACATATTGTTAATAAGTGTTGCTAAGACTAACTACTTACTAATTTCAAGTCACGTGTTCTGTATTTATTTTTTAATTATTCATGACTATCAAGTGCAGTGAATTTGCGATTCTGCAATTAAATTGTATCATTATATAATGCTCATGATTTGAATGTTATTATAAAACTAATATCTATGACGTTAATTATAGCTGAACTTTAAAGTTAAATTAAAACATAAGCTATTGACTTGTTACTTGATATGTTTATGAAATATTTTGCCTTTGTAATTTTTTTAATAGGCAAACGATTTGATTTACCGCAAAAAAACATAATTAATTATTTTTTTCCAAAAATAAACAAAGTGGCTTAAAATGAAATAGAATAGATTGAACTAAATTGGTAGCTATAAAGTTGCTACAAAGCTTTTGGTAGATAAATTAGTAGCTGCACATTTTTGTATTAAATGACTGAAATTTAAATTAAAATTTGAGAAACAATATTGCTATTAATTATTAAGAATTAATATTGATCCAGTTTAAACAGCGGAAGCACTTATTGTTACAATTTTTAAAAATATTCCAGGGATTAATTATTTTCATTAAAGTTAAATTAACCATAATTAAAACAATATACATTCAAGTCGATGCAAAAAGTGGTACAATATGTATACGAATGATAAATTAAAATTCGTAATAATTTTTCAGAAATTTTTTTCACTTATGACCAACTTGAATCTTATAATTTTTCTTCCTGAAACTATCACGGAGCTGGACAATTTCCAGAAAAAAATGTCATTAGGACAACTCACAGACTGGGCACCTTCTCTCTCTCACTAGAAACAAAAGCAAAAAGTTTTTCCTGAACAATTTTTCACCCAACTCTCACCTTAAACTTTCGCATTTAATCTTGGAAAATTTGGAGGCACCTCTGAGGCAGCGCAGGGCGGTGATTAAATATTCTTTTCTCTTTCGACCTCTCTCACCTCTTTAACATCATTAAGGTTCAATTAAGAAGCTCCCTCCCGCGCGCATGCATTCGTATATTAGCCTCTTTTGTGGACCATTTATAGTGCTTCTTAATGCGCTCCTACCCCTTTTATCTGGCCATTCATCATTACATAATTAATCGACGTGCAACAACGATGGGACGAACTCTCTCACAACATTGCCCAAAATACGATGCTTTGGGGGCTCGTCATTATTATAATTCATTTTTATCATTCCTGCCATGAAGAGTTTTCTTGAAATTCAGAACAAGATGTTTTGGGCTTATCTGGGATAGCAAAAATTGAGGGGGAACTGCTATTTATGGTGAATTAGTTTAATTAATTCATGGATATATGCATTAGGAAGCTGGTATGATTTCTTAAAATGGACGTATTATCCACAACTGTATATTTCCCTCATAGTTCCAAAGCATGCTAACATGAAGAGAATCAACCCTAAATATTAACCAAGCATATTCTTAGTATGTGCATCATAATATTTAGGTTTGTTATTTAATTCCTTTTAATTAGTTGGAAGGATAATCATTGGTGTACATATTCTACACAAATTACACTGGCATATTTATTTCACAAAACATTTAAATGTGAACTATTTTACGATAGCAAATGTTTACTTCCCATGTCTCAATCTAACAATATGTTTTTAGATAAATAACTATTACTACGAGAAAGTAAATAATGAAGTTTAATTTAAATACCTCTTTCCGATCTGTTCATGATTTTCGCTTTATAATAACTTTTGTGAACTAATTAAAAGTGTTTCTTACTCCATCTGGCCATTCATCATTACATAATTAATCGACATGCAACAACAATGGGACGAACTCTTCACAGCATTGCCCAAAATACGATGCTTTGGGGAGCTCGTCATTATTATAATTCATTTTTATCATTCCTGCCCATCAAGAATTTTCTTGAAATTCAGAACAAGATGTTTGGGCTAATCTGGGATAGCAAAAAAATGAGGGGGAACTGCTATTTATGGGGAATTATTTTAATTAATTCATGGATATATGCATTAGGAAGCTGGTATGACTTGGAAAAATTAACTGGAGAAAGTATTATCTCTCCAGTGGATTATCCATAAATCTAGTATGGATAATCCATCCATAATGGACTAATAATAATAATAAAAGTCCATAAAAATAAGTCCATAATCCATCCTAATTATGGATAATACTTTCATAAGTATATGGAAATATTATCCATAATTGCATATGGAAGTATTATTCATATATAGAAGTGTTATCCATCAGTATGGGAAAGTATTATCCATAATTATATGTATATGGAAGTATTATTCATATATAGAAGTGTTGTCCATAAGTATGTGAAAGTATTATCCATAATTATATGTATATGGAAGTATTATCCATAATCCATTATCCATTATAAGTATTATCCGTTTCCCTCATGATTCCAAAGCAAGTTAACATGAAGAGATTCAACCCTAAGTTAAATAAGCATATTATTGATATGCACAGCGTAATATCTAAATTTGCTATTCTATTCATGTTAATTCGTTAACAAGTTAATTATTTGCAGACATACAAAGTTGCTACAAAGCTTTAGGTAAAAGCATTGGTAGCTGCAAAGTTTCATAAAATAAATGGCTGAAATTTAAATTAAAAGCTTGTATGACCATTTATAGTGCTTCTTAATGCGCTCCTACCCTTTTTGTCTGGCCATTCATCATTACATAATTAATCGATGTGCAACAACGATGGGGCGAATTCTCTCACAACATTGTCCAAAATACGATGCTTTGGGGGATCATCATTATAATAATTCATTTTTATCATTCCTGGCTTGAAGAGTTTTCTTGAAATTCAGAACAAGATATTTTGGGCTTATCTGGGATAGCAAAAATGTGTGTGTAGGACGGAAGAATTGCTTCTTATGGTGAATTAGTTTAATTAATTCATTGATATATGCATTAGGTAGCTGGTATGACTTGGAAAATTAACTGGAGAGAGAACGTATTATCTCTCCAGTGGATTATCCATAAGTCTAGTATACTTATGGATAATACTTACATAAGTATATGGAAGTATTATCCATAATTGTATGTGGAACCATTATCCATAATTGTAAATGGAAGTATTATCCATAATTGTTTGTAGAACCATTATCCATAATTGTATATGGAAGTATTGTCCATAATTATATGTGGAAATATTATCCATAATTGTATGTGGAAGTATTATCCATAATTGTATATGGAAGTATTACCCATAATTGTATATTTCCCTCATGATTCCAAAGCATGCTAACATGAAGAAATTTAACCCTAAATAATATGCGTTTTAAAAGCATATTATTGATCATAGCATATTCAATTCATGATAATTAGTTGCAAAGCTGATCATTAGCGTACATAAAAAGTTGCTACAAAGCTTTAGGCAGAAGCATTGGTAGATATAAATTTTCATAAAATAAATTAAAATTAAAATCTTGTATGATTTCTTAAAATGGAAGTATTATCCATAATTTAGTATTTCCCTCATAATTACAAAGCATTCTAACATTTAGAGATTCAACGTTATTCAGCGATTTGCTTTTTAAAAGGATATTCTTGATATGCACAGCTTATTGTCTAGTATTTGTTATTCAATTCATGTTAATTAGTTGAAAGGATAATTATTGCAATACATATTTTATAGAAATTACACCCAGCATATTTGTTTTACAAAAAATTAAATGGGAATTATTTTATATTATCCAATGTCTACTTCCATGTCTCACTCTAACAATATGTTTTTAGATAAATAACTATTACTACGAGAAGGTAATTAATAAAGTTTAATTTAAATATCTCTTTCCAGTCTGTTCATGATTTCGCTTTTTAATATCTTTGACCATTAACCATTAGTCAACCATTTCAGTGTTATTTATTCTTTTTATCTGGACAATAATCAGAATGATTAATTTTCTCATCATTATTATAACTCATTTCTTGTTTTCTCATCTTGCCCTGAAGAATTTCCACCGAATTCAAAACAAATTTTTGTGTTTTGTTTGAGGAGTAAGGCTGAAAATAATTAATATTATATGAACTATGCTTGTTAATTTGAAGTTTATTTGTCTTATGATTTCTTAAAATGCCGTTAATATATCTAATACGTATTTCACCCGTATTAATGCAATTCCAAGATGTGCAAATATGAAGATATCCAACACTTATCTACAATATGCCCACAATATTTCCAAAGTTAAATGCTAAGATTAATTATCTGACCTTTTGTCAGAAAACGTAAGATGTGGGTTTGATTTTTCATCATGAATTCACTTGTATATTTTTTAAGAAGAATATTCTTAAAAAATATAAGATATTCTGAGTGAATCTTATTTGAATGAAAATGAAAATTTTGCATATATATTAAACTGATTCATATAGCAGATTATATGAAACTGGTTTATGGGATAAATTACTTTATTAATTTTAAGTTGGGGTGTATTAAAATTATTTTGAAATCTAATATCTTTAATAAAGTATTTATTAGCATATATGTGACTCGACATCATACTAACTTGAGTACGTACAATCTCTGAAATTTTGTGAATATATATCATGTCAACTCCCCTGGTACTGTCACATCTTTGCAGATTTGCGAGATAGAGAAAATATACATTTAGATAATGTTTTTTAATATAATATTACAGATACAAGTAGAATTATAAAGCATTTTGTTAATATAAATAATAATTCCTTTAGCGTTACACTTTATGCAAAACGTAATTTTTCTTAATCTTAACTGAATTTTAAATTTTATTATTATACTTAAAATATATTTAAAAATGTATTAATTACACAGATTCAAGAAAAATATTAGTCAAAATTATTCAAAAATAATATTAGTCAAAAAGCTTCTAATTTTACTAGATAAGGGATAAAAAGATAAAACTTAAGAATCTTATCATTGAAAAAATATGCCACGTAACGCATTCTATTCATGTGAATTCAGAAACTACTTGAAGCATATAGTTCCTGTTTATACCCGACACAAAATTTTCAAATTAATGAAATTGAATATATTTTTGATGCATCATATTTATTCATTTTATTGTAGCAGAGAACCAATCCACATGAGTACATGCATTTTCCTGCCATTACCATTTCATTTAAGAGGAAAATGGCTGTCAAGAGACAGACAAAATTAATTTCAAAACATGAAAAGGCGTTTAGGGTAAAAATTTAATTAGTATAAATAATGCTTTTGTCACCACAATTCATGCAATTTGCATAAATTAAAAAAAAAAAAAAAAAAAAAGATAAATTGGTGTCATGGAAACCATTACTTGAAACCCATTCTTCCTCAAACAGTTGCACATATTCATTTATTCTTATTACAACCCAATCCTCTTCAGATACTACATACATTTTTCCATTATTACTACTCCACCCTGGGGTCCAAAGAGGGAAAACAAAATTAGATACAAAAGACCAGCCGGACAGATTAAAAGATACTGCTGCAGCACTGTACCACTGGATGGTACCTCCCAGACATCCAGACGGGTCCGGACGCTTTATCTTGTAGGGAACACGCTTTCGTACTCCTGGGGTCCCTGGGGAACTCATCAAGGCTTAGTTCCGAGTCCCAGTGATAATTAATCTTTCCAGAGCACTTGGGCTTCTCCAGCAAAAGATTGTGAGTGAACATTTTTTGTTGCTGTGCTACTTCTGCCGCCGTTCTTCTTTTGGGGTGGCCCCGCGCTTTATGCGAAAACTTTGGTCATTAGCCATGCATGCTGTAGCTTAAGGACAGGCCACAGATGCAGTGCTTTTATTTTTCCTCTTCCTTCCTTCCTTGCCATCCTTGGAATTCCCAACTCCTCAAGGAGTTTTGCGGATAATGGGGAAATGATTTCGGTACAGCCCAGCATTTGTTTGGAAGATGGCCTCCAGCCGAGAAGGGTGGTTAAATATTTTTTGAAGCAAAAGGATTCGGTTTAAAATTGCATTATTGCATAGTTGAAATCGAATTATCTTCAATATTGTGTAAAATATAACTTCAATGGCATTGATGGATTGTGGGAGTGGTTATTAATGATGGTGGTTATGAAATGATTCCAGGTTGCCGTAACTTTAATAGTTGATTTCTCAAGATTGCTACGTAAACACTCACTTTATATCCATTATCATGGGAGAAAATAGTAGTTTGTACTACTGTGCCCAAAAAATAAAACCACAAACTCTTTATTTATTCTTCCATATTTATATCATCGCCTTCAAAGTAATCCCTTCCGGACACAATGCACTTATGCCAACGTTTTTTCCAATCCTCAATGCATGCTAAAAAGTCATTGGCCGGGATGGCCTTCAAAGCGCGCGCCTATTCACGTTAAATCTCTTCAATCGACTCAAAACGGTGTCTCCAGAGTGGTCTTTTGAGTTTAGGGAATAGCTAGAAGTCGCACGGGGCTAATTCAGGTGAATACGGTGGTTGTGAAAGATATGGGCTTCATTTTTGGCGAAAAAGTCACTAAGCAGTGTGTGCTGCCGCATTATCGTGATGCAAAATGCAAGATTTGTCTTTCCAATTCCTGAAGGAGTTTTGTGGTTAAGGGAGAAATGATTTCGGTACAAAGCTCACAGCACAACATTTGTTTGGAGGATGGCCTTCCGCCGGAAAAGGTGGTTAAATATTTTTTGAAGCAAAAGGATTCGGTTTAAAATTACATTATTGCATAGTTGGAATCGAATTATCTTCAATATTGTGTAAAATATTCCCTCACTGGCATTGATGGATTGTATAATTTAGGGGTGGTTATCGTATGATTCCAAGTTGCCAAAACTTTAATAGTTGATTTCCAAAGATTGCTACGTAAGCACTCACTATATATTCATCATCATGGGAGAAAAGAGTAGTTTCTTCTATTACTTCTATTCTCCCTATAAAATTTAGAGTGAAGTGTCTGATTGGATCATTGCTCCACGTAATATAAGTGCATTTATTATCAATATATACTCATAAATTCATAAATATTTCATTAATATTAGTTTTTTTTTTTGTGTTCTTTTTAATTTCCTCAAATTAATCCTTTGCTGTATTGTAAACAAGTAATATAAAAACAAATTTTTAAGCCAATTCCTACGTTTTTTTTCACTCTATTGCAGAAAGTTCTTTATAAATAAAGTTGAAACTTTCTTCTTACATCTGGAACCATCTATTGATAGATACATACGACTTAAATCTAAAAAAAAATTAATTAATTAATTAAATTTTATTAATGAATTATATTTGAAAAAACTGTATTAACATCCAATGTCATCCACTACAAGTTCAAAAAAATGCATTGGAACTTGAATGGATGAATAAAAAGTATTTTATGAACGATTGAAAATTTGAACAAGATATATATATAGGGAAAGTGTGAAATAATAGTAGGAATTGAATAATCATTAGAAATTACATGTGAAATATACTTTTGAACTTCAGTAAGAATAGTTCTAATTTAGTCGGTTAAAACATTTTTTTTTCACCACATACTGAATTTAAATGTTACTGATTAGGTATTTTAACAACTATTATCTATTATTAGGAATTCATTTTATCCTGGCGGTGGCATGGATGTTTGTTAGTGGTTCGGAATAATAAAAAAATATTAGTTAAAATATTATTATTAATTATTAGTTATTAATTAAAAATTCGTTAAAATATTAGTCCCGGTCTAATTAGCCCAAAGTGACCGTAAAGCGACAAACCAAACCTCCAATCCAGAGAATTAGACACTCGGCCATTCAGGTCCTTTAACTCCATTCTGATAACTTTTATAGAAATAAGAATACACGAATTCATACTAAACTTGGCCTAATGGCCGAGCGCTCTGTCACTCTGCACCACAGGTTGAGGGTTTGATTCCCGGCGGTGCCATGGATGTTTGTAGGTGTTTGGAATCCATTTTAAACTGTTGGTCCCAGTGTGTTTAGCCCTCGTGTGCACAAGATGACCGTAGAGCGACAAATCAAATCATACTAAACTATATTTACTACATAAAGTGAAAAACATCATTTATTCGTTAAAATATATTAAACTTTTTTAATTATAGTAAATTGGCTAAATTCAGTTCATTATTCTTGCTAAAATTTAGTGAAATGTAAATTCACATATTACTTGGTAAGTATGAACATACCATCAGCTTCTGAAATTGAAGTAGAATGACAAGTACCACTTGTCTTCTTATTTTTCGGAATGCCGGTGGTACAGGTTCTTCTTCCTGTAAATTATGCATTAGAAAATGTTGACAGAAACTTCATCTGCCAAAGAAACCTTTTCCGAACCGGAAAGTTTTATTCTCATCAGACGGAATTTTAATATCGATTTGAGAAATGCAACTTTTTTTCTTTTTACTTTTTTTTTACCGTTCCTTTTTCTCTTCATTCCACTTTGTGGAAACCCAGTGATTGACATCCGTAATGCATTCATAAAAGCTTCCGCTTTCTCTGAAATGTTCACATAGCGGTTTTTCCCTCTTTTTTTTCCCTACATCCAGTAAAAATCTCTGTAGAAATGTGACTGCATATTTTTTTTTTTTTTTATTTTTATTCTATCCTTCTACTTCATCGGCGGAATTATGTTCCCCAAGTTTGATGACTTTTGATCGAAAATGACTTTTTCTTCACCACCTTTTTCTTTTTTTTTATTTCCAATATTTTTCTCTTGGCGTTTTCATATTATATTTTCCCTTTTTTTTTTTTTTTTCCCCCTCGCTCATCCCTTCTTGATGCGGGTGGTTTTCGAGGATGGCACAGGGAAAAAAAAGAAGAAAAAGATACTTTACTCTGTTTGAAGTCACAAACGATCATCTCTATTACAATCCCAAGTTTCCAGTAGGGTTGCTGGAAGTTAAAGAGCCGATAAATCGCCAACTTGGTCGCCAAACGGAAACAATGAGTTCTCGAGGCAAAAAAATTCGTTAATTTAGACTAAATGGTTTAGTTTGTCGCTCTACTGTCATTTTATGCACACTTTTAGGCCAGCCCGTGAGATTTATCACACTTTTACAAAATATATTTATTTTATAATGACCAAAGTATTGAAAACCGGGCCTGAATGGCCGAGTGGCTGGCAGGTCCCGGTCAAATAGGATCGTAGAGCATTGCGGGGGCATTGTTACTCCGCGTCCGTGGCTTATCTTCAAGTACACGCGCCCTGGGTAATGCAAAGTGCGTAACGTCTGTGCAGAGGTTGCCTTAAGGCATCCAAGACAGCTGTCTAAGTGTTTGCCAGCTGCAATAGAAAAAAAAGTATTGAAAACCAATGTATTAAAAAATACATTATTTTTGAATCCATATAATCAAAAATTAACTGTCGAAATAATGAGAAAAAATTCACTTTGATTTTAAAATAATATTCTTGCGCTAACAAATATCTTACTAGTAAAATAAATATTTTTTAATGATTTCATTTTTTTTATTTCATTTATATTTTTATATTTTTTAATGATTTCATTTTTTTTTATTTCATTTATATTTTTATATTTTTTATATTTCATTTATATTTGTATATTTTTTATATTTCATTTTTAGTGTTATATATTACTTAACAAAGTCCGTTTAGTATTATTATTATTATTTTATCTACACTCAAGAGCCAAAACATTATGACCACCCCTACATTTTGCAATGAACTCGCCTGGATGACGTGGAAGGCACGTGATCAGGTGGAAGTGGTATTTAACTAGTATTAATCCATGCCAAGGGGGGTTGAAGCTGTGTTGCGCGCCAAAGGTGGGCCAACTCGTTATTGACAGGTGATCATAATGTTTTGGCTCTTGAGTGTATGTTTCCATGTAAGAATAAGAGTAAACACAATAATAACAAATCTTTGTGTTTCAATTTTTTCACACCAAAAAATGTCTATAGTGGGTTTAAATCTAACATAGGGATATATAATTTTACATGCGTTACGCAGAATTATGATGAATTTCCAAAGTGGCCTGCTAGATTATCTGGGTTGGCTTTAGGCTAATTAAACCGGAACCGTCAGTTTAACGTGGATTCCGAACGTCCATGCCACCGCCAGGATTCGAACCTGAAGTACCAAAGGCCAGAGTGCTAGCCAACTGGCCATCTGTCCACCTGGACTAAATGAGAAATACAAAAAGAAAATAAATTTATAGCTATAATCATATTAAATCCACATAAATTTATCATTTACCCTACAAGAATAAATCAATTTTAGTAACTTCTACTAAAAATATCAATTGTTTAAAATCAAAGATGACCTTTTGATAAAATAACTAAAATAATTTGCTTAATTTCAGTACTTCATCGGGAAGTAAAAACAATTTGTTTCTTAAAAATATGTCAGGGATTAAATCTTTAACTTCAAATTTTAAAAACTAAACATAATTCTGTATTTTTTTCACATTTATTGCCTAATTAAATTAGTCATTTATTGCATTTATTTTATTTACATTTATTGCCTAATAAATGTGTGTATATATATATATATTCATTTTTACATACATTTTTCTAACAAATATTATTTGAAGACCATTAATTTTCATTTATTTTAAGATTCACAATATAGTTTACTTAAATATTTTCCTAAAAAAACATTGTAGAAAAAGTAAAGAATGATTAAAAATTAGCATATCTTGGAAGATTTTCATAGATTTACTTTTTTTAATTTTAATTTATTCTTATAGTAAAAATAAAAAATATTAAAAATATAGTAAAAATAGATTGTTGTTATATTTTCTCGTAAAAAGATTTTATAAGAAAATAAGTTTGAATTATTAGTATACTGAAATTATTAATTAACAGATGTTATGAATATTTTCGCATAACACGTAAACATGGAAAAATATCGAAATAAAAAGAAAATTTTTTGGAAGATTTTATTTAAATTTAATTTATCCTTATAGTAAAATAGGCTGTTGTTATGTTTTATCGTAAAAAGATAAATACTACATATGAGCTATACTAAAATAACAATGAATCACCAACTATAGATTGTGAAAAGAAAGTCCTTCTAAGAATCCTAATAACTAACTAATTCATAAAACTAACTAAACAACTAACTCATAGAGTCCAACTAACTCATAAAAATTTAAATTCGTGATAAATTTGTACAACTAGCCTTTTCAGTCGTATACTGTACCACCAACCATAAAGATTAATGTAATTTTCTTTTCAAGGGGTAAAAAACGCTTAATAAGCCTTTTATCTATCTCTTTTATAGAATTAACTTTTCATCTCAAGCTCAGCTTTCATTATTTTTTAATGCCTACATTTTTCCACGTCCGACTAAAAATACCACTTTCTAAAAGATGCGTCTGAAGCTCGCATCAGACATTCTCCATTTCCACAGTTAAGTCGACTAAGGAAATCCAATAGCAGAGCAGTAAATGAGAAGAAGAACCAATCAGCGAGGTGCTCGGGTCACAAAATAACCGCAGAAGAAAATCGTATTTACCAAGCATCTGCTGGTCAGCTTGATATTATATTAATAAGGAAGGATACATTCTCCGTCCCCTGGGGTTATGTACTTAGAACCTTTATGGGGGTCCCTCGGGACCGAGAGTGGGGGGTGTACCAAACGAGAAAAGAAACTGCAATAGAATGGTTGGGGGTTTTCTGGAAATGGAACGAAGTAGAAATTGAATTTTCTTAAGATCGCTGTCTCACTTGTCTTAATTCAACCTTGTCAGACGATACAGAAGAAAGGGTATCGTTTCCTGGAAAGAAAAGGGCTTTCCGATGATAAGTTCGAATGTTCTTTTTTGTCATCAACAACAAAGAAACATTGGGCGTAATAACGTCAATATATATAAGAAGGAGAATGGACTCTCGCATGAAATTGTCGGTAATCGAAATGAAAGCGTAATCAGCAAAAGCAGTACTTTTCTCTTGCGTTACGTTTCAAGAATTTGATGAAATTGGCCACTATTTGGCTCATTAGTGGAGAGAAAGATGTTTTTGTTTTATTGTCCGTAGGACTTTCTGGCACGGATTAAAATTTTCAATTTAAAATTATTAGTTATGAAGATATTATAAGCACCCCAATATCCAGAAAAGAAATGAAAGCAGAAACAATTGCGCTTGATAAGTTATTTTCCTGCCAGACCACCCACCCGCTTTTAAGTATTAATGATTGAGATCATTTTCAGTGAGAAATTAAAGGCTAGTAAAAAAACGCCCTAGTAAATCCGTCAAGAGCGGTGGGAGGGTCAGCTTCCCTCACCTCTCATTGGAGTCGACACTTCCTCAGCTCATCGTCTATCACCTATCACGATGCAACATTTCATGGTGTAGTCCGTATTCCATTTGTAATGGGTTCGACATATGAAGGTGGCACAGACAATCGCTAATTTCATGAGGTTTCATTATCCATGACACTTAATATCTGCTATTAGATTTGAATGACAGATTGCTTTTATTAGTTCAAAACACTAATTGTAAGTAATATAAGTATTCACAACACTGCTTATCTGCTGTCAAATTTGAGTGATATGTTGTTAATATGTAGTTGTTAAAGAATATACAATCCTCTCTCTTGGTTATGGAATGCTGCAACTCTTCCTGTGAGAAAAATGCTACACTATACAAGAATATTTGATATTAAATGGCATAATTTTTCAACAGTTTATGAAATACATGTTATTTAAACAGACTGTGAACAATAAATTCAATGGCAACATGATTTGAAAGCATAAAATAATCCGTTACGTACATCCGTTTATATATTCTATTTAATAGTGCTACTTTCAAAAAATGTACAGAAATGAGCTATAATATATATATATATATATATATATATATAAGAAACAGTGTCTATCTCAATATACAAACGTTTTAGTGTTTTATAACACAAAGCAAACATGATTTGCATTCGGTTTTAAAGCGCTATAAAAATACAGAAAAGAAATCGTAATAAATACTTCATCTCTCTGCAAAATAAATTTTCAGCAACTTTTGCATTTTTCTTGTTCTCATCGTAAACGAAAAGGGATATATATTTGAATAAAGAACTTCATATATCCTTCATATTAAGAAAATAATTCATTTTTTGCAATTTTTTCTTAACCGTCTCTATAAATATTCTGGTGCGCCAGGTTTTATTTATTTTTTTGTATATATAAAAATAATATAAATATTTTGTAATAAGATGGGCCCATATATAGGTTACTCATAAAATTTATAATTTAATTTAAGAATAAAATGCATAGTAGCAATATTAAAAAATAAGCAACTATAGAATTTAAAACGATTTTCTTTTTTTGAAAAATCTTGTTTTCACTTTGAAATTAACTGCCTGTGCTTTCACCAAACTATCTTTTAGAACAATTTACATTCATTTATTCTTTTGAACTAATTTATTAAATTATTTAATAAGTATTCAATTATTTTGTAAATAATTATTATGTATAAAAAACTCATGAAAGAAATTTTTAAAAAAGCTCGTGAAAGAAACTTAAAAAAAAAATTACAGATTTCGTTGATGTCTCAAATTAAGAGATCCCAAATCAAAGACACAAAAATTCCCGCTCCTCAAAACAATACCCATAAATTTATGAGTAATAAAAGAAATACATCTCATGATTTTGATTCAATTTTTAATTGTATACATATTTTAATAATCTAAAATTTTTCGTAGTCGTTGTTATTGTTATTAGTATTATCATCACTTTTGGCCGACTTCTAGCTCAGTGACTACGTGCGGTGCTGGTATGCATTAAGGCTCACGCTTAATCGGCTGCAGGCTTTGTTGTAAACATTGTTTAAAAAAAACGAGGAGCCTCGATAATGTTTGTGATATTCAGTATCTTGTATCATAAGTCGGACTACCTGGTGGGATTTTACAGGGTTTTCTCTCATACTATACGCAAACATTTCTATCTACCTAAAAGCGCTCCCTCAAAATAGAAACTGCCCCTTCTCCCCCCCCATCCATTCTAAACTTATTCCTAAAATTTAACTTTCCAACTAGATTTTCCATCTATTTTCCGTCCAAGATCTACCATACGTTACTCAAATGCGAGATATTTCCCCTTGAAAAGTTCTCTTGAAAGGCACGAAGCCAAGTCACACTTCTACCTACGGGTGCTCCATCACAACGGAAACTGCCTCTTTCTCTCCAACCTTCAGTAGATTACTCATGGGATGTCCTTTCTGAATTGCAGGATACTGAGGATTAGACACAACAACAACCTTATTCTTAATTTTAGACCAGTTGTAGAAAGATCTAACGAATACAGGAGTGCTGGACGAGGGTTCGATTCCCACTGATGGTTTCTCTACAATCACGATTTTGAAAAATGAATAGTCTGGATGTTGATTGTGAAACAATGTCTCGCATTAATAATCTTTCTAATACAACATGCAAATGACCTGAAACTTTTTTTTACAGAGACAATATTCGATTTTTTTTTTTCCCCAATAAAGTGATGTGTACATTCTCTTTCTTGCAGTACTGTGTACTTTTTCTCTAAGGCAGTGTTGTGTACTTACCCCTCAGGGCAGTACGAGTAAAGTTCAGTAGTTATTAATGCGGTCCAACGTGAATTGAATATTTAAAACAAAATACTTTTTTTTTTTTACGCTTTTCTCTTTGTTCTTTATAAAAGAAGGTAATGTAACTAATGCTACTTTTTCATCTTACTAGTAAAGGAAAAAAAAAATTGATTATTTTTTTCACTGATTAAAGGAACAATTACACTAAGGTATTAAGTATTGAAAAATGTTTTTTTTTTCCGAAGTTAATGTGAGTTTCTAAACGATTAAATCATTGTTGTTAATTGTTCATCATTAATTGTTTAATTCGCGGTTGAACTTAAAATCATAAATTTCTTTGAAACAGGGAAATTGGTATGCATTAATTATAATTATTTTTGAAATCTTAATTACTGAAAATTTTTTAAAAATAATGATTTTTTTTTATTTAAACTCTAAGCTATGCATTGAATTTTTATTTTTTGGTATATTTCTTCATTATTATTTGTTTAAAGCTTCTTGATCTGTCAAAAGATTTAAATGAAACAGTTCAGTAAGAAATTGAAAGATTATTATGTTGCAACTTTTTTGCTATTTAAAGCGGTGAATATCTTTAATTGCACAATTTTACTTACAATGGTTTTTGGCACGAATTCAGCCATTCACCAATAGAAAAGGAGATATGTAGCAGACTCAGCTTTAACTAGGGTGCACCGCGGAGACTCACTAAGCCTTATTGAACCACTGTAGTTTCGAGTAAATACTCTCAAAATGGTATTTGAAATGTTTGCTTCCTACTTCTTAAACACAAAGAAAAGATATTCCGGCGTACAGATTTATCAAGCTCATCCATCCCATAGACAATAAAGCTTTCGGTTAGTAAATCGATTGTCAAGTTTCGCACTAAGCATTCTTGTTCGGAAAACTATATACTTAACCAACAGGACACCTTGGTCCCCTTAAAAAGTATACCTTGAGTAAACTTGAATATGTTACAAACTTTTTTGTATCATTCACACAATAAGATAGCAGTCATATGCGAGGTAATTGACAAATATATATAAATGCTTTAAACAGAAAAAAATTACATTAATTACATTTTTCAGAATTATTATTAAATTTAACATTAATCATTATTTATACAATTAACTGTTGCAATTTATAGTAATAAAATAATCTTTAAAATGTAATAATAATATAATAATACAATAATCTCAGTGATAATCTTTAAATTCAAGCGTTCACTTTTATAAAATTAATAACCAAATCGTAAAGTTAAGATAGCAGAAAAAATTACAAACATTGTTATTAAAATAACAAACATACATTTAAACATTGCTAACAAAAATAACAAACATAACAGAAAAAATAGCAAGCATTGTTATTAAAATAACAAACATTGTTAACAAAATAAAAAATAACATTGTTATTAAAAAACATAACATAACAGAAAAAATAGCAAACATTGTTATTAAAATAACAAACATTGTTAACAAAATAACAAACATAACAGAAAAAATAGCAAACATTGTTATTAAAATAACAAACATTGTTAACAAAAATAACAAACATAACAGAAAAAATAACAAACATAACAGAAAAAATAACAAACATTGTTAACAAAAATAACAAACATTGTTAACAAAAATAAAAAATAACAAACATTGTTAACATTGTTAAAAATAACAAACATTGTTAACAAAAATAACAAACATAACAGAAAAAATAACAAACATTGTTAAAAAAATAACAAACATTGTTATTAAAATAACAAAATTTGTTAACAAAAATAACAAACATAACAGAAAAAATAACAAACATTGTTATTAAAATAACAAACATTGTTAACAAAAATAACAAACATAACAGAAAAATAACAAACATTATTATTATTTTTTCATGTTTCTAACATTACAAACATTGTCAATGCATGGAGTCAAAACGGCATAAATTTACATATTTGTCATTAAATGGCATAGAATTATATATTTGTCATTTCATGGCATGGAATTACATACTTGTGATTGCAAGGCAAGAAATTACATACTTGACAATATATGGTATGGAATTACTTGTGATTATATGACATGAATTGGAATATTGTGATTATTAGAAGAAATGAAGGGATCTCACATAGAATTTTGTTAATTTACGTAATTGCATTGTTAAGTTAGTCAAAACTCTCAATGTATACATCTTCTAATTTATTTATACATAATTTTGTATTGCGTCTAATAATTCTCGAACATCCTATATTATATAAGTAAATATGACCTGATTAAAATAGCAAAATAGTGCCGGTATGTCTGAAAAAGTTTTGAAAATTTTGAAACATTTGTTTACATTAATAAATTTAACTGATCAAATAATACTTAAAATACACTCTAACATTAAAGAATACCTTTCGAGTAAAAGAATATTCTTAAGAAAAAGGTAAAACTCAATGAAACAGATGACTTGATGAAAAATGAATTGGGTTTCAAAAGCTTTCAAAAAGTATACCGTTTCGATTTCAAAGAAATATATTCCACTATGTACGTAATGCAGTTATCTAAAAAAGTCCATTTCCTTTTATTTATGTTTTCTTACAAAAGTAACCAAAACATTTCGATGTCAATTCATAAATCAACTTTTCAAATGAAATGCTGAAGTTTGATTTAATATTATGATACAGAAAATACTTTTAACTTTATAGAATTGAAATAGCATTCGATTCGACTTCGGCCTCTTAAGAATCAAAATTTGCTTTATCAATATCACTTGGTAAGAAAAAACACATTTATTCGAAACTTCTTCCATTATCGTAGCAGTGTTGTTTATTGTGTGTAGAATATAGTATATAATATAATTTGGATTGAACATCACTAATGTTTTTAATGATCATTTTTTAACTTTTATAACTATTTATTTAACTATAATTTTTTTAACTATTTATTTATCATCACCTACAATATTGTAAAGGGGTAGAGAGAAACACCAAATTGCATTAATTTCCCCATTGGATCCTTTATTTCTGAGTGGCCTAATTGCCAATTGGCTAGCGATCTGGCCTTTGGTAACCTAGGCTTCAAGTTCGAATTCTGGTGGTGTGCATGGATGTTTGTTAATGGTTCGGAATCAACGTTAAATTGTAGGTCCCTGTTTATTTAGCCTAAAGTGTGAACAAAATTGCCGTAGAGCACCAAACGAATTCAAACATTTTTGGAAACAGCGACCATGGTACACGAACTAATGTGCTCTATTAATGGACGTTAGTTCATCTATTAGAAGTTAGTTCATCTATCATCTCTATTAAAGAACATTACGTTTTCTATTAGAGGATCTCACATTATCATTGGGCCACAGTGAAACATTTTAATAAAACAAGATCTTTAACAAAATCAAAGCATAAACATATAAAAACCAATATAATTCTTGAAAGTATTCCCCATTTACCCTTTTTGTTATTTGTTAGATATTTATCTGAAATTAAGCCTTCAAATAAAATATTCATACATTTTTTTATTAAGTTGTAAATAATACATTCATGAAATATAAATAAGGAATATCAAGTTGGCAGAACTATTATATTGCTAACAATATATTATTCATTTGTACGTAGAATTTCTGTAACCATGTACCTCCTAAAGTATTCCATTTTGGTAACAGAATAATAAATTACCCCTTCCCAAAGTTAATCAAATTCCATGCCCTAGTCTAGCAAACAGGACAACAACATAACCGATTTTAATACCATTGTCTAATACAATAGAGCTTTTTGTGTAGGTCCGTAGAAAAGACGTAAAAAATATTCTTTTTCAAAACTATTATAAGTTTTATTTCTAAATTGTATTCTTTAGTGTGCAAACAAGACTGTAGAGCGACAAACCAAATCAAAGAATTGCCCATTTATCTTTTTTTGGAATTTGTTAGTTATTTATCTGATTCTTTTAGTTTGAAACGGAAATCACTTTTTAGAAATAAGAAATTAAGCTTTTAAGTAAAACATTTATATAAGTTTTATTATGTTATAAGTAATACATTCATGAAATATAAATTAGGAATATCAAGAAGTATAGTAAGTCAATAAGTTGGCTGAATTATTATATTGCTAACAATATATTATTAAACGTAGAACTTCTGCAACCATGTACCTCCTAAAGTATTCCATTTTGGTGACAGAATAATATACTATTACCACTCCCCCAGAGTTAATCAAATTCCATGTCCCAGTCTAGCAAACAGGACAACAACATAACCAATTTAATACCACAGTCTAATACAATAGAACGTATACAAAGAAAAGACGACGAATAGAAACTCATAGAAAACGGAAATAGAAACGAACTCATAGAAAAGACATAGAATAGTTTTGGAAAATAGTATTTTTTAAGTTTTATTTCTAAGTCTTGATATGTGGAAGTACGTCTTCGTACCCCGTACAAAATTCTTTCCCAGAAGTCGATGAATACTGTGGCTATGCTAATGATAGTAAACTCACGTCGCTGTTACTATGACTACGGAAGAAGACGATAAATGGTAGAACTAATTCAAATAATTAATTAAATTTAATGTTATAGTCTAGAGAAAATAGTAGAATAAATAATAAAACTAGAGGATAAATATTAGAACTAATTCTATTAGTTAATAATCAAATTCCATGTCATAGTCTAGCAAACAGGACAACAACATAATCAATTCAATAGCATAGTCTAATACAATACAGCATTTTGTGCAGGCCCATAGAAAAGACGTAAAAAATACTCTTTTTCAAAACTCTTCTAAGTTTTATTTCTAAGTTTTGATATGGAAGTACGTCTTCGTACCCCATACAAAATCCCTTCCCAGAAACCGATGAATACTGTGGCTATGCTAATGATAGTAGAACTTATGTCGCTGTTACCATGACAACGGAAAAAGAAGATAAACAGTAGAACTAATTCAAATAGTTAATTAATTTTAATGTCATAGTCTAGAGGAAATACTAGAATAAATAGTAGAACTAATTCAACTAGATAATCAAATTTCATGTCATAGTCTAGCAAACAGGAAAACAACATAACCAATTCAATACCATAGTCTAATACAATAGAGCTCGGACCTGAATGGTCAAGTGGCTAGCACTCTGGCGATCGGTACCACAGGTTTAGGTTTCGAGTCCCGGCGATACCATGGATGTTTGTAGTCGTTCGGAATCCACTTTAAACCTTAGGTCGCGGTTTAACATGATCGTAGAGCGTTGCAGAGGTATTGTTACTCCGCGTCCGTAGCTTATCTTCAAGCTACACGCACCTCCTCGATACTGCTCAGTGAGTAACGTCTGTGCAGCGCTTGCCTTAAGGCATCGAAGACAATTGTCTAAGTGTTTGTTGGCTGCATTAGATTAAAAAAATACAATAGAGCTTTTTGTGCATGTCTATAGAAAAGACGTAAAAAATATTCTTTTTCAAAGTTTTATTTCTAAGTCTTGATATGGAAGTACGTCGTCGAACCATACGAAATTCTTTCCCAGAAACCGATGAATACTGTGGCTATGCTAATGATAGTAGAGCTTACGTCGCTGTTACCATGACGACGGAAAAAGGGGATAAATAGTAGAAGAAGAAAAGTTGAGTTGTTTGTGGGCACGAAAAAAATATGAATTCTTTTTTTGGTTGGTTCCCTTAATGCATTTTTTACTCGCGATTATTATTTTCAGCCTTGCACTATGCGATGTTTTCTGCAGTAGATAAAAAGGTAAAAAAGGAGCAGACAAGTAGATATAGAGGCTTTCGTTTCGTTTATTTTTTCTCTGGTTTTGTCGCAGCTATAGATTATGGCCAACCATTTTGTCCATTGTTCGCTAATGTCTTTCTTACGATTTTATGCCTTTTTTTTATGTCTGTACTAGAGTATGTTGCTGATACTGTTTGTAGATTAAGTCATATCGTTTCGCAGCATTAGCAAATGAGTGTGACAAATAAGTCTTTCGGAAAAATATTATAAGGTGTTGAAATAATGACTTTGTTTGTAAATGGATTAATGTTTTAGTCTGGCAATGTAATTCACATTGTTATTACTTAATACTTTTATTTGTAAGTCAAACATTCAATGAACTTAGGAATCAAATAAATATTTGAAAGGTTTGTGTCATATATTAATTTGTGTTAATTATTATTTTTTTTTAATTGTAATCCTACACTCATTTACTATTAACCTTTATCTGGGGAAATACATGTATCTGAAATGTAAAAAAAATATTAATAAAATAATTGCACGAGTTAATTCGAAATATTTGGTTTTTTACATCATTTGACTATTGCGAATTATAAGGTCCACTGTTTGTTTATATCTTGCCTACGATTTTATAATTTTCATGTGCTATATTGGGACATGTTGGCGATGAAGTTTGAAATTAAGTCCTATCGATTAGCAAATTAAGAGTGCTTTATTTTTTTTTTCTAATTGCTAGGTACTTGCACAATATACTCAATACTTCATTGTACATGATACTCATAAGCTGTTGTTGTTGTTATCTATGGCTTTATTGGAAATCAATCCCTACAAATTTGGATACTTATCGTAGAAACAATAAAAAAAAACATATAAACGAACCAAAATTGCAAAGAAATAAGATTAGGGGGACTTTTAGGTAGTCTGACTAACGGGCAAGATACTGAACATCACAAACGCCATCTGGTCTTCAACTTCTTGAAACAGTATCCACAACAATGCCGCCAGCGGATTGAAACTCCGCCTTAATGCTCACCAGCGGCGCACATTGACACTGAGCCAGGAATTTAGCATGCTTAGTAATATAAAAATTATTACCAGATGAATTGAACTGCACAATTATATTAGTTTAGTTTGTCGCTGTACTGTCATTTTGTTCGCAGTTTAGGCTAATTATAACGGAACCAACAGTTTAACGTGCATTCCGAACCACTAACAAACATAAAGCCTGTCGTACTGAAGGCCACAGCTGTAGACAATTGGCCATCAGCCTATGCACAATCATATTGAGTTTTATTCTTAAATCAAACATTATAGAAGTTTAAAAAACTAAATATTAGGAAGATTTCTATTCGTAAATCTTATATTAAAAATATGCATCAATGTTTAATCAAAAGTGATTTTACGTTACGTTATTATTTATAAAATAATTGCTATATCAATGCAGAATTATTACATTTGCATAGTTATACCTAGAGGCTAAGGTCTGGTGCTTGAATTTCGATTTTCCCACTTAAAACTGTAAGCCTTCTGTACGATCGCGCAAGTTCATCTCGTTTTATATAAAAATAATTTCAATTTTTAAGAGCACGCAAATAAACAAACCCCAATAAAAGTTAAACAACGAAATCGATTTAAAGTGCAAAGTTGATTTAAATACTTTTCCCAAAATCTCTGCAGCTTTCCAAACGAGAAAATCCCTCCACCCCCACGTAATAATATTTTCCCAATCCATTTTTCTTCATCCGATTTGTAATGCACGGATTAGGCAAATATTTGTTTATCGAAACGGGGGGGATGTCGCAGAAATTACCAGCCAAGATTTGGTGGGGATGTTGTACTTATTTCATTTCGATAAATAAGATTACCGAATAAACGCATTTACATGAATAATTCCATTTTTTAAAAAGGGAAAAGACTGGAGAAAAAGGTATTTTGTAAAGCACTTTTAAACATCAATGATTTCATCAAAGCGTTTGCCCTGAGATGTTTTTTCATAACGAAATCGTTTCTGTTCTGCGTGATGTAGAAATTTCGTAATTTAGTTTCTTATTTCGTCTTTTCGTTTAATCAGAGGAAATAAGATAAATTATTCTATCCAAAGCATTTCCTGTAAATGGATTCAAATGTTTAAAGGGTAATCTCGTAAAAATGCGTAATTCGAAAACAGTTACAATTTCGTTTCTTGTTTTCAAGTTCGAAATAAATGATATTTAATATTTATTTATCATTATAATGCAATTGGATTTATCTATTTTCTTCTGAACGTCATTCGATATGCTTACCTTTTGAAGCATTTAAAAATATTCATAATAGGAAAATGTGGTTAAAGCATTTTTCATTGTAACGATTATATTTCGAATTAAGTTTTATGATTTAAATGGTTATTCACCTTTTAAAAATCACTTCTATATCATAATACATAGTCGGTTTATTAATATTATCGGATTCAGAAGTTAAATTCAACTATTTTGTAGATTAAATAGTAGTTTGTTTAACTAAATAATAGAACTAATTTAAATAGTTAATTACATTCAATGTCATAGTCTAGAGAAAATACTAGAATAAATAGAAGAACTAAAGGATAAACAGTAGAAAAGAGTTTAAATAGTAGAACTAATTAAATTAGTTAATCAAATTCCATGTCATAATCTAGCAAACAGGAAAACAACATAGCCAATTCAATACCATAGTCTAATATAATAAATTTGGGGCCTGAATGGCCGAGTGACTAGCGCTCTGGCGCTCGGTACACATGTTTGGATGTTGGTAGTGGTTCGGAATCCACTTTAAGCCGTAGGTCCCTGTCTAACAGGATCGTAGAACGTTGCGGAGGTATTGTTACTCTTCGTCCGTAGCTTATCTTCAAGCTACACGCACCTCCTGAGTAGTGCTAAGTGAGTAACGTCGGTGCAGCGCTTGCCTTAAGGTATCGAGGACAATTGTCTAAGTGATTGCCAGCTACATTAGAACAAAAAAAAAATACAATAGAGCTATTTGTGCATGTCCATAGAATAGATGTAAAAAATAATCTTTTTCAAAGTTTTATTTCTAAGTCTTATTATGGAAGTACGTCTTCATACCCCATACAAAATTGTTTCCCAGAAACCGATGAATACTGTGGCTATGCTAATGATAGTAGAGCTTACGTCGCTGTTACCATGACGACGGAAAAAGAGTATAAATAGTAGAAGAAGAAAAGTTGAGTTGTTTGTGGGCACGAAAAAAATATGAATTCTTTTTTTTTTTGGTTCCCTTAATGCATTTTTTACTCGCGATTATTATTTTCAGCCTTGCGCTGTGCGATGTTTTCTGCAGTAGATAAAAAGGTAAAAAAGGAGCAGACAAGTAGATATAGAGGCTTTCGTTTCGTTTATTTTTTCTCTGGTTTTGTCGCAGCTATAGATTATGGCCAACCATTTTGTCCATTGTTCGCTAATGTCTTTCTTACGATTTTATGCCGGTTTTTTTTTATGTCTGTACTAGAGTATGTTGCTGATACTGTTTGTAGATTAAGTCATATCGTTTCGCACCATTAGCAAATGAGTGTGACAAATAAGTCTTTCGGAAAAATATTATAAAGTTGTTGAAATAATGACTTTGTTTGTAAATGGATTAATGTCTGTGTCTCGCAATGTAATTCGCATTGGTTTTCCTTAATTTCGAAATACTTTTATTTGTAAGTCAAATATTCAGCGAAATTAGGAATTAAATAAATGTTTGAAAGATTTGTGTTTTGAAATCCTATATTAATTTGCATTCATTAATTTTTTTTAATTAAATACTACATTCATTTAGTATTTCCTTTATTTGGGGATATACATGCATCTCGAAATGTAAATATATATATATATATTGATAGTACAATAATTGCTCAAATTAATTCGAAATATTTTTGTATAGTATTTGTTCTCGGTGCCACAGGTTTCGGGTTCGAGCCCCGGCGGTGCCATGGATGTTTGTAGTGGTTCGGAATCCACTTTAAGCCGTAGGTCCCGGTCTCCTATCCCTGTAAGAGCGTTACGGAACAGAAGTTCTTCTACCTACGAGTGCTCCATCAGAACAGAAGCTGCACCCATCTTCCCTCCTTCCGTGAGGGATGGGACAGTATTTGTTTATGGCAAATTATTCGATCCATTGTTTGCTAATGTTTTGCCAACAATTTTATAGTTTTTCTATGTTATATTGGATGTGAAAGAGATGAAATTTGAAATTTAATCCTACCGATTCCAGTCCCGAGCAACAGAAGTAGATGGGCTTTATTCATTTTCTCTGTCTTACAAAAAACACACATATCAGAGTTCACACTCCTATTTTGGACAGACGTTTGGCCATTCAGTCGTGTCCAATTCTCAATCTAGAATTGGGAACAACCTCTTTGCGAATTTTTCCACTCAATTTTTTCCAGTCATACTCATCTATTTTATCCAGACATACTTTAGACGTACTCATGGATGGAAAGATGACATTGCACCGTATTGCTGAAGAAGGAGGGTATTGAATTCCGGTAGGATTATAAGGGGAACTACCCCGAATTAACAGATCGTGAGAAAAACCGGAATACTCCCACCAGGTAGACTGATTAACAGGGCAAGATGCTGAGCATCACAAACGCCATCTAGTCTACTACTTTTTGAAACTGTCTACAAAAATGCCGCTAGTGGATTGAACCTCAGCCCTAATGCTCACCAGCGACGCACGTTGCCACTGAATCACGAGTCAGGTATACATATATAATAATTATTACCAAATGAATTGACCTGCACAATCATATTCAGTTTTATTCCAAAATCACGCATTATGGAAATTAAAACAAAACAACTAAATATGAGAACGGGTCTGATGGCCGAGTGACTAGCGCTCTAGCGCTGCTGGCCACAGAGTCCTGGCAGTGCCATGAATGTTTGTAGTGGTTATGAATCTACTTTAAACCGTACGTCCCGTTCAAATATGACTGGTGGCAGCCCTATCTCGTAAAAAAAGAATCTCTTGTCTCGAAATCTGCCAGTAGGCAGACGGCCTTGTCCCATCATGAGGTTGTTCCGTCACTGATGTTTATGATGATGATGAAATATTAGGAAGATTTGTATTTTTAAATTTTATATTAAAAACAACATGCATCAATGCTTAATCAAATATGATTTGATATATAATTATTAATACATTAGTTACTATATTAATAATTTGAAATGTTAAATTACTTCTTTTGCATAGTTATCTCCAGAGGCTAAGATTTGATACGTGAATTCTGATTCTTCCACTTAAAACTGCAAGCCTTCTGTATGATCGCGCAAGTTCATCTACTTTTATATAAAAATCTCCAATTTTTAAGAGCACGCAAATAAACAAAGCCCAATAAAAGTTAAACAACGAAATCGATTTAAAGCGCAAAGTTGATTTAAATACTTTTCCCAAAATCTCTGCAGTTTTCTCAAACGAGAAATTAACTCAAAAAAAAAAAAAAAAACCCCCCTCCCCCACACGTAAAAATATTTTCCCAATCCATTTTTCTTCATCCGATTAGCAATGCACGGATTAGGCAAATATTTGTTTATCGAAACGGGGGTAAGGGGTGTCGCAGAAATTACCAGCCAAGATTTGGTAGGGAGGGTGTACTTATTTCACTTCGATAAATAACATTACCGAATAAACGCATTTACATGAATAAATCCATTTTTTAAAAAGGGAAAAGACTGGAGAAAAAGGTATTTTGTAAAGCACTTTTAAACATCAATGATTTCATCAAAGCGTTTGCCCTGAGATGTTTTTTCGTCGTCTTAATCGTTTTCTGTTCTGCGTGATGTAGAAATTTCGTAATTTAGTTTCTTATTTTCTGCTCTAATATTCGACGGGCTTTTCGTTTAATCAGAGGAAATAAGATAAATTATTCTACTCAAAGCATTTCATGTAAATGGATTCAAATGTTTAAAGGGTAATCTCGTAAAAATGCATAATTCGAAAACAGCTACAATTTCGTTTCTTGTTTCCAAATTCGAAATAAATGATATTTAATATTTATTTATCATTATAATGCAATTGAATTTATCTTTTTTACTTCTGAATGTCATTTGATACGCTTTACTTTACCTTTTGATGCATTTAAAAATATTTGTAATAGGAAAATATGTCTAAAGTATTTTTTATTGCAACGATTAAAAATAAATTTCGAATTAAGTATTATGTTTTAAATGGTTATCAACTTTTTAAAAATCACTATATTATAATATATCAATGGTTTATTGATATTAAAGAGTTCAGAAGTTAAATTCAGGTTTTATGATTAAAATGCTTATTACACTTTTAAAAATCATTTTTATAAAATATATCAATGGTTTATTAACATTAAGGAGTTCAGGAACTAAATTCAAAAATAAGATTTATGATGTAAATGCCTGTTACCCCTTTAAAAATCGCTTTTATATAATATAATGATTTATTAAAATTACTTCGAAACATAAATTGTATTGAATAACATTGGCTTATTTTGATAAGGAGATCCATTAAATTCAGGTATATTTCAATGAAGTCCACTTTTTATTATACAATCCAGCGTTAGCCAGGTTTGAAGAAACGAGGAAACCAGTAAAAGTTTTACGCTTAACAGTACTGAGGTTGAATGTACCCATTTTTGCAACTTTTTGGTATAAATTCAAACTATATTGAAGATTCGTTAAAAAATAAAGTTTCGCCATCAGTATTATTTGATTAATTGTGCTATGAAGGTTTAAATTCAAACACTTTTATTTGTAATTTTGAAGGCAACTCACCCTGCTTTTAGAACAATTTAGTATAATATTTGAATTAAGTTTTGAATATTTTCAATTTCTAATGTTTTATGTTCATTTTTTGTTCAAATTTAACAAATAATAAATACTAATGCATTAAAAATACCTCTTTGATATGCGTTAAAAATAATAATATGGAGTTAAAATATTTGATATTAGAAACATCTTCAATAGCTAACACCCGGTCTCTCTCTTTGATGTCAGAAATTCTCATTTTTCAGGTAGTTGCAAGAAATGAGAAAAAACCGTGATTTTTTATATCATTTACCTTATTACCGAAATCGCCTTTGCATCAAGATATCAAAGGATATTTTCTGAGTCTATTTGTATTGATCTGTACACATTTGGAAACTCAGCAGGCATTGCCAAGAAAAACTTGCAACCATGAAAAATATTCATATAACTGTGGCTTATTTGGCACAAATTCCGAAATCTGGAGTGCCCTCGAAAAATGGCTAATGCATTCAACCAGAAACCTTCCGAAAACTATTGAAGTTTCAAAAATTTCTCCGAGAAATATGTTTATTGAAGAAAAGTTCTTTCCTCGTAAAAGTTCTATGGCAAGGCAGAATATTAGGAACGTGTTTCGAAATTTTTATGCACCCAAAAATGCCCAAATAAGTTACCTGATTTTCTTCTTATAGCATACGTTATGGAAGGAGACGTAAAGATGAAATATGGAATATCTAGCATACATATATATGCATATATAAGACGCTGAAACATGTGGTGTTCTATTTCAAAAAGAAAATGTTAGTTTACTAAAGGCTACTAAAATTTTAGAACTAAAGTAGTTTTAAAAAGAACTTTATTTTAAGAAACAAATAAACCAGTATGCATGAAATTTTCTAACAAGGCCTTGTTTTGATGGTATTCGAGAATCTTAAAAAAAATTCTCATTTAACACTGAAATTCTACAACACTGCCTCATTCTTATAAGGCTGTATAAAAAGGACAAATTATATAATAAAGCTTACTGCATCATAGCGCAAAAGAGGTCTCAGATTATAATTAGCTAGCAGCATCAATTGCTGTCATTGCTTTCAGAAGCGACAACATGTGTAAGGTGTCTATCATGAAACAAGGCGTCAATCATCAATAGTCATGCTGCCTCATAGGAGATGTTTTGATTTTCTTCAATGCGAGATGTAAATACTAGACTTTAAGCACTTTGTCTTCTCGTATGATAAGGGAAACTCATACCCTTATCATACGTTGAGGGCTCTTCGTGGCACACATATGTGGGACATGAGATTCCCCCAATCTTTATAATTAGACCTTTCAACTAATTTAAAAATCCGAACACTGGAATGGATCTAATACACTACAATTTCCACATAAGTATTCAGTTTATCTTTTAATTAAAATACGGTAAAGAAAAGATATGGGAATTATTACATAAATGATAATTTATATAAACAAAGAAATTAATATTATATCTCTATTAGTTTTATTAATAAAATATCACAATTTGGAGTATAAACAATTCGAATTTTTTTTTATTTTAGCATAATTATATTCCTAAATAGTTCTACATAAACTTGATACATTATTACGAATCCTAATATTTTTTTGTTAAGATTCTTTACAAAGAAGGAAGTTTATAAAGCAAAAATGAACAGAAATAATACAGCTCCTACAGAATTTTTTCTATTACGAAAGAATGTCTTGAGGAAGACACTTTTGTTGTTTGACCCAGACATTTTGTCTTGGACAAGACACTTTTGTTTCTCTTAGCAGATTACAACGTCTAAAAAACACAACTATGAAAAACTTCCATGCATTTGTCTAGGAGAAAACACTGAAATACTTTTAGCTAGTGAACTAAGAAGAACGTATACAAACAGCGACCTTGATTAATCCATAACCCTGGGTGATACAGCTTTTTCTAGCCTTGACAGGGAGTTTTACAGTGGTGAAGAACTTCAAGTTTTTTCAAAACAATTTATATTCAAGTCTGTATTTTGTACAGAGGGACTAGTTGATATCAAGTTCTCAATATTGTGATATTTCCGATCATAAATCAATAAACTGATATTTGTGATTTACTAATATATCATATATAATACCAATAAACTAATAATATTTTATTAATAATATCAATATATATATTTGAATGGAAAATTTTTAAAATGAAATATTTGATTTTTGTTATGAATTTTTGAAAATTAACGAAAGCATAATTCTAATTTCAATAAAATATTGATAATTGATTTATTTTAACTGTTGAATACAGTGCAAAAGATTTTATTCAATGAGAATAGTATTTCAATTTTTTTTTTCACGAATATAGCGAGTTCATGAAAATGACTTTTTCATGACTTTTTTGAAATTTTTTACAAAACGAGTAATATAAAAACAAATTTTTTAAAGTCAATTCCCTCTTTTTTTTCACTCTATTGCAGAAAGTCCTTTATAAATAATTTTAATTCACTTTTTTTAAGTTTATCTGGTGCTATCTATTGGTAGATATATGGAACTTAAATCTAAAAAAAATTTTAATTAATTAATTAAATTTAATTAATTAGTTTTAGTTAATGAATTAATATGAATTAATATTAAAAAAAACTGCATTAATATCCAGTGTCATCCACTACAAGTTCAAAAAAATGTATTTGAACTTGAGTGGATGAATAAAAAGTATTTTATTAACGATTGAAAATTTGAATAAGATATATATAGGAAGAGTGTTACCTAATAGAAGGAATTGAAAAAAAAAAAAAGAACAGCAATCTCGAATTACAGCAAAATAATAAAAGCAAACATATTAGGCTATATTTCAAATTTAATTAAAAACTTTTTGATCATTTAAAATTAAAAAATATAGAATACATTAACAAGAATACTCAAACACGATCGTTTCAAATTTCAAACGTAAAAAATTTAAGAATAATAATATCCAGAAAATAAGCTAAATTAAAATCAAACGATTTTTTATATTATTGCCAATTTGTAGTTACATTATTTTAAAAATTGAATAATATATATTAAATGAATAATAAAAATATTTGATAATAAAATTATAATTATTATTAATTAAATGAATAAAAATAATGAATAATTGAATGAATAAAATAATTAATAATCATTAATTAATTAATAATTAGTTATGAGAAAAAACGGATTATTAGCTAATTATTAATTAATTAATGATGAGCAAATGAGAAGAAAGAGCAGCATGAATATATGAATATTTCTCCCGTATAAAACTAAAATTAATTAATTAAATTTAAGGAATCAATTAATATTTGAAAAAACTGTATTAACATCCAGTGTCATCCACTACAAGTTAAAAAAAATGTATTTGAATTGGAGTGGATGAATAAAATGTATTTTATGAACGATTGAAAATTTGAACAAGAAATATATAGGGAGAGTGTGAGCGAATAGAAGGAATTTAAAAATATATGTGTAAAATGGATAAGTTTGATATATTTGTGTAATATATATATATATATATATATATAATATATATATATATATATATATATATATATATATATATATATATATATATACATACTGCATACTATTACTTTCACTACATATACTACATACATTTATATATGGATTACATATGTTGTCATTATGTATTAAATACAAAAACATGAATAACAAAAGCCCATATCCTTCAGTTAGTTTTCAATAAACCTTACCAAACTGAATACCTCTCTAAAATAATGGATTTTTCAAACTTTTAAAAACCAATCACGATAAAGCAGCAAACGGTACAGCACACAGTGTATAAATTTCGACGAGAAACAACAACCATCCAATTCTGATGTCTCTACCACATGAATAAGTAAAAGAAGCAAACGATTCGAAATCGTCGCCACGGGCGTTCCTATTTATCTTCGAACATTCCAAAACGCGCGCGACTTTGCCAAGTCATTATTTATTTACAGGCCAATCTGGCGTGGACGTTCGAATCTTGAAACATTCCAATTTACCCTTCATTGAATTTTTAACGAGATCTTCCCTGGGTGGAAGTATATATCCTTTTCCATATTGATTTCCAAAGCAGCACAAACCAGTAATAATAAAGCATCAAAATATCAACATTGTCTATACGGGTCTTGGCTGCAAGATTAATCGCTTGAATGCCTATTAGTCTTCTGGGCTTCGTGGAATAAACAATAGAGGGCGCTTCGGTTCATTAATTTAAGGTTTGCGGGATGTTCTTGTCAGTGCCTTTTGCATTAAAAACTGATGTCCCCCTACAACTCAGCCCCCTTTTCTTCAAGGGTTATTTATTTCTGGTGAGGTGAAAATTATCTTCCAGCGCCACCATGATTCATTAAGGTTTTGATGACTTATTTCTGGGCTCTTGTTCGATATTGCTCTGCTGAAAAGGTTTTTTGATTAAGTTAGGTTATCGCCTTAGGGTTAAGAAAGGTTATTAAAATCTTCACACACAACTATCTTGATGTTTCGTTATATATTATTCGAAAGAATGCATGTATTGTAGTGTCGAATTTATAAAGAATGGTTAATTAATCCTTAGAAGTTGGTGTAGGGTGAATAGTTTTTCAAGGCAAATAAAGTCATGATAAATCATATTCTTTTATATAATTGTGCATAAAAATGTAAACTATTCAAAAAGAAATTAAAGAAACAAAATTCAAATATTTTTTTATGTCAAAATATTGCAACTTTCTTTTAAGTTCATGGTTAATGAAATGTTTTTAGAATATTGTAGTAATATTTTAATAAAAAATTGTAATAAATAAAGATATAATAAACTTTTGTACAACTGTTTACTTTAGACTTTGTAGACAACTGTTTACTTTTTCATAATCGACATGATTTTAAAAAACTCATAAATAAAATAATGTATCAAAATGTTTTATGAAAAGTAAAAGCACAATATTCATATATGATTTTCTCATAATGATAATTAACAGAGAACTAATATTTTGTAATTCTTTATTTATTGTTATTCTACCATAGTTGATTGATCAACCATTTGTTTGCAAATATCAATAAAGATATTGCTATTCAATTTATTTACGAACAATATTTCGGAGAAAAATTATAAAAAATTGAAAGAAAGTATTTCAAAATAAATTAAGAGAAAAAAGAATTTTGTGTGAATAACAACCAAAAAAATATTACTTTATTAGTATCTAGATTATTATTATTTATGATTATTTGATAAAATTAAAAAAATGTGCTCTGAATGAAATAAAAGAAATATCAAAAAATGTATTTAATTTCTATTGCTTTAATATTCTCAAGAAAAAAATTTAAATCATGTATTTGATATTTAAAATAAAATATAATTATGTTATGTTAGTTTCACACACAAATGTCTTGATGTTTTGTTATATATTATTCAGAAGAATGCGTGTAGTATTGTAGCGTCGAATTTATAAAGAATGGTTAATGAATTCTTCTGAGATGTAGGGTGAATAGTTTTTCAAGTTATAGGTAAATAAAATCAGGATAAATTCTACTCTTTTACAATAATTGAGCATAAAAAAGTAAATAGTTCGAAAAGACATTGAAAGAAATGAAATTCCAATCATTTTTATGTCAAAATACTACAACGTTCTTTTAAGCTCATGGTTAATGAAACTTTTTTAGAATATTGTAGTAATGCATATTTTGATAAAAAAAAAATTTGATAAATAACAATATACCCAAGTTTTATATAACTATTTAATGTAAAGCTCATGATTAATGTAAAGTTTATAGAATATTGTAGTAATGGATATTTTGATAAAAAGATTGTAATAAATAAAAATATAACCAACTTTTATACAACTGTTATTTTAGACTTAAATTACAACGATCGATACATTCTGCGTGAATTATTGTAAAAAACTCAGGAAAAGAAATATATAAAAAGTAAATGTATCACAATATTTTGTGAAAAGTAAAAGCACAATATTCATATCACATGATTTTCTCATAATGATAATTAACAGAGAACTAACTTTTATTTTTATTCTTGTTTTATTGTTAATCTAAAATAATTGATTGATAAATAATTTGTTTGCAAGTATCAATGAAGATATTGCTATTAAATTTATTTACAAACAATATTTCAGGAATAAAATATTATTTAAAAAAATGATAGGAAGTATTTCAAATTAAAAAAGGGAAAGACGAATTTTGTGTAAATAATTTGCAAAAAAAAAAAAAAAAAAAAAAATTTTTAACTGTATCATTATTTTGATTAATTCTTTAATTTGGTAAAACAAGATGTGCTTTGACAGAAATATCAAAAAGTTAATATAACTTCTATAGTCTTAATATGCTCAAGAAAACAACCTAAATTATGTATTTGATATATAAAATAAAATGTATATTAGTTTGCTTGTCGAGTAGTTAGTATGCTATATTAGTTTGTTAGCAAAGAGATAATTATTTATAACTGCAGTATGCAGGTTGGGCAACCAGATTGTAACTGAGTGTGATTGGGTTGAAATAATTGAGGTTAAGATTGGAGAACTCACAACTTTATTGACACACGCACAAACACCATACACATGCAATATTTAAAAATATAAAGATGTATAATTATAGATTCATGGAAGGATTTCACTTCTAAGCCGAAAGCCCTATACTCAGGTAGGCGCGGGATGCTCGAAATATAATTCCTTTTTAGGTTAGAGTCTGTAAGCCAACTGACCATTTCTCCTGAACGCCACAGGGGGCACTCTCCAATACGTAGGAGGAAGCATGGTTGCATAATATTATAACTTGTTAATGTCAAATAAATAATATGCAAAAAGTCTACTATCATGGAAAGGTAAAGATAAATTTAGGGAAAAAAATAATTAAAAAAAAATCACAAATTGCCAACATTGAAAACCTTTTTACTTTATAAATGTAAATTTAGTGTATGAATTTTGAGATTTTTCATATTTATTTTGCACATAATTGAAATATACAAAAATAAACAATATATTTGAATGACAAATGTTTTCTTAAATTAAAGCAAAATTATAAACACTTTTTATGATAATTAATACTATGGAAATTCACAGATATTAATATTTCTATTATTATTTCAATCATTAATAGACGTGATGTTCTTGTCTTTAATATGTTGTATTTGAACCACTATATTTTGTAAATATTTTTTCAGTTGTTTTTTTCCTTATTGTTCATTTGTTTTCAAACTAGATTAAACTATTACGCAAAGATTAATTATTACTTTAAACATCACTTCCAGAATTACATAAAAATAATTCAATGGAAAATAAATTACTTGGTTCTAGCAGAATCATAGTACGCTATATGGAATCTCATTACATGTAGTAAACCAAGTTTTATTTACTTGCTAATGCAATTTTTGGCCGTTGTTGCCAAAACATGGAAAGAAATGGCGAATTTGGAAGTTACTAACACCCCTTTGCGCTGTTGCCATATAATTAATAATAAACATTTCCCCCTGTTCAAGACAAGTTGAACCTAAAATATTTAAATAAATAAATAAGTAGAGTTGAGCAGATGTTTTTTTATTCTTTTATTTTAGTTTAGTTTTTCATTATTTTCTGTATACGATCAAAACGGTTTTAATCACCAATTCTCTTGTTGGAAAACTTCTTCGAAAAGCAGATTAAAAATTTTTGCCTAATATGCGGGTTGAAAATCTTTCTAAATAATAAATCATCCTTATACTTTCAGAAAAATATTTCGATGGAGGGGTAGATTTTTTTTTTCTTTTTATTTTTATTCCTTATTTTTAAGAAGTAGGGGGAAGCTTTAGGGAAAATTTTTTAAATGAATGAAATAAAAATACCGTAAATACTATAGAAAAAGTTTTTTCCCTTTTAATCCCCAAGTAGGGAGAAAGTTATAATATGCGTTGATTCCTTCTGTCAACATCAGATTAAAGCTGCTCGTATGACGGTTGCAGACGACTTTCTTCAGCATTTGAAACTACTGCCAGAATAACAGAAGAACAAAAAAAGAATGTTAATAAATTAATGTTTACGTAAGCTTTAACCAAATATTTATATAAAGCTTTTTGTGACGTCTTTTTTTGGTTGTTTAATTTAGAAAAATATAAATTATGCAGATATAAGTTCGAATTCATTCATTTTATCAAATTTAATATGTTTTTTAATTTTATAATGTATTTTTTATTACTTAACAGAATAAATTATTAAAAAAAAAACACGTAAAAATAAGTTTTCTTTTAAGACATTATGAATAATTATTTATATAAGTCCATTTGTCACTTAAATATATAAATATATAAGTGTATATATTTATATATTTAAGTGTATATTTAAGTATATATTTATATATTTAAGTGAGTTATTTGTATATTTATATATTATATATTTATGTAATATATATTTATTTAAGTATATTTGCCACTTTTTTTCTGTATATATCACGAATATCTTTTTCGTACGCTTTTAATTATTGATGTTTCGCTGATTTTGTAATTAATATGGATTTTGATCACAAATAACAGATTTACAATAAATATACCTTTTCTTTTAAATCAAAAGATAAGAGCTGAGTCAAGTTATTCCTTATATCTTAAGACAGTTTTTGAATTCATGTTTAGATTGTAATAAATATCTGAATTATAGCTATCATGTATTATAATTATTCTATCATTATCCTATATTTTTTTGCGCTTAATAATTTATAAGTAAATTCAAGCCTTCAGTATACGCGATGTTATTGTATTTCAAATGTATTTAAACCACTATAGTTTATAATTTTTTTCCTTAGTGTTCATTTGTTTCCAATATAGATTAAAGTATTACGCAAAGATTAACTATTACTTTAGACATCACTTCCAGAATTACATCAAAATAATTCAATAGAAAATAAATTACTTCGTTCTAGAAGAACCACAGCACGCTAAATGGAATCTCATTACATGTAGTAAACCAAGTTTTATTTACTTGTTAATGCAATTTTGGACCGTATGCTTTGTTGCCAAAACATGGAAAGAAATGGCGAATTTGGAAGTTACTAACACCCATTGCGCTGTTGCCATATAATTAATAATAAACATTTCCCCCTGTTCAAGACAAGCTGAACCTAAAATATTTAAATAAATAAATAAGTAGAGTTGAGCAGATGTTTTTTTTTTAATTCTTTTTTTTTAGTTTAGTTTTTCATTATTTTCTGTATACAATCAAACGGTTTTAATCACCAAGGCTTTTCTTAGAAAACTTCTTCGAAAAGCAGATTAAAAATTTTTGCCTAATATGCGGGTTGAAAATCTTTCTAAATCATAAATCATCCTTATACTTTCAGAAAAATATTTCGATGGAGGGGTAGATTTTTTTTTTATTTTTATTTTTATTCCTTATTTTTAAGAAGTAGGGGGAAGCTTTAGGGAAAATTTTTTAAATGAATGAAATAAAAATACCGTAAATACTATAGAAAAAGTTTTTTCCCTTTTAATCCCCAAGTAGGGAGAAAGTTATAATATGCGTTGATTCCTTCTGTCAACATCAGAGTAAAGCTGCTCGTATGATGGTTGCAGACGACTTTCTTCAGCATTTGAAACTACTGCCAGATTTTGTGATGGAATACTAGAAATAACAGAAGAACAAAAAAAAAAGAATGTTAATAAATTGATGTTTTCGTAAGCTTTAACCAAATATTTATATAAAAGCTTTTTGTGACATCTTTTTTTGGTTGTTTCAATTTAGAAAAATACAAATTCTGCAGGTATAAATTCGATTTAATTCAGTTTATCACATTTAATATGTTTTTGAATTTCATTGAGTATTTTTTATTTCTTAACGCAATAAATTAGAAAAAAAAACACATCATAAAAATAAATTTTCTTTTAAGTCATTGTGAATAATTATTTATGTAAGTCTATTTGTTGCTTATATATTTATTTATATAAGTATTATATATTTATTTAAGTATATTTGTATTTTTTTTATATATATCAAGAACAGCTTTCTCATACTCTTCTAATGTTTGTGGTTTCACTGATTTTGTAATTAATATCGATTTTTATCACAAATAAAAGGTTTACAATAACTATTCATCTTCTTTTAAATAAAAAAAATAAAGAGTTCTATCAAATTATTTCTTATATCTTGAGACAGTTTTTGAATACATGTTTAGATTATAATAAATATCTGAATTATAGCTGTGTTGTTTTAATAATTGTCTATCATTATTCTATACTTTTTTGTGCTTAATAATTTATAAGTAAATTCAAGCCATCAGTATACATGATATTATTGTATTTAACATGTTGTATTTCAGCCACTATATTTTGTAAATATTTTTTTCAGTTATTTTTTTCCTTATTGTTCATTTGTTTTCAAAATAGATTAAACTATTACGCAAAGATTAACTATTACTTAAAACATCACTTCCAGAATTACATAAAAATAATTCAATTGAAAATAAATTACTTCGTTCTAGAAAAACCATAGCACGCTATATGGAATCTCATTACATGTAGTAAACCAAGTTTTATTTACTTGCTAATGCAATTTTGGGCCATATGCTTTGTTGCCAAAATATGGAAAGAAATGGCGAAATTGGAAGTTACTAACACCCCTTGCGCTGTTGCCATATAATTAATAATAAACATTTCCCCCTGTTCAAGACAAGTTGAACCTCAAATATTTAAATAAATAAATAAACAGATGAGCAGATGTTTTTTTATTTTAGTTTAGTTTTTCATTATTATTTTCTGTATACGATCAAACGGTTTTAATCACCAAGTCTCTTGTTGGAAAACTTCTTCGAAAAGCAGATTAAAATTTTTGCCTAATATGCGGGTTGAAAATCTTTCTAAATAATAAATCATCCTTATACTTTCAGAAAAATATTTCAATGGAGAGGTAGATTTTTTTTCTCTTTTTCTTTTTCTTTCTTATTTTTAAGAAGTAGGGGGAAGCTTTAGGGAAAACTTTTTAAATGAATGAAATAAAAATACCGTAAATACTATAGAAAAAGTTTTCTTCCCTTTTAATCCCCAAGTAGGGAGAAAGTTATAATATGCGTTGATTCCTTTTGTCAACATCAGATTAAAGCTGCTCGTATGACGGTTGCAGACGACTTTCTTCAGCAATTGAAACTACTGCCAGATTTTGCGGCGGAATACTAGAAATAACAGAATAACAAAAAAAAAAAAAAAAAAAAAAAAAAAAAAAAAAAAAAAACGAATGTTAATAAATTAATGTTTTCGTAAGCTTTAACCAAATATTTATATAAAGCTTTTTGTGACATCTTTTTTTGGTTGTTTCAATTTAGAAAATAAAAATTCTACAAATATAAATTCCAATTCATTCCTTTTATCACATTTAATATGTTTTTGAATTTTATACCCTATTTTTTATTACTTAACAGAATAAATTATTTAAAAAAACACGTTATAAAAATAAGTTTTCTTTTAAGTCATTGTGAATAATCATTTATATAAGTGAATAAATTTAGAATCATTTGCCTATAAGTTTTTGCATTCTTACTATTGTTATTATTATTATTATTATTTGTATATATTACGAATATCTTTTTGATACGCTTTTAATATTTGTGGTTTCTCTGATTTTGTAATTATATCGATTTTGATCACAAATAAAAGATTTACATTAAATATACATTTTCTTTTAAATCAAAAGATAAGAGCTGGATCAAGTTATTCCTTATTGTATCTTAAGCCAATTTTTGAATTCATCTTCAGATTGTAATAAATATCTGAATTATAGCTATTATGTATTAATATTTGTCTATCATTATTCTATACTTTTTTGTGCTTAATAACTTATAAGTAAATTCAAGCCATCAGTATACATGATATTATTGTGTTTAACATGTTGTACTTCAGCCACTATATTTTGTAAATATTTTTTTCAGTTATTTTTTTCCTTATTGTTCATTTGTTTTCAAAATAGATTAAACTATTACGCAAAGATTAACTATTACTTAAAACATCACTTCCAGAATTACATAAAAATAATTCAATAATAAATTACTTCTTTCTAGAAAAACCATAGCACGCTATATGGAATCTCATTACAAGTAGTAAACCAAGTTTTATTTACTTGCTAATGCAATTTTGGACCGTATGCTTTGTTGCCAAAACATGGAAAGAAATGGCGAATTTGGAAGTTACTAACACCCATTGCGCTGTTGCCATATAATTAATAATAAACATTTCCCCCCTGTTCAAGACAAGTTGAACCTCAAATATTTAAATAAATAAATAAACAGATGAGCAGATGTTTTTTTATTTTAGTTTAGTTTTTCATTATTATTTTCTGTATACGATCAAAACGGTTTTAATCACCAAGTCTCATGTTGGAAAACTTCTTCGAAAAGCAGATTAAAATTTTTGCCTAATATGCGGGTTGAAAATCTTTCTAAATAATAAATCATCCTTATACTTTCAGAAAAATATTTCGATGGAGGGGTAGATTTTTTTTTCTTTTTTTTTTTCTTTCTTATTTTTAAGAAGTAGGGGGAAGCTTTAGGGAAAACTTTTTAAATGAATGAAATAAAAATACCGTAAATACTATAGAAAAAGTTTTTTCCCTTTTAATCCCCAAGTAGGGAGAAAGTTATAATATGCGTTGATTCCTTCTGTCAACATCAGATTAAAGCTGCTCGTATGATGGTTGCAGACGACTTTCTTCAGCATTTGAAACTACTGCCAGATTTTGTGATGGAATACTAGAAATAACAGAAGAACAACAAAAAAAAAGAATGTTAATAAATTAATGTTTACGTAAGCTTTAACCAAATATTTATATAAAGCTTTTTGGGACATCTTTTTTGGTTGTTTCAATTTAGAAAAATAAAATTTATGCGGATATAAAATCGAATTCATTCGTTTTATCACATTTAAATTTTTTTTGAATTCATTAAATATTTTTTATAGCAGAATAAATTTTTTTTAAAAATAAGTCATAAAAATAAGTTTTCTTTTAAGTCATTGTGAATAATTATTTATATAAGTGGATTAATTTAGAAACATTTGCTTATAAGTTTTTGCTTTTTTTTTTTATTATTATTATTATTATTATTATTTGCATATATTACGAATATGTTTTTCATACTCTGCTAATGTTTGCGGTTTCACTGACTTTGTAATTAATATCGATTTTAATCATAAATAAAAGGTTTTACAAAAAAAAAAATGCATTTACTTTTAAATAAAGAGATAAGAACTGGATCAAGTTATTCCTTATATCTTGAGTCAGTTTTTGAATACATGTTTGGATTATAAAAAATATCTGAATAATAGCCATAATGTACTAATATTTAGTCTATTATCATTCTATATTTTTTATGCTTAATAATTTATAAGTAAACTTACGGTTTTTCAATATAATATTATTTTAAATATTGACATCAATTATTTTTATAGGACCCAGATATATTCACTGCATGGCAATATGAAATTTGAATACAATATAAAAAAATTATCAATAAAAATGAAATCAAACTAAAGTGTTTAAATTAATTTTATATTAAAATGTAGCTGTAAATTCAATATTTAAATTTTATTAATAAAACTTTATAATATATTAATAATTTCATATTTAATTTTCGATCTTAAAAAAGGAATATTCATCAGTTTTTAGTCTTTTTAAAAATTACGTCTCTTTACTAAGTATTTTCAACAACTTTTTGTGAATAAATTGTTTTTACGTTCTGAAATATTAGTTTTTAAACAGTATACATATTTGTAGTAAAAATGCTTCATATTTTACTTTTGGAAACTTCCCTTATCCATTTGATTTGTTTTTACTAATTAATATCCAACATTTTATTTGGCTCTAACTAGTTTAAAGATAAATTTATTACAAAATTTGAGAAATAACTTTTTCGTAAAAAAATAGCATTGATATATTATATTTGTATTGGATTAATTTAATTCGTGGACCAAATTTTTGTAAAAAGATAAAATTTCACTTCACTTTAACTGATTCAAACGTTTTATAAAAAATATATTTTTTGTTCCCTTGTGATGGTTTTATTTATTTTGTCCAGCAGTACAAATCCTAGTTTATTCTGTAATAAAATAAAATTCTTTTTTTTCTTCTTTTTCTCTCTTGCCATTGGAAACAAAAAAAAATATTTTGCTTTGTTTTGGTTTTTGTAGAAAGAATTTCTTCTCTTTTTAATTTATTTAACCATTGCTTAAAAATGTATTTTATTTGACTTAATAAAAACATTGAAAACATTAAAGAAATAAAAACATTGAATGAAAAAAGCATTATTTTTAGTAAGCCGAGCTGTTTATATAAATAAAGGCATTCAATATCGCAAAAGTAAAACATGTGACATCATAAAATGTGCCTTTACTCTCTTTGAAAGGAAAATGTGTTATTTTTTCATCAACGCAATTATCTTTAATTAACGAAAATCTTTTCTATTAATAGTCTGTGGATAAAAGAATGTTTTCTTTTATATCTTTGAAATATATTTATTTTATGTAGGAGATAAGCTAAAGTACTTTCCTTGAGGGGTTTTTTTTTTTCGGGGAGGGGGGGAGTTTTGAATCTCAAAAGACTGCTATTTTGGATCTTTCAAGTTTTTTGGTTATTCAAAAATATTAATTATTGTTAAGTAATTTAAAATATTAAATGAAATAGTTTTATTTTATTATTTGAGTTAATTTAAATAAAATATTTATAAATATAAAAATACAATTATTTATTTATATATATATTAATATTTATTAAATTTAATAAAATATTATTGATCAAATAATTTTTTTTATAACCGCTTAAATAATTATATTCATATTATTAAAAATATTAGGAATGATGAATATTATGAATCATTTTAAATTAAAGATAAACTTCAATCATGTTCCAGATTTGTTTATTTTGTATTGTTTATTTATTTCAATTATTTTCAATAATATTGATACAAAATTATATAATTTAAAATTAAATTGTTTATTTACGTGTGCAAACAATATAGTAATATATATGTGGTATTAAATCCCCTAATCCATTAAATGATATATCAAATTAAGTAGACTCTGTTACTGGCAACAGACAAATGTTGCGCTTTTCTTAGATTGGAAGATCTGACGAAGACCGCTGTGGGCATTTTTGTGATAATAGACATTGATTTTGTTAACTTGAAAACAGTAACTCCATGTTTTTTTATAATAAAAGATTTGCTAAAAATAATACAAAACACTATAGTATTTTGCATATATGTATAAACAAAGTGCCAGGCTACTGACCATTATGTCATTAGACATCCAGCTCCCCCATACTTCCAATTAGCCTAAAGTGTGTACAAAATGAACGTAGAGCGACAAACTAAATCTAAACCCCCATACTTCCTGCTTCCTTATGGCCAATTGGCTAGCGCTCTGGTCTTTGGTACCACAAGCTTCAGATTCGAATCTTGTCATCTTAATTGGCTTTATTTTTCGTTGTGATTTCGAACTCATTGGCACTATAACGTATGTGAAATTTTGAAATAATGTTCTACTATAAAACATTATTTCTAGTGGGTCGACGGCCAATTGGTTCAAATCCTGGCTATGGCATGGATGTTTGTGAGTGGTTCGGAATCCTCGTTAAACTGTAGGTCCCGGTCTAATTAGCCTAAAGTGTGCACAAATTGACCGTAGAGCGACAAACCAAACTAAACCCCCATACTTTCCATCAATACAGTCTAAGTCCTCTAACAAAACAAAATTAGGTGAAGTAGTCAGATTAAAACGAAAGTATAAACAACCATATCCGGTCAAAATTCTAAACATGGCCACAGTAACAGTACGGAGCGAATCCGAGACACAGTTAAGTTCAAAAAGCACACTCCGGAACTTACCTCTAGTAGCTTGGGAGGTTACATGACGAAACAATGATCTAAAAGTAACAAATATATCTAAAAACCCGTTGTTGCTATGATATCCAGAAATCATAACTCGATAGTTATTTTCTCTGAAGGCTAACCACATTACGTTGTTTCATTATTAGTCAAACCGTAATCGTTAAAAATAAATCCCTGAATATTAGTGGATCTATGTAACTGCTTAAGTCCAGAAGAGCGAGATCATCTATTTTTCGTCCGGGTTGCTCAATGGGTTAAAAAAGATGAGTATAATGCTAGTCATTTAATAGTCAAATGAAAATAAAATACCAAACATTGTTATTATTTCTTTTGTAACTTACTTATTCAAAGCACTGTCTAACAGTTCACAATTGAAAGGATCTGAAACATGACCTATCACTTTTCACATAACGCAGACAATCCGTCAGGCTTCAGCAGTTGGACTGCCCCGTGACCGGCATTCCAAAGCATTCTCCGGCCCCTTCCCCCTAACGTAACCTTACCTCGGTGTGTCAGTAATAAAGACATCTACTTCGAATGCGTGAGGCGTTGACAGGGACTACCCTTGGCAACGCCTAACCGAAACTTTCATTGGCACGAACTTGTCATGCCAAGTAACTGATTAGAAAATCGCGTTTGAAACGGCATTTCCCTCCCTTCTCTGAAGTTCTGTAATTTGCGTTAAATAAAGCAGCTCTATTTTTGTTCCTCTGCGAAAAGTTGTTCGAAGTTTGCCTCCCAAAGTTCGAATGTCTTCTTGTTTCTTTTCCTTTTCCCGCCTTTTCAATCGATTTGTGTTCTGGGGCTACTGAACAAAGGTTCTTCCCATCAGTCACCTGTGATGTTTTTATTAGCATATCACATGAAGGAAATGATAGCGTTTAGCAGCTAATGTCCTGGGTTTGGTGAGTCAATATCCATCCCTGTCTTAAACTGTATCATGTTCTTGAAGCATTACCTTGGGACTTATATTAAGATTATCCGCTAGACTTTAAAATTTCTGTTTTTGTTCTTTTATGAATATTGTTCGAAATTTCTGGTAGATTTGATTCCATCAGCGAAAGGATGGACACTTCACAATCCTTTCTTGTTCATTAAATAAATGATCATTTTTCCTTCTTCTAAAAGATAAATGTAGATTCGATTCCATCAGCGAAAGGATGGACATAAAAAAAAATACTTTCAATCCTTCATCTGAGGTAGTTCATTAAAAGATAAATGATTTTTATTTAATATGAAGCATTTATCAATCCTTCATCTGAGGTAGTTCATTAAAAGATAAATGATTTTTATTTAATATGGAAGCATTTACACTTCTCAGTTAGCCTATGAATTGAATACACTCATTAACTAAGCTGAGTCACTGACATTTACACATCTTAGTTTCTAAAACATACCGATCCATGCTAAATGCATTTCAAGGATGACTTCTATTGATCACTACCTTCACCTACTATTTCAATCTAAAAAATGAATTACCCCAAAATCTATTGATTTAATGTTTCCATACGTGCAATGGGTCAAATTCCATTTATCGAATTTCAAAAAGTTTCTTCTGTTGTCTGTTCAAAAGATCTATATTTTAAGCACTAATCTATGTCGGTCCTTTTTATTAGATGGTAAGTTGTTGTTTTCGAATGCCAGGCATTGACTTATGGCATCTACCAAAAGAACGACTGATATAGTCGTTACTCAAGTTACACCACAAAATACAATTACACAGTCCTCACATTTGCCATCACAGTTTTGAAAATCAGCACCTACACCTTCCACTATTCACCCAATGAAAAGACATTTCTACTGATTACTTAGCAGTACCACTGCTGAATACCAAGCTTAGATTTATATTAATGTCACTTATTTAGATTCATTAATAAATCATTAGAATGACAAAACAGGAAAATAAATACTCATGGTTGCTGTTTACCAGATTACCGTCACTACTACTTATTATCAAGCTTAGATTTATATGAATGTCACTTAATTTAAATTCATTAATAAATTAGTTATGTGGTAAAAGATGAAAATGAATATCCATGGTTACTATTTACCAGGTTACCATCAAAACTACTAATTACAAAAACGTAGATTTGTTTTATTCATTAATAAATCAGTAATGGGGTAAAACATGAAAATTATTAATGATTTAATATTTACTAGGTTACAGTGATAAAAAAGGATAACTAAGCTTAAATTTATATCAATGCTATTAATTTTGGATTCACTAATAAATAAATAACGTAACAAATCATGAAAATGAATAATATATTTTTTTTAAATGTTAACAACCTCACTACCGATTTCCACTTACTTAGTTTTATATGAATGCTAACTAATTAACTCCAAGGCACCACAGTCCATGTTGGACCATGGCCTCCCTAACAATACGACTGTCGTCGAAATCGTCTGTCTCGAGCTTTTGTTTTCCAATTTATGATCTGTAGGTTCTTCAGATCCTTCATCAATCCAACTCTTTTTTGGCCTTCCTTTTTTTTTTTTTTTTTTTTTTTTTTTTTTTTTTTTTTTTTTTTTTTTTTTGGCCCTGGCACTTTTTCTTGAAAATTTTCTTCGTGCCTCTGCTATAGTCCATTCTTCCTATGTGTCCCAGCTGTTGAATTCTCTTAAACTTTATATATCTTTTTCTACAAACAATTTTGCTATTTCCTAATTGTAGCGTCTCCTCCAAACATCACCTTCTCTGATAGGTTCAATTTATATGAATGCAACTAAGTTTATAATGCTAGTAATGAATGTTACTAATAGCTACTGATGAATGACACTAATTACTGATGAATGCTACTAATTTTCTGGTATAATAAAAGGATTCTTCAAAAAATTTCAAGCTTCTAATCTTTTTTTTTTCATGAAAATTATAACTTTGTATACTTCTGTTCCCTACGTGACCCAATGATAGTGTAGGCATTTAATTCTTTACTTGGGGCCTACGTTACTACTTTGAAAACCCAGAAGATTCAATGGACATTTTGGTTGAGACCATGTCCAGGAAAATTTACTTAATAGCCGAAGTGCTCGATTAAAGGTTTCCTGTTTTTTTACCACCACAGCAGTCTGAAGCGGAACATTTATTAACCACTTAAAAATCCTTTAAAAAAAGCAAAAAATCCCTAAAGCATATCCTTTTTCTTGAACTCTGAATGAATAACACCGTATCTCTTACAATCTCCGTCTTATCTACAGTCAATGATTAGATAATCAAGTGCTCGTTATTTAAAAAAAAAGAGAATTTAATATCGTTTTAATAAAACATAAAAACGATCGCTTTTACTTGATAAAAAGAATTCTTGAATACTTCATACTTTAATGTAACTATTCATTTAATTGCTGACAGATAAAAAAAAAATTAACTTTTTTTCTCCCAAGTTGAAAAAGCAGCACTTGAGACTTGAATTGCTTTCTTTTATAAAAGATAAAAAGAAAAGCTTTCACTTTAAACAAGCCTTTCAATGCAAACCCGCTACCGCAATGTTCAACATAACACGCCATGACACGCGCCGGGCTTATTAAAATTCAACGACCATTTTCATTATCCAAGAAATGAACTGGGATTATTCGTTGATATTTTATGAATAGTAGAGTAGTTATCAAAATTCAGCACCGCCTGCCATGTAGAGCTATTCAAATAAAACATTCCACAAACTAGAAAAGAAAAAAAAATTCGAACGTTTGTCGTCTTAATCTAGTTGAGTTTTCGAAAATGTTTGCATTTTCTTCTTTTTTTTTTCTTTGCAGACACTTTTTAGTTCTTTTTTGCACCTGCTTTGGTGGCGTGACGCTGTGAAAAGAGTTGGTTCTTTTTTTTTCTTTTTCTTTTTAACACTCAGCAAGAAACTTCGCCTTTTTTGTATTATTTTTTTAACTTTTTAAACTTTTTTTGCTACAGCGAATTGAGATAAAAGTTGCATTTGCGTTTTTCGCTTTCCAAAATGTGTTTTCTGTCTCTCCCTTACGTATTATACTATCTATTTAGAGGGAAAGCCTGTTTAAAGGATCTACCAGGACGTGTCTAGTTCTCCAAATGACTATGTTACACTAGACGGTGAATCCCAAGTACATGCAGTCAAGGTCCAAGTATTTCTGTTACCCTTTAAAGTAATTACAACGGGGATTTCGCGGACTTCGTGTTTGAGTGCAGGCAAGATTGTAATTGCTTTCACATTAGAGGCATTTTCCAAAGGGAGGTGATATTTGCAAGGCAAATGCACCTTTTCAGCCTTGAATCGAGGCAAGTGCAGGAGATATAATTAAATATTGACAGATAGGAAGGGGAGAGATTTTAAATCAAGTGAAAATAAACACATTTAGCTAATGCATACAGTATGCTTGTTTGCATTGGAAATTCAATGCTGCTGTATTTATCAATAAAAATGGTTGATCTTCAAATTTGTGATTAAAGTTAAGATATTAATTTTTTTAAGTGAAGAAATCATAATTTCAAGGTAATACTGCTGAGAATAATTTAAAAACATTATTCTAAATTTATGAAAATTTGAAGAAACTAAATCTTTACATATTTGTTAAAGTTACTGGAAAGGTTAAATACCTTTTAAAAATAAAAAACTATTGCATTGTTTTAATAGGTTTTATTATTCATTTAAACTTGTTTAATTAATACTACTATTATATGCTTTTTTTTTTAAATTATACTCAATACGCAAAAGAATATATACGATTATTTTATTTTTCTTATTATTGTCGATAAACGTAAAAACATTACGTTAAAATATTTATTTATATTATATGTATAAAAATATTGTTTACGTATTAATATTTATAGTTAAACTGTACTAAATAATAATACACGTATTATACTTTAATTAACACGTATCATTAATGTATTAATGTTTTACTGGAAAAATATTTATTTAATATTTTTTTTTTTTTTTTTTTTATGCGTTGCTATTTAAAAAATTTTATAAAACATAAAATTTTTTTAAAGTCTGCAAATTATCATAATTAATAATTCATTATGATAATTTGAATAATAATGAATAATTAATTATTCATCTGCGTTTAATAATTTATACATGTAAGAAAAAAGATGAAAGAGATTACCAAACTTATTATATGGTTTTGAATACTTTGTTTATTGTACCGAAAAGGAATTCGTTGAACTTTTTTTTAAATATGAATTTTCTGTTATAATTTTATCTGTAATAAGGGGATGCTTTTTACATATTTATAGTCTTGAGTTTGTTTGTCTTAACAGTTTCACTACATAGAATGCTAAAAATTTAATCATTAATTTATAGCGTTTCATTTTGGCTTACATTTTTTCAAATATTCAAAATATATATATTGCTATGGGTATTAATAATACGTGTTCATTCGCTATCATAATGAATCGTTAAAGTAACCATCATTTCAATTTATTCAAGTATTCTGCATTTATTCAAGTATTCAAAATATATTGCAATGAGTTTTAATAATGCATGCTTAATACTCATGTCACTCATAAAAATTCATTATGTTAATGAATTTCTAAATTAACTATCATTTCAGTTTTACATATAATAAAATACAGATACCGTTATCACTGCTTTTAATCAAAACTTTTTAATAAGTTCACGTGTATATTATTAATTTGTAGTGTTTCATTTTGGCTTACATTTATTTAAATAGTCAAAATATATTGCCATGAATATTAATAATACGTGTTTAATCATTAACATAATTAATTTAAATTAATCCTCATTTCAATTTTAAGAACAGTAAAATACAATTACCATTATCAATACTTTTAATCAAAACTTTTTAATGAGTGCACATGTATATTATTAATTTATAGCGTTTCATTTTGGCTTACGTTTATTGAAATATTCAAAATATATTGCAAATGAGTGTTAATAATACATGTTTATTCACTAAAATAATGAATCTTTAAATTAAGCATCATTTAAATTTTAAGAACAATAAAATACAATTACCGTTATCACTGCTTTTACTCAAAATAAGTGCACTTAAACTGAATAAGCAAGTTTTGAGTAAAGGTTATCAATTCATATTTGAATAAAATATTCTTAATTATATTGATTTTAGTTAAATAATATCGTTGGAAATATTTTCATTATATTTTTATGCAGATTGAGGGAAAATATTAGTAAGTTAAATTTGTTTATGTAATTATTTGAGAAAGAAAACTTAAAGGTTAATACACTTTTAAGTTATTTTACTTTAGTTAAGTAAAATATACGTCTTACAACAAAACTCTTAAATCGGTATCATTAGAACAATATATCATCAGATTTAATTCATAAAATAGTTCATGCCCAGCTTGTATACCTACATTTATAAAAATTTAAAACTTTTATGCAAATGCGAATCAGTGTAATAAAAATAAATGGTTTTTCATTTTTTAAAAAAGAAAATGTTCCCAAGTACACATAACGACTAACAAAACCATATGTTTAAATTACCTTATGAGAACATTAGTCACAAATTTCACAATATATTTGAATAAAAAAGTACTTTGTTTGTAACTTAACCATTAATCACAGCTTATTAAAGCGGTTAATAGCCATAATAATAATTAAAATAATGATCCACTTCTAGAGAACAAGTATTATTTTATGAAGTTAAGCCTGATGGAAGATGATAAAAACATTCCATTATTAATGCACATTTTTATAATTAAATGGTGTATTCCATGTATCAAAAACTAGAAAGATACCTCAAGTAAAATTGTATTTCTTCTTTTTTTTTTTTTATTAATAATCATTTATGATCATAAATTTAAATTTGACTTCTTTTTGTTTGCAATTCTTGCACATTCATTTCAATAAAATGCCATAAGTTTTTCCAAGAAACGTAAAAAAAACATGGCGTGCCTTTATCTGAAATAATAATCAAACCAATCAAGAATAAAAACATTCTTTATTAACAAAACACTTTCTTACAATAAAAACATCACAAAATATCAGTTTGAAGCATCGGCGACTGGTTCTAGCCAACAACAATCACGCGAAGTTCTGAGAATTTAAATTATAACAATAGCAAAACAAAACAAAACAAAAAAAGCAATGACTTTTTCACGCTATTTAATCATCCATTTTTGAAAGCATTCGAAGACTTGAGGTTCGCCATTGTATTATGGAATATTTTATCGTTCCTATTTAGAAAAGAACTCCTGTCTTCACCTGTCAAAATCACATGACGCTATTCATCCAATGAAAAAGCTGGATTTTCTGTTTTAACTGTAACATTTTCAATAAGAACTTTACAGAATTTTTTTTTTTTTTTTTTTTTTTTTTTGTTTATTGATACAGATCGCGATAACTAGTGACGAAAAAAATCTAATAAATAAATAATTTTTTTTTTTTTAAGATTAAGCTGCAGAATTAAATTAAAAACAATAAAAAATGTACAACTGCATTATTATCAACCTCTGTTTTAATTGGATATTTTTTATGTAAATCATTATCCTCAATTATTTTCAAAATGATTATTAGTGTTGTAAAACAAAATTAGATATCATTTGCGATATAATTAGTAACTCTTTTCTTATTAATCAAATCCAATTTAAAATAACTTGGTAATTATTAATTTTGTAGCACTTAACTTTAATTGTGGTATGAGTAATAAATATTTATTCTAAACATTTCAACTGTGAATTTGTGTTAAAAAATGATTTATTTAATTTAATAAATATTTTAGTTATATTTAGATACAATTGACGGTTAATTCAACTGATAAAATCCATATAGTTCTATTAGCAATACAAAAAATAATTTATTCAAGATATTGTATTAACTTTATAGAGATTTAATTTTTTAACACACTATTTAAACAAATACTAGTGTCGCCATCTAGTTTAACACCTCAATATATACCAATAAATTTTAATTGTTTTTTTTTTTTCATATACAGTAGAACCTCTTTAAGTCGAACCTCGATATGTCGAAATTCTCCAAAACTCGAAAAAAATTGTTGTTCCCTTCCCTTCAAGCCCCCAAACCTCCATTACTCGAAATTTCACTTATGAGTCAATCCCCACAAGCCATTTTGGTATATATTTTCCCTCCATAACTCGAACAAAAATTGAACCTCTGTATCTCGAACATTAGCAATTATTTCGGAATTATTTTGATTTTTTTTTATTGTAGTACATAATATAACTTTTAAGTTGCAAATAAACATGTTTATTATCTATGTAACTTGAATTTTTATTTATTTTACCTCTCTCACTCAAAATAAGTTAGAAAGAACGTAAACCTCTACAAGTCGAATATTTCCTTACAAAATCCGGCTAAGTCGAAATCCTCCATAAGTCGAAAACTCTATAATTTGAACTATTTGGCGTCTCCCTTGAAGCTCGACTTACAGAGGTTCTACTGTATATAAACTACATTTTGCAATGGGGTTTCTATTTTTTAATGCAATAAAAAGTAAACCGTATATTATTAACAAAAATTAATTAATATAAGGAGTAAATTGTTTAATTACTTCATTCGTTTTGACAATTATAACTTGAGTGTTTAGTTTTCAATTTTTTGCTATCTTGTAGTTCTCTCTGATTTCCAGTCAACTATTAAGTCACACAGTGACCTCGACACTTTATGACGAGTAATGTTTTATGGCAACAGTTCACGGGAATAAATAGCCGTAACAAATTTTATCAAGCAAACTTTCTCATTTTTATCTCATCCATTTCAAATACACGAAAATCCAATTAATGTATGTTGGATGTATTATTTTACTGTATATTGCTTTGTGTGTCACAAAATAATCAAGTGAAGAATAACAGAAAGAATAAAACAGAAGGATCACCTGCAAAATTCTCTGATAATGGTACACACTCCCTTTAACCTCTCCAGTAACCGTCAAATAAACTTTGTTTTTATGTGCTCCCATAATCTTCCACAGCATTCTTCAGGTGAGTACGACATATCAACCGGTGGGTGTTGGAACATGCATATCGTTTGGGGCCTCATCGTCTTCACACGTGTTCGACAAGAAGCCTTGAAGGGGGGAGAGGAAGATGTTCGTAAAACATGCGTGGGCAGATGACTTTTTTTTTTATTATTATTATTTTGCTTCATTCTCCAGATAATGCGGAATGGTGCCTAGCAGGACTCTTCAGGGTTGCGAACCTTTAAAAGCCCAAAGGGGGTAATGGAACAAGGTACCTGGGGTGCAGAGGAAAATAAAAAATTCTCTGCAAACGATCGAAAATCCATGGGGATATCTTTCTTCGGTGCCCAAAAGGACACGATGGGGGGTCAGCAAGAGAAGTAATTGGCCCTTAAAGTCGAACTCTGACCCCTGAGTTAAAAAGAATACAGAGACCTTTTTCACCCGGGGTCGTTAGTGAAAGAATTCTTGTGGCTATTTTTTTAACCTCTGTGAGCAAAGGGGTATCGGTCTCCAAGAGACAGTGAATTTAGTTTCGACTGTGTGTTGTAATGATGTACCTCAGAATTGAATGTTATTCAAAAATGTCTTTCCAGAAAGACCACGAAAAAAAAAAAAAATAGACTCTGTGAAAAGAATGAATGTGTTTATTTTACTAAAGATTTCGTTTAGTGTTAAATTTTATGAAAAAATGTTATTTAAATCTAAAATAATTGAAAGATTTTATAAGTTTGTTTCTAACTTATTCATTCCATGCTTCTTATAATGAGACACTAAAATTTATTTCAAATAATTATCCAATTTATTAATTTAAATAGAGTAGCCGTATTTGTTATATTATTCATTTAATACTTCAGTTCATGTACTTGAACTTGAAATATTAACTGAATAATATTGCAAATACAAAAATACACTATAACATGTACATAACAAATACACTAGTACTAGTAAATAACAGTACATAAAAAGTAAATAACAGTACTAGTACTAGTAAATGGCAAGTACACAACCAACAAATACACTAGTTTAACATTTGTTGTTGTTGTCGTGTCCCTCATGGGAGGAGGGGGGCAGCTTCTGTTCTGATGGAGCACTCGTAGTTAGAAGTCTGACTTCTGCTCCGTGGCACTCTTACAGTCATAGGAGACTGGGACCTACGGCTTAAAGTGGATTCCGAACCCTACAAACATCCATGGCACAGCCGGAACTCGAACCCGAAACCTGTGGCACCCGAGCGCTAGACAATCGGCCATTCAGACCAAGTTTAACATTTAGTACAACTTAATATTTTATTAAAGTCATTGAGATCTCAGGTTATGGAAAATAGTATTTTCTAGTCATGTAATCTTCAATTATCTGTATTTATTATTACTTTATTTTGACATCCCTCAACTCACTAGTATCTCGCTGTCTTACGCATTTTATTTTGGTACACTGACACAAACTCAGGAAAATAAATTATTTAGAAAAGTTGCGAGTTCTTTCCGAAAATAATAAGAATGTTTTGATGGGAAAACTCTTAAATTCTTTAAGGTGCATTTCTAGAAATAAATTTGTACTTCACTTCTCTTTGATCTTCTGTTGTAGGTCACACAGAATCTGCTGCTCTCATTCGTTCTACATTTTTAATTTAAAATTAATGAAAATAAAATGAAACAAATCATTATCAATATAGGAAGATAGTTGAAGTTATGAAATGAAATGCCTCTTTTTATAACTTATAACAATACAAAGCTTCTTTCGTTGAATTATACATAACATATTTCACCTTTCATTTGTATTCGTTATAACATACTTCACCTTTCATTTGTATTCGTTATAACATACTTCACCATTTCATTTGTATTCGTTATAACATACTTCCCATTTCATTTGTATTCGTTATAACATACTTCACCTTTCATTTGTATTCTTATAACATACTTCCCATTTCATTTTATAACATACTTCACCTTTCATTTGTATTCGTTATAACATACTTCACCTTTCATTTGTATTCCTTATAACGTACTTCCCATTTCATTTGTATTCGTTATAACATACTTCACCTTTCATTTGTATTCGTTTTAACCTAACGTAATGGACTGATATTCATTTAACACTGTATTGCATGTGATCTATGACACGATTTCTTTATAATATGCCCCCAGTTTCATTAAAAAAAATTGTCTGAAATTTGGTATGGTTTCTGCTACCGATTGCAATACAACAATTTAAAATATTTTGAACTTTAAAAATATAAAATAAACATGTTTGTCACTCATAATTTGACTAATATGTCTTCAATTTCGTCATCAAAGTTCTTATATATGAAATGTCACAACTTCCTCTAAATCATTTCTGTTATCATTAATTTTACCTTGTGTAAGCCAGTTTTACAAGTAGTTTACCACCTACTAAATCTTTGGTTTTCCCTTATAAAGCCAAGTTTTCACGTAATTAATCATTCATAAAAATCTACAAAAGATGAATACCCAAATAATACACTTTGAATCTAAATCGCTACCAAACTTCACTAGTACATAACTAGTAGATTACCTAGTACTACCGATTGCGGTAAAACAATATAAAGTAATTTCTACTTTAAAAATGCAAAATAAACATGTTTGTCACTCAATAATTGACTAATATGTCTTCATTTCCGTTATCAAATCAAAGGTTCTTATATATGAAATTTTACAACTTCCACTAAATCATTTCCGTTATTATTGATTTTAGCTTGTGTAAGCAAGTTTACAAGTAGTTTACCCCTTACTAAATCAGGGGTGGCCAGACCACGGCCCGCCTTGTACATTTCTCCAGCCAGTGAGATTTATCCCACTTTACAAAATGTATTTATTTTATAAAGGCCAAAGTAGTGAAAACCAATGTATTAAAGAAATATATTATTTGTGCATCCGTATATTCAAAAATTAACTGTCGAAATTATAAGAAAAAAATACCTTTGATTTTTAAAACAATACCCTTGTGAATATATGACAGATATTGTCTGTTTTATTTATGAGTTCCCATTTATGAGTTCGCAGAATAATTAAGTCTAAATCTAATATAATGATATATAATTTTATATGCGGCCCGCAGAGTTATGGTGTATTTTCAAAGTGGCCTTCAAGATCATTTGGGTTGACCACCTCTGTACTAAATCATTACTGTTATCATTGTTTTTTCCTTATAAATCCAAGTTTGAACTTAATTAGTCATTCATAAAAATCTACAAAAGATGAATACCTAAGCAATACACTTCGAATCTGAATCTCGACCCATCTTCACTAGTACCTACAACTAGTACCAAACAAGATTACCTAGTATTGACTAAATGCATCCAGTGACCCTCGAAAGATCCATTATGGGCATATGAGCTGTCTGTCCCCCTCCTCCACAGATCCATTTCTGGATGACATAATCTGCATACAAGGCGTTTCGGCTGTCATAAGCGAGACCTCAGAATCGAACCTTGATTGCCCGCCATAACTCGACCGAGATTTGGACAGAGAAGGGGAAACAATGAATCAGCCGATGACTGGGCTGGGTTCTGTTAATAATCCATATTCATTGTGACACGGAGAGTTGCGATTTGGTAGTTCATAGTCACTAGTGATTTGGATTGAAGTCCTGAAGTGCTCAGATTCGTATAAGGTGGAATGAAGTAATAATTTTTGTTTTCATTCATTTTGATGTCAAATTTTAATATGTAACTATACCTTCAGATACGAGTTAATTCATTCCATTCATTCCATAATTCGTAAATCAAAATGTTGGTAACTTTCAATTTTTTCAAATGAAATATACTTAATTTGTTTCAGCATACAAAAACCAATTACAACCAACAATTCCATTTAAAGTGGATTTCTAACCACTACAAACATACATGGCACTGTCGGGACTCGAAACTGAAACATTTGAGTTCCAGAGCGCTAGAGAACTCAACCATCAGGCCTCAAATATGGTGTAAGCAATCTAAAAGTTTGGACTGTAGACTTATTGGTTACCGGACAGACTCAGTTAACCAAAATCCTTTGCTAAACAAAAACACACCTGGCTATTAAATCTAGCCGCAGTTCTTGGTTAACCTAAACCCAAAAACACTTTTTCAAATTTCTTTATTGCTTATTTTGATTTAATATTATACTAATAACCATTTTATATTTTATATTTATATTTTAATGTTCATATATTTAGAAAATATCATTGATAATATATCTTTCTATTATAAAATTATTTCGATTTGCCAGCGTTCGCCTGAATCCTTAAGTATCAGATAATCTGGAGTCTTCTACTGGGCACATTAAGATACAAATCGAAACTGAAGCGTTTCCTGTTGGCTGGGATATTAAGATGGGAAAAGCACTATCCATGAAATTCATAAGTATGCATACTTTGAATTTCATGGATATTCAAAGTATGCATATGCATTAAATTCATTTTTAATATTTAAATATTTAAGAATATTCTCTTCTGCTATGCATGTTCAGAAACTAACTATCGAAATCGTAAAAAATTAATAGTAATAGCAAGTTAACTTATTCGATATAGTTATTTTAACCAGTCGTTTCCGATTGCAAGGTGAATTATTCAAGCAATAATTTCGTCAATTTTATTTCAATACTGATGTTTTTTCTTCTATGTTTCAAATTCAGAAATTAACTATAGAAATTGTAAAAATAGTAATAGTAAATAAGTTAACTTATTTAGCATAATTATTTTATTTCTTTAACCAATAGCACCTCAATTATTCAAGTTCAAATACTGGTTTAATATGTAAAAAAAAGCAGTATTACATATTCATAAATTAACTAAAATCGTAAGAATAGTAATAGTTAGTAAGGTAAAGTTATTTAACATACTTAACATATTTCAACTAATTGCACTTCAATTATTCAAGTTCAAATTCTGATTCAGTATGTTTGATACGAAAATGATTCATATCATGTTCGCAATTAATAAATCTTTAATTTTTATTTTATTAATGTATTTGAAAATGATATATTATTTTAGTCATCATTATTTTTACATTTATAATGAATGATCAATAAAAAAACAATTATTACCATTTAGACATGTTTAACATACTTGCAAGTATAATTAGCTTATGAATAAAGAAAATATCTGCTTATATTTTAAAAGAAAATTACTTTATCTCAAAAAGAAAAACTTTTCTTGAAATAATTTTATTGACTTACTTAACTACAATTTTTTTTTTCATCATGAAGAAAAATAGATAATAAAGTTCAGAAAAAAAAAAAGTTCATATGCAATTCGACCTTGGCTTAAGGTGAAATTTTGATGGAAACTTTTAACCTCTCACCTCAAGGAAACATAATATATCCGCGCACAATGACTGGTGAAAAAATTTTCATTCTTTCTTTCTTTTTTTATTTTTAAAAGAAGAAATGTATAGCCAGAAAATACCCGTTTTCAATGTTCTAAACAATTTGTCGTGAGGAGGTGGATGAAACTTAGATCCCACCTAACTCTAAGTACCACTTTTTATACATATCTTCTTCTACTGCCCTCGAGGTAAAGATGACAGCACTAACAAAAACCGAAAATAGAAAAGTAGCCATTTTCATTTTCTTGTGGTATTCTGCTTCTTCTTCTTTTATTTTTTTCTGGGACATGATTTGACCTGACAAATTATCTGTCAAATGGTGAATGCTACACACACGAAGAATTTTTTTTTTGTTACCCTCTTTGTCTGTATGACAGATTTGGAAAAAATTTCTTTCTTAACTCTCTCTTGAAACCGGATTTAAGTTCTTTTCTTTATTATTATTTTTGTTCTTTCTTGGTAAATTTTATTTTATTTTATTCTACCAACCCACGTTCTTTATTATCTTCTGCAATTGAACTGCAATGTTTGTTTTTCCTTTATTCTTAAATGGTAGTTCACGATATTCACATTTATAGAAATAGAAACGCTGGTTTATAGTCACGCAGCAATTAATGTTAACCGGAACAAATTATTGGCAGCACACCAGTGAAAATATTATACTTTTAAACAAACATTGTATTAACTGCCATATTGTATCATTACGCTTTTCAAATTAATTTCTGCACGATTTCAGAGAGCTAGTTTGAAAATAAACCTGAACAAACAGTAATAAATATCACCTGCTCATTGAAAAAATAACCTGCTCATTGAATAAATACACAATTACATTTTTGTTTTAATTAAATATTCACAGTTCTTCCAGTAACACTTATGAGCAGAACCTATTTGTTCTAATTACCTTTTTATTTGTCAGAATGCATGCATTTGTGAATATAATGCGATCAAATACACAGATAATTTAAAATAACTTACTTATTTTATTTTATTTCGTATTTATTACTCAATTATTATTTATTTCGTATTTACTATTCAATTTATTACTCAATTATTATTTATTTCGTATTTATTACTCAATTATTATTTATTTCATATTTAATACTCAATTATTATTTATTTCTTAATTATGTATTCACACATTTCAAATTAATTTCTTCACGATTTTAGAGAGCTAGTTTGAAAATACGCCTAAAGAAACAGTAATAAATACCACCTGCCCATTGAAAAAATAACGAATGAACAATAACAACATTTTTGTTTTAATTAAATATTCACAGTTCTTCAAATAACATTCATGAGCAGAATCTATTTGTTGCTGTTACCTTTTTATTTGTCAAAACATATACATTTCTGAATAGAAGGCGATCAAATATACAAATAATTTAAAATAACTTGAATAATGTATTTAATTTTGTATTTATTATTCAATTATTCTTTATTTCGCATTTATTACTCAATTATTATTTATTTATTAATTATGTATTTTTTTCTTGGGATGAGAGAATGTAAACTAAACGTTTCTTAGCGGCAGAGTCAGTTGCCCTGAACCTCCTCTCGGGTGAGATTCTCGATGCCTATTGACCATTTCATTTGAATGCCACAGGGGGCGCTCTTGTAGTGCGTATGGCAGAGCATGGTTACAATAAATAATTAAAATTAGTTAATGATGTTCAGTTAGTAATGTAGGTACTTACGTATTAACGGTACCTTGGCCACAATTGCGCCAATAAAGAGCACACGCGCCAACCGCAGCTACAGATTTGGCGCCAATATACACTTAAAAGTTTTGTTCCAAATAATAAAATATGTATGAAACACTAATAATAAAGATAATACACTAATATAACAATATTAGTGTTACACACTAATACATTACATACATTAATACATACATTACATAATATATTACAGACACTAATATAACAAATAATAATAAAGATTGGCGACACTTAAAAACCGCCAAGTCTGTCGCCAAGGTACCGTTAATACGTAAGTACCGTAATGTAATTTAATGATGTTCAGTTAGTTAATGATGTTTAAAAATTTAAATTTTAATGGATCAAAAAAAAATTGTACATATCAGATCCTTTACAAATATTCAACTTCAAATATTAAATTCAGACATTACTGAGTAGAAGCCCTCAAAATATATTGAAATGTAACTCTTAATATATCATATATTTTTCTGAAATCTTCTATCAATATTTTAATATTAAATAGTAAAATATAGATGTTTTTTTGCAAACTATTTATATTCTTGCTACAATTATCTAACTAGACCAATCTTTGCGATGTTTCTAAGCAAAGAATCCATTTTACAGACATTGATTTCACGAAAAGAAATGTCTATTTGAAATGTTAAAACATCTCACAAATCAATCAGTTAATGTATCTTCATATCCAGCTCAAGAGAGTTCAGCAAAATTTCAGAAAATTAAATTTATTTTTTCCGTTACAATGCATTTATGATGCTTTGGTATTGTTGCAATACTCATAATAATCAGAAGGAAAAACAGGAAACAAAATGTAATCCATTTAGAAGACCAGTATGACATTTGTTGTTAGAATATTTTTTTTTTTTTTTGGATGGGATTATCTCATCAAAGCTTGTTCTTTTTTTTTCTCTGTGTGTGTGTGTGGATGTGGTCCCATGGCTATACGTACCCTTCCATTTCTTTCCTTGCTGTCAAATTCTTTCCAGAGACAAAGTTTGCACCTGATTCCCCAGAAAACCATCGGCTATTTTTCTTGCTTCAATCTTAGTTCTTTCAACAAAGATCTTCTACTGCCAACTTTCTTAACTATTATATTTTTCCGCCATTTTTTTTTTTTTTTTTTTTTTTCCTACCCAGAATTGTACAATGCCAATTATTATTTTATTATTATATTTTTTTTATCCTTATCGTTATTACTACTTCTGTTTTTTTTTCTTTTTTGTTTTTAATTTTTTTATTTTTCCTTTTCTGACAAAAGATAAAAATAAATACTTTCGAATCAATGATACTTAGTTACGGTTGCTTCGGTTTCGGTTCTTTTTTTTTTAACCCTGAATTTTTATTTTTTTTATTCGATTGATGGCCGATCATCGGAATAGTCTGCAAATCCAGTTTGAAATGAAGATTTATTTTACTTACGTGCTTTAGATAATGATAAATTTATTTTTTTCCATTCTTTATTTTTTATTGTTGAATAATTTTTTTTTTGGTACTACTTGATAAGATTTCAACACATGAGGACATATAAGAAAAATGAGCTATTGATCGGACATGTCAACGGTTTGACATATTGATTGATAGGGAATATAGAACTGCTTTTAAAATAAAAGAAATATTTTTTTTAGAATTTTATTTTCATTTTTGAATCTGTAGAGTTTAGGAAAATGAGAGGAAATTATAGTTTACTGTTAAAAAGCTTTCAAAAGAGCTGTTATATTAATGTAACATGTCATTCATGTAAAAAATATCAGTTTAGTGATAGAATGCTAGTAAACGATTCCAGTAGATTAATGTTTTAAAAATATCAACGCAACAACATGAATCCTGCTTTTCTCTTATCATATTTAAGAAAAAAAGACACACGCTTTCAATGTCTTTAGATAGTTATTTGTTCTTTTATAATATATACTGCTGATTTTTTCAAGGAAATAAATTTTTTTAGTCATAATAATGAAATTTTTGTGAATAACAAGAAAAATTAACATTTGCAATAAATTTATTGCATTTTATATATAGGAATCTAAACATTTCAGTGAATTAATTTTTTCTATTATTTTTAAGCATTGTCACAGTAATTAAAAGAGTAAATGCAACTTATAAATGAAAAGTAATTATTAAACATTAATACATGTATTGAATATGATTTTTTGCAAACTATTTATATTTTTACTGCAATGATCTATCTACTTTAAACTAGAACTATCTTTGTGATATTTCTAAGCAATGAATCTATTTTACAGACATTGATTCCACTCAAAAGAAATGTCTGTTTGAATGCTAAAACATCTCACAAATCGAACAGTTAATGTATCTTCATATCTAATTCAAGAGAGTTCAGCGAAATTTCAGAAAATTAAATTTATTTTTTCCGTTACAATGCATTTATGATGCTTTGGTATTGTTGCAATACTCATAATAATCAGAAGGAAAAAAGGAAACAAAATGTAATCTATTTAGAAGACCAGTATGACATTTGTTGTTGGAATTTTTTTTTTTGGATGGGATTATCTCATCAAAGCTTGTTCCTTTTTTCTCTGTGTGTGTGTGTGGATGTGGTCCCATGGCTATGCGAACCCTTTCATTTCTTTCCTTGCTGTCAAATTCTTTCCAGAGACAAAGTTTGCACCTGATTCCCCAGAAAACCATCGGCTATTTTTCTTGCTTTAATCTTAGTTCTTTCAACAAAGATCTTCTACTGCCAACTTTCTTAACTATTATATTTTTCCTCCATTTTTTTTTTCTGTTCTTTATTTTTTTTTCTTTTTTTCCCCAGAATTGTACAATGCCAATTATTATATATATTTTTTTTATCCTTATCGTTATTACTACTTCTGGTTTTTTTTTTTTTTTTTTTTTGTTGGGTTTTTAATATTTTATTTTTCCTTTTCTAACAAAAGATAAAAATAAATACTTTCGAATCAATGATACTTAGTTACGGTTGCATCGGTTTTCGTTCTTTTTTTTTAACCCTGAATTTTTTTTTTTTTTTTTTTTTTTATATTTTTTTTTATTCGATTGATGGCCGATCATCGGAATAGTCTGCAAGTCCAGTTTGAAATGAAGATTTATTTTCTTACGTGCTTTAGATAATGATAAATTTATTTTTTTTACCATTCTTTTTTTATGGTTGAATAATTTTTTTGGGGGAGGGGGATAAGATTTCGACAAGTGAGGCTATATAAGAAAAATGAGCTATTGATTGCACATGTCAACGGTTTGATGAGGCGACAGGTTGATTGATAGGAATATAGAACTGCTTTTAGAATAAAAGAAATATTTTTTTTAGATTTTATTTTCTTTAATCTTTAGAGTTTAGAAAAATGAGAGGAAATTATAGTTTGCTTAAAGCTTTCAAAAGAGCTGTTATAATAATGCAACATGCCATTCATGTCAAAAAATATCAGTTTAGTGATAGCATGCTATTAGTAAACGATTCCAATAGATTAATATTTTAAAAATATCAACTCAATAACATGCACCCTGCTATTTCTCTGATCGTGTTTGGAAAAAAAATCTCTGAATTTCAATGCATTTAGATAGTTATTTGGTTTTTATAATATGACATGTTGAGTTTTTGTATGGAATAAACTTTTTTTAATCATAATCATAAAATATTTTTGTGAATAACAAGAAAAATTAACATTTGCAATAAATTTATTGCTTTTATTATAAAGATATCTAAATATATATATATATAAATATATGTCTAATAACTTACGCATAGGATTGTGCTAAATATATTTTCTCTTGGTGTAAGATACTGTAAACTAAACATTTCTTAGTGGCAGCTCCAGTTGCGCCGTACTTCGTCTCCGGTGAGAGTCTCGATGCCTACTGACCATTTCTTCTAAACGACTCTTGCAGTGCTTAGGAGGGAATATAGCTACAATAAATAATAAAATTAATAATAATAAAATGATGTTTAGTTACATACTAACGGAAATTTTAATGGATTCAAAAAAATTGTACATATCAGTGCCTTTAATTTAATACAGACAAATATTCGCCTTCAAATATTAAATTCAGATATTATTCAGTAGAAATGTAACTCTTAAGATATCATTTATTTTTCTGAAATCTTCTATCAATAATTTAATAATATATAGTAAAATATAAATGTTTTTTTCCAAACTATTTATATTCTTACTACAATTATCTAACTAGAACAATCTTTGCGATATTTCTAAGCAATGAATCCATCGGACAGACAACGATTTCGCTAAAAGTAATGTCTGTCTGAAATGCTAAAACTTCACACAAATCAATCTGTTAATGTATCTTCATATCCAGCTCAAGAGAATTCAGCAAAATTTCAGAAAATTAAATTTATTTTTCCATTACAATGCACTTATAATGCTTTGGTGTTGTTTCAATACTCATAATAATCAAAAAAGGAAACAAAATGTAATCCATTTAGAAGACCAGTATGACATTTGTTGTTAGAATTTTTTTTTAGATGGGATTATCTCATCAAAGCTTGTTCCTTTTTTTTTTCTGTGTTTGTGTGGATGTGGTCCCATGGCTATACGTACCCTTCCATTTCTTTTCTTGCTGTCAAATTCTTTCCAGAGACAAAGTTTGCACCTGATTCCCCAGAAAACCATCGGCTATTTTTCTTGCTTCAATCTTAGTTCTTTCAACAAAGATCTTCTACTGCCTACTTTCTTAACTATTATATTTTTCCGCCATTTTTTTTTTTTGTTCGTTATTTTTTTTTTCTTTTTCTACCCAGAATTGTACAATGCCAATTATTATATTTATATTTTTTATCCTTTTCGTTATTACTACTTCTGTTGTTTCGTTTATAATTTTTTTTCTTCTTTTCTTACAAAAGATAAAAAGATGAAAACCTTTCAAAAGAGCTGTTATAATAATATAACATTTCATCCATGTAAAAAGATATCAGTTTAGTGATAGCATGTTATTACAAAACGATTCCAGTAGATTAATATTTTAAAAATATCAACTCAATAACATGGCCCCTACATTTCTCTTATCGTATTTGGAAAAAGAATCATTTCAATGTCTTTAGATAGTTATTTGATTTTTATAATATGGCATGATTTTTTCAAGGAGGTAAACTTTTTTCAGTCATAATAATAAAATATTTTTGAGACTAACAAGAAAAATTAACATTTGCAATAAATATGTTGCTTTTTATTATAAAGATATCTAAATATAATATATATAGATATAGATACATATAATAACATATGCGCAGGGTTGTGCTAAATATATTTTCTCTTGGGGTGAGAGACTGTAAACTAAATGTTTCTTTGCGGCAGCGCCTGTACCTCCTCTCGGGAGAGAGTCTCGATGCCTACTGATCATTTCATCTGAACGGCACAATGGGCGCTCTTGCAGTGCGGGAGGGAGCACGGTTACAATAAATAATTAAAATTAGTTAATGTTATTTAGTTGCATAATAATTAAAATTTGAATGGATTCAAACAAAATTGTACAAATGAGTACCTTTGCATTAGTACAGACAAATATTCAACTTCAAATATTAAATTCAGATATTATTCAGTAGAAATGTAACTCTTAAGATATAATTTTTTTTACAAACTATTTATATTCTTACTACAGTTATCTAACTAGAACAATCTTTGCGATGTTTCTAAGCAACGAATCCATTTGACAGACATTGATTTCACTCAAAAGAAATGTCTATTTGAATGATCGCAAATCAATCAGTTAATGTATCTTCATATCCTAGAGAGTTCAGCAATATTTCAGAAAATTAAATTTATTTTTTCCGTTACAATGCATTCCTGATGCTTTGGTATTGTTGCAATACTCATAATAATCAGAAAACAAAAAGGAAACAAAATGTAATCCATTTAGAAGACCAGTATGACATTTGTTGTTAGAATATTTTTTTTTGTTTTTTGGATGGGATTATCTCATCAAAGCTTGTTCCTTTTTTTTTTTTTCTGTGTGTGTAAGTGTGGATGTGGTCCCATGGCTATGCGAATCCTTCCATTTCTTTTGTTGCTGTCAAATTCTTTCCAGAGACAAAGTTTGCACCTGATTCCCCAGAAAACCATCGGCTATTTTTCTTGCTTCAATCTTAGTTCTTTCAACAAAGATCTTCTACTGCCAACTTTCTTAACTATTATATTTTTCCGCCATTTTTTTTCTTTTGTTCAATATTTTTTTTTTCTTTTTCTACCCAGAATTGTACAATGCCAATTATTATATATATATATTTTATCCTTTTCGTTATTACTACTTCTATTTTTTGGTTTTTAATATTTTTTTTTTCTTTTCTTACAAAAGATAAAAATAAATACTTTCGAATCAATGATACTTAGTTACGGTTGCATCGGTTTTCATTTTTTTTCCCCTAAATTTTTTTTATGTATTTTTTTATTCGATTGATGGCCGATCATCGGAATAATCTGCAAATCAAGTTTGAAATGAAGATTTATTTTACTTACGTGCTTTAGATAATGATAAATTTATTTTTTTTAATTCTTTATTTTTTATTGTACAATAATTTTTTTTGGCGCTACTTGATAAGATTTCGACAAGTGAGGCTATATAAGAAAAATGAGCTATTGATTGGGCATGTCAACGGTTTGATAAGATGACAGGTTGATTGATAGGACATATAGAACTGCTTTTAGAATAAAAGAAATTTTTTTTGTTAGATTTTATTTTCTTTAATCTGTAGAGTTTAGAAAAATGTGAGGAAATTATAGTTTGCTGTTAAAAAGCTTTCGAAAGAGCTGTTATAATAATTTAACATGTCATTCATGTAAAAAATATCAGTTTAGTGATAGCATGCTATTAGTAAACGATTCAAGTTGATTAATATTTTAAAAATATCAACTCAATAACACCACCCTATTTTTGTCTTATCGTATTTGGAAAAAAAAAGTCACTCGCTTTTAATGTCTTTAGATAGTTACTTAGTTTTTATAATATGCCATGTGTAATTTTTCAAGGAAGTAAACTTATTTTAGTCATAATAATGAAACCTTTTCGAAAATTTGCAAGAAAAATTAACATTTACAATAAATTTGTTGCTTTTTATTATAAAGATATCTAAATATAATATATATAGATATATCTAATATCTTATGCACAGGGTTGTGCTTAATATATCTTCTCTTGGGGTGAGAAACTGTAAACTAAACGTTTCTTAGCGGCAGCTCCAGTTGCGCCGTACCTCCTCTCTGGTGAGAGTCTCGATGGCTACTGACCATCTGATCTAAACGCCACAGGGGCTCTTGCAGTCCTTACGAGTTAGTATTGTTACAATAAATAATTAAAATTACTTAAGTATGTTTAGTTACATACCAATTGAAATTTTAATGGATTCAAGCCTTTACATTAATACAGACAAATATTTAATTTCAAATGTTAAATTTTGATATTATTCAGTAGAACTCAATGCAATATATTGAAATGTAACTCTTAAGATATCAGATTTATTTTTCAGAAATCTTCTATCAATATTTTAATATTATATAGAGAAATATAAATGTTTTTTTTTTTACAAACTATTTATATTCTTACTACAATTATCAAACTAGGACAATCTTTGTGATGTTTCTAAGCAATGAATCCATTTCACAGACAATGATTTCACGAAAAGAAATGTCTATTTGAAATACTAAAACGTCTTACAAGTCAATCAGTTAATGTATCTTCATATCCAGCTCAAGAGAGTTCCGCAAAATTTCAGAAAATTAAATTTATTTTTCCGTTACAATGCATTTATGATGCTTTGGTATTGTTGCAATACTCATAATCAGAAAGAAAGGAAACAAAACGTAATCCATTTAGAAGACCAGTATGATATTTGTTGTTAGAATTTTTTTTTTTGGATGGGATTATCTCATCAAAGCTTGTTCCTTTTTTCTCTGTGTGTGTGTGGATGTGGTCCCATGGCTATACGAACCATTCCATTTCTTTCCTTGCTGTCAAATTCTTTCCAGAGACAAAGTTTGCACCTGATTCCCCAGAAAACCATCGGCTGTTTTTCTTGCTTCAATCTTAGTTCTTTCAACAAAGATCTTCCACTGACAACTTTCTTAACTATTATATTTTTCCGCCATTTTTTTTTCTTTTGTTCAATATTTTTTTTTTCTTTTTCTACCCAGAATTGTACAATGCCAATTATTATAGATATATATTTTATCCTTTCCGTTATTACTACTTCTATTTTTTGGTTTTTAATATTTTTTTTTTCTTTTCTTACAAAAGATAAAAATAAATACTTTCGAATCAATGATACTTAGTTACGGTTGCATCGGTTTTCATTTTTTTTCCCCTAAATTTTTTTTATGTATTTTTTTATTCGATTGATGGCCGATCATCGGAATAATCTGCAAATCAAGTTTGAAATGAAGATTTATTTTACTTACGTGCTTTAGATAATGATAAATTTATTTTTTTTAATTCTTTATTTTTTATTGTACAATAATTTTTTTTGGCGCTATTTGATAAGATTTCGACAAGTGAGGCTATATAAGAAAAATGAGCTATTGATTGGGCATGTCAACGGTTTGATAAGATGACAGGTTGATTGATAGGACATATAGAACTGCTTTTAGAATAAAAGAAATATTTTTTTTAGAATTAATTTTCTTTAATCTGTAGAGTGTAGAAAATGTGAGGAAATTATTGTTTACTGTTAAAAAGCTTTTAAAAGAGCTGTTATAATAATGTAACATGTCATTCATGTAAAAAATATCAGTTTAGTGATAGCATGCTATTAGTAAACGATTCCAGTAGATTAATGTTTTAAAATATCAACGCAATAACATGAACCCTGTTTTTCTCTTATCGTATTTGAGAAAAAAAATCACTGGCTTTCAATGTCTTTAGATAGTAATTTTTTTAATAATATATCATGTTGATTTTTTCAAGAAAGTAACCTTTTTTTAGTCATAATAATGAAATTTTTGTGAATAACAAGAAAAAATAACATTTGCAATAAATTTATTGCTTTTTATACACTGAAGTGACAAAAGTCATGGGATACCTCTTAATATCCTGTCGGGCCTCCTTTCGCCCGGCGAAGTGCAGCAACTCGACGTGGCATGGACTCAACAAGTCGTTGGAAGTCTTCTGCAGGAATATTGAGCCATGTTGTCTCGATAGACGTCCATAATTGTGAAAGCGTTGATGGTGCAGGATTTTGGGCACGAACAGACCTCTCGATGATGTCCCATAAATGCTCGATGGGATTCATGTCGGGCGATCTAGGTGGCCAGATCATTCGTTGGAATTGTCCAGAATGTTCTTCAAACCAATCGCGAACAGTTGTGGCCCGGTGACATGGCGCATTGTCATCCATAAAAATCTCATCGTTGTTTGGGTACATGAAGTCCATGAATGGCTGCAAGTGATCTCCAAGTAGCTGAACATAAGCATTTCCAGTCAATGTTCGGTCCAGTCGCACCAGAGAACCAAGTCCATGCCATGAGAAAACAGCCCACACCATTACGGAGCCACCACCAGCTTGAACAGTGCCTTGCTGACAGTTTGGGTCCATGGCTTTGTGGGGTCTGCGCCACACTCGAACCCTACCATCAGCTCTTACCAACTGAAATCGTGACTCATCGGACCAGGCCACGGTTTTCCATTCATCTAGGGACCAACCGATATGCTCACGTGCCCACGAGAGTCGCTGCAAGCGATGTCGTTCTGTCAGTAAAGGCACTCGAGTCGGTCTTTTGCTGGAATAGCCCAAGAAAGCCAAATTTCTCCGCACAGTTCTAACAGACAAGTCCCTTGTACGTCCCACATTGATTTCTGCGGTTATTTGACGCAGTGTTGCTTGTCTGTTAGAATTTACGACTCTTTGCAGACGTCGCCGGTCTCGGTCGTTAAGTGCAGGCTGTCGACCACTACGCTGTCCATGGTGGGATGTTATGCCTGAAATTTCATACTCTCGGCACACTCTTGACACAGTGGATCTGGGAATGTTGAGTTCCCTAACGATTCCCGAAATGACATGACCCATGCGTCTAGCTCCAACTAACATTCCGCGTTCAAAGTCTGTTAATTCCCGTCGTGCGGTCATCATCACGTCAAAACCTCTTCACATGAATAACTTGAACAGAAATGAAAGCTCTGCGAAAGCACTGCGCATTTATACCTGTTCTACGCGATGCTACTGCCATCTGAAAATTTGCATATTGCCATCCCATGACTTTTGTCACTTCAGTGTATATAGGAATCTAAACATTTCAGTGAATTAATTTTTTCTATTATTTTTAAGAATTGTCACAGTAATTAAAAGAGTTAACAAATGCAGCTTATAAATGAAAAGTAATTATTGTACATTAATACATGTATTGAATATGATTTTTTACAAATTATTTATATTTTTACTGCAATTATCTAACTACTTTAAACTAGAACAATCCTTGCGATGTTTCTAAGCAACGAATCCATTTGACAGACATTGATTGCATTTGAAGAAATGCTAAAACATCTCACAAATCAATCAGTTAATGTATCTTCATATCCAGCAGCAAAATTTCAAAAAATTAAATTTATTTTTCCGTTACAATGCATTCATGATGGTTTGGTATTGTTGCAATACTCATAGTGATCAGAAGGAAAAAAAAGGAAACAAAATGTAATCCATTTAGAAGACCAGTATGACAATTGTTGTTGGAATTTTTTTTGGATGGGATTATCTCATCAAAGCTTATTTCTTTTTTTTTTTCTGTGTGTGGATGTGGTCCCATGGCTATAGGAACCCTTCCATTTCTTTCCTTGCTGTCAAATTCTTTCCAGAGACAAAGTTTGCACCTGATTCCCCAGAAAAGCATCGGCTATTTTTCTTGCTTCAATCTTAGTTCTTTCAACAAAGATCTTCTACTGCCAACTTTCTTAACTATTATATTTTTCCGCCATTTTTTTTTTTTTTTTTTTTTTTTTTTCTTCTTTTTCTACCCAGAATTGTACAATGGCAGTTATTATATATATATATTTTTTCCTTTTCGTTATTACTACTGATATTTTTTGGTTTTTAATATTTTTTTTTTTTTTTTCTTACGAAAGATAGAAATAAATACTTTCGAATCAATGATACTTAGTTACGGTTGCATCGGTTTTCATCCTTTTTTTTTCCCATAATATTTTTTTTGGTATATTTTTTTTATTCGATTGACGGCCGATCATTGGAATAGTCTGCAAGTCCAGTTTTGAAATGAAGATTTATTTTACTTACGTGCTTTAGATAATGATAATTTTTTTTTTTTTTACCATTCTTTTTTTTATTGTTAAATAATTTTTTTTTTTTGGTGCTACTTGATAAGATTTCGACAAGTGAGGACATATAAGAAAAATGAGCTATTGATTGCACATGTCAATGGTTTGATGAGGCGACAGGTTGATTGATAGGGAATATAGAACTGCTTTTAGAATAAAAGAAATTTTTTTGTTAGATTTTATTTTCTTTAATCTGTAGAGTTTAGAAAAATGTGAGGAAATTATAGTTTGCTGTTAAAAAGCTTTCGAAAGAGCTGTTATAATAATGTAACATGTCATTCATGTAAAAAATATCAGTTTAGTGATAGCATGCTATTAGTAAACGATTCCAGTAGATTAATATTTTAAAAATATCAACTCAATAACATGCACCCTGCTTTTTTCTTATCGTATTTGGAAAAAAAAATCACTCGCTTTCACTGCCTTTTGATCAGAGGTGGACAACCCGCGGCCCGCCTTGAACATTTTTCCGGTCAATGAGATTTATCACATTTTTACAAAATATATTTATTTCATATGGCTAAAGTAGTGAAAACCAATATTTTAAAAATATATTATTTAAGCATCCATATGTTAAAAAATTAACTGTTATGGGAAAAAAATTACTTTGATTTTAAAATAACGTTCTTGCGAGTATATGACAGATATAACAGTAAATTCATAAATAAAACAAGCAATGAGTTCCCAGAATAATTAAATTATAAACACAATAACGGTGATCACTAATTACGATAAACACCAATTACAATTACGATTTCGACACCAATTACGATGTGCAAATACCCAAATTGAGATCGATTTGCAAAAGCTAAGTGAAAGAGTAGAAAAACATATATCTCACTAGTAAAATAAATAAATTTAGATTATATTTTTTTATTTCGTTTATATTTATATATTTTTATTTCATTTATATTTATATATATTTTTATATTTCTTTTTCAGTGTTACATATTTCTTTACAATGTGCGTTTAGTATCCTTATTATTATAGTCTATGTTTACTGGTAAAATCAAATTGCACAGTCTGAATATCAAATTTGACACTATAAGTAGACGGTTAATGAGTTAGAATGGGATAATTTTTTAATGCTTATATCATTGCATTATAATAGCATACGTCTTCAATAATACCTACCGCAAATTTTTTTGAAAAATTGAAGAAAAATTATTCATTTCTTTTTTTTATTCATTAAATTATCTAAATTAACGAATAAATTATTTTATATTCATTTCTTTAAATAATTTTTTCTGCTTCAAGATTAAAAATAAGGCAAGATTTTAAAAAAATTCTAGTACAGCTTAAATTCAACGAAATAATTAATGCTATTGAATTTTTTGAAAAGATTTTAAAAAATCGTATAACTTTTATAATGTGTATTCTTTACTTCTTCATGAAGTATTTCAATCTCTTTGAAAAGTAAATGGGAGTTAATTATTGAAACATTTTGAAAATTATGAAATACCAATTGCATGATGATCTTTTCGGAAACTAAATTCGAATGTTCTTCATTATATATCAATGGTCCTCATATACCTGGAGCAACCCAATGAATGGTGACGAAGTGAAGGCATTGACGTTCAGGAAAACTTTTAGATGTAACCACACCACATGCATATCATATGATAGAAATTGAAAAAATATTCACACTGAGCAACCTGTCTAACGATACTAAGCGCTTAACACATTGTCGCAATGGTAACCGAGTCGCAATGACCTCAACCTGTTAGAGATTTTGAAGGTGTAGCTAACGGCCCTCCAGCACGCTAGCTGCATACCTTATTATTGAAAAACTAGCAGTTAATGCATACTTAACTTTATCCAATTTTGCATGAAAATGGTTATTACAGATAAATTAATAAAAGATGCAGCATGTTAATAAATAAGAAAATATTAAAGACATTAGTAAAACGCGGGGAGTCACTTCATCTGCAGCTCAAGGCAATTTCAAATCCACTTACGAATCTCCAGCAACACATACTACAGCATCTTGGGAAAGCATCGGAGAAAATTATCTTCCATGTTGCACGCAGCTACCTGGCTCCAAGTATCTCCCCAGAGAATCATTAACCATCTCCTTCTGCTGATGCTTACTTGACTTTAATTTTTAATCCCTCTCTCCCACTAAGGGCGAACCTATTCCGGTGATAGCATTCTGCACCCCCACTTTCTCAGTACCCTGTACCATCGCATTCTTCTCCCAGAAGTGGCTCATCTGAAGAACCTGCACGCAATTGGGGGTAATAATACCCCTCTCTATCATTGGTAGGGCTAAAAACAACTGCCATTTCACAGAAGCGCGACCAAACTCGCTTACGTACAGTGCTAAGAGTGATTAATCTTTGTTAGGACGGACGGAAGTGTTTGACCCTAGTACAGACTTACTATCCCTCCATCCCTCCCTTTTATTTCCCTCCCATTCTGTGTCTAACATAGAGTAGGCAAGCAGAACGGACGGCTTTTAGGTTTGTCGCCCCTCTTCCCTAATGGTATTTGTCCTCCACTAGGCTTTTGTAGGTTGGGTCCTTTGTTTTCCAGTTGGGTATAAGTATCCTGAAAGTGTTTTAGAGGTGAGATTAAGGCGTTTGTATCTTTTTGCGGAAAAAAATTGCAGCATTTAATTTGGTCACCGTATAAAGCTGTCAATAATCTGTTAACTTATCACCATATAAACCTGTTATTTATTTATAAACCAATTTGAATCTGATGTGATGAATTCTGTTTCTGCAGTTTTGTTTTCATCTTTTATTTTTTCTAACTAATGCACAAGTGATAAATAAAAAGTATCCAATTATTTTTATTGTTTTAGGGGTATATCCTAATGTTATTTGTCCACAACTAGGCTTTTGCAGGTTGAGTCCTTTGTGTTTTCCAAGCTGGGTATAAGTATCCTGAAAGTGTTTCAGAGGTGAGATTAAGGCATTTGTATCTTTATCTGGAAAAAATTGCAACATTTAACTTAGTCGCCATATAAACCTGTCGAATTATTATTTATTTATAAACCAATTTGAATATGATGTAATGAATAATGGTTCTCCAGTTTTATTTTATCTTTTAATTTTCCTAACTTATTTTTATTGTTTTAATGGTATATCCTAATGTTATTTGTCCACCACTAGGCTAGTCCATTGTTTCTGGCTAGGTTTTCTAACTAGAATCCTGAAATTTTTTAGAGATCAGATTACGGCAATTGTATCTTTATGCGGAAAAAATTGCAGCATTTAACCACCATATATACCTGTCAAATACCCGTCACCATATATACCTGTCAAATTATTATTTATTTATAAGCCAGTTTGAATCTGATGTGGTGAATTCTGTTTCTCCAGTTTTATTTTTTATTTTCCCTGTGCACAAATGATAAATAAAAAGTGTCCAATTATTTTTATAATTTTAGTGTAATGGTGTATCCTGATGTTATTTGTCCTTCACTAGGCTTATGCAGGTTGAGTGCTTTGTTTTCTAGCTGGGTATAAGTATCCTGAAAGTGTTTTAGAGATGGGATTAATTCATTTGTACCTTTGTATTCATTTGTAGCGGAAAAAAAATGCAGCATTTGATTTAGTCACCATATAAATCTAGAAAATTATTATTTATTTATAAGCCAATTTGAATCTGATTTGATGAATAATGTTTCTCCAGTTTTATTTTTATCTTTTATTTTTCCATTTCATTTTGTTATGCACAAAAAGTGTTCAATTATTTTTATTGTTTTAATGCAAATCAAGGCTTTTTTGCAACTCTGCTTGAAAGAATAGTTTTAATAATCAGAAGTATCTAGTCTATTAGTTCATATTCCATAGGCTCATAGATCATAGAAAGAGACAAAATATAAAATATTCAATAAATGCTTATTTGAAACTCTTGTATGGACAATTTCTGGACATATATCTTGGACCATTATATATATCTTGGACATATATAATGGACTTCGCTTCTTTCGAAACCAATACCATTTTTAAATAGTACATTCAAAATAACTCTTCAAGAAGTTTGTGGAAACTGTAATTTTTGTTGGTCTAAAAGGACTGTTCACAAAAGTTGGATTAGTCACTACTAGTTTTTTTTTGTTAACATTTTAAACAAATGAAAGAAACCTTTTTGGGTAAAATCGCAGAATATGAGCCGTTGGGATTTGGCGTCACCAAATCCCTACATTTTTTCGCCTAAGTGCTCCAAGTAACGGATTGCCAATATAAGTGTTGTGAAACCCGTGTTACTACATTTCTTATCGCCCAGTTAGCGTCCCCAAAAAGTCGCCAAATCCAGCCCTTTTTTTGAGATTTGGCCCCTTTTTTGCTCCTGGAACTTCACTCAACACACTACATTTCGCAAATTCACACTTGTTATGATTCTTCTGTTCTAAACTCTATATAAATTTCGACTCAAATGATGTTTACAATTTCTGATGTGAAGTATGATTTTCAATTTGTGTAACAATTACTTACATGGTAATAACAAAAATTTCCAAAAAGGATTGACATGCTTACTGATATAGACAATTATAAAAGAAAAAGGTAATTTAATTACGAAATCTTTTTCATTTACAATTATAAAAATTTTGAATTCATAATCTTGTATGAACTTAACAATCTACTTTATTCAACAAATAAAAATGCTAACTTATTTCATAGAGACATAAATATAACGATTTTTTATTACGATGCCATATTTTATTCGGAGCAAATCCTTGTTGAAATGAACCATGCAGACGCGCAATTCTCATAACATCTAATCCTATGAATGCCACCACGGGAATTCGTTTGCGAGCGATACAAGAATAGCATTTAAAACAAACACTACATATTTTTCTTAGTGCATCCCTTTTTATCTGTTGTTACTGGTGTCGAAAGAACAAAAAAAAAGAAAGGAAAAAAAAAATGGCAGAAACAGAAACACTCCATTTCATTAAGTTTCATAGGACGTCGCTGCGTCTCATCGAACAGAAGGGTAGGGATGACCTGGAACTTTTTCGTCTCATTGCCCACCTCCTGCACCCCAGACACATTTGGAGGGGTGGACCAAAAGAGAAAAAAACAGACGGAACAACAACAAAAAATCGGGTTTTTTTTTTTTTTTTTCCTTACCCTGAGAAAGAGAAAGATGCGAACCTTTTGAAAACCAATGATCCGAATTCTACATTTCCGAACTAGGGCGTTTCACACAACACTACTTCCAAAAGGGGGATTCCAGGGGGTGCGGGGGTGGAGAAGGAAGAAGTAAATGGTCACTCCTGTTGAAGTCGTCTGAAAAGGGGGTGTCAGAAAAGGGTGTCTTCTCTCTCCCTCTCCCTTTTCTGGTATTCGGTTCGTAATTCCCTTTTCAATAAGTTTCGGCTGTGTGTGAGTGTGACTCGCTGTAACAAACTCAGTTATTTCAGGCGAATAGTTTTCTGCTGTTGATAAACGATTCCGTCGTTTTGCAAAGGGAGAAACACTTCCTCTTTTCTCTTCCCGTTTGGAAATTAAGTAATTTTTAATGTCCTGGAGTACTAGGAAAAGAAATTCGGTGCTGGAGTTCTTCGTTTTTATTTATATCGCTGGCTGGTGTTTTTAATGTTGGCGGTGTCGTTTTTGTCTCTGGATTGATATGTTTTTGTTCGGTACTGCGTGAAATTTGTACTGATTTCTTTGGTGAGGTGAAATTCTTCTTTTCGTTTTCCCCTGGTTTTAATGAGAATTTATTTCATCTATATGCTAATGAATCGTGCCATCTTTTCGCTTTTATGTGTGCCGATGTACATTCGCTCGTTAAAATAATTGGCTAGGTTGGGAATTTTTTTCTTTACGGTTGCGTAGGTGTACAGAGACAACCATTGCATTCATCGGTGATTGTTTTTCTCAGTAATCTCGAATCTTTGTTATGGAGTTATTTCGTAATTGAGTCAAGTCTAATTACAGATTTAATTTTTTTTCCTTGAATTTTGCACAAAAAAAAGTAAATAAATAATGCTAGGAATAATTACGATATGAATGCAATGGTAAGTGCAATTCAGTTTTAAGATAACTAAATGTAACATGAAAAAAATATCAAGATCACTTAGGTTAAATTTGAATTCAAAAGTTAACCTAAGTGACCATTAGGTTAAATTAACCAGCAACATGAACTACATTGCCAAAATAAAACATGGCAAATGTCTTCTTGAAACTAATCTTAAAGAAAAAGTAATCTACCTGTTAAATATTGTTCAATAACTAACAAACTAACTCCTCAGCACTACAGGCCATGTTGTACCATGACCACCCTAACAATATGAGTCCAAAGTCGTCTATCTTAAGCTTTGATTTTCCAATTTGTGGGCGACCTGATGGCCAATTGGCTAGCGCTTTGGTTTTGGTACCACATACATCAAATTCGAATCCTGGCAGCGGCATGAATGTTTGTTAGTGGTTCGGAATCCAAGTTAATATGCATGTCCCGGTCTAATTAGCCTAAAGAGCGCAAAAAAAATGACCGAATAATAAATGACCGTAGAGCGACAAACCACATCAATGTTTGATCTTTAGGTTCTTCAGATCCTTTTCCAATTTATCAATCCATTTCTTTTCTTGCAGTTCCCTTTTTCTTTGGGCCTGGCACTTCCCTTTGAAAATCTTCTTTGTGCTTCTGCTATCATCCATTCTCTCTATGTGTCCCACCCGAATTATCTTTAACTTTATATAATTTATGATATCCCTTTCCCCAAACAATGTTGCAATATCATCATTATAGCCCCTCCTCCAAACATCACCTTCTCTGATAGGTCCAGTTTATTATAATGTTCAAAATTTTAATATAATTGGAATCAGTGTCAATAATTAGTTGTGCCTTCACAGTGATTTATTTACTATGTATTTAAAATCTAATTAAGCATAATTAAATCATTTTGCAAAATATTACATCGTTTTAAAACTTTTCAACTAAAAGCAGAACATATGAGTGCTACAAATAATCTTTTAACAGGGGTGCATGTAACATGTATTTAAAATCTAATTAAGCATAATTAAATCATTTTGCAAAATATTACATCGTTCTAAAACTTTTCAACTAAAAGCAGAGCATGTAAGTGCTGCAAATAATCTTTTAACATGAGTGCAAGAGATAAAAACAATATGTCAAAAGAGCAACTTCCTCTCTGAAAACTTTTTTCCCACTTTTTATTTTCTTCACCAACTTTTCCATCTTCAACAAAATCCCGTCTGTAGCTGTCAGTTTTGCGGCAAATCGTCAACAACAGCTGTAGTGAGGCGGCTTTTTCCAACTTCCTCGCCCAAAGCGGCACTTGAAAAGCAGGGGATTTGGACACATTAAGACACAGAAAAGACGCTAATACCGTCTGGGGTTGGTTAGCTGGAGGAAGTACTCTACCCTAGAATTAGAAGCTCAGATCTGTGGGGGTTCTACTTGGAAATGACAGAGCAACATAATCAGCTTTCTGCAAGAAACATATGGTTTACAGGAATCGAGCTTTAATGCTGTGATCAACAGCAATGACAAACTGAATGTTTTCAACTATATTTAAATGGAATGAAACAGGTTTGTTTATATTTTTCTTATTTTTATTTACTTCATCTTGAATTTTCCATTCACAATTTTCAAAAAATTCGTTGATAAGTTAAAATTGAAACTTAAACGTGCAATTTACGAGCATTCGTCAAAAACAGCTGGAACGTGATCACGCGCAGCTAATGTAACGATATATAAAAACATATAAAGACATAAAAAGATAAAAAAAGAAAATATGAAGTTATATGTTCCATCTTTATATGTCTATATATAAAGATGGAAATTTGAATTATTATAATAATCCTATTAATAAATAGGAAAATTTATGATAATATTAATTGGGCTGGGCAGACTAAATATTTGGGTGTAATCTTAGATCGTAAATTGAATTATGTTCCTCACATTAACTATCTTAGAGATAGATGCATTCGTGTACTGTTAATAGATGCATTCGTGTACTTTGTTTTTATTATATTTGAATGCAGATGCACTACGTGCACAGGAACTCTACTATGTCCTCGGAAAATAAAAAACTCATTTATCTTGCTTACTTGCGTCCAATACTTGCATATGCAAGTCTTATTTGGGGATCTACTGCTCTGTCGAATTTCGAGATCATACAATGACTTGAAAATAAAATCCTACGTATGATTACAAATTCGCCCTGGTTTTTCCGAAATTAGAACATCAGGCATGCTCTTTCCCTCCCAAGTTATAAACAATTTCTTTATAAAATTGCACAAAATTCTTATAACTCCATTTCAAATATTAATAATTCTGTTTTGAATTATCTAAGTAACTATGATTACGACATTTTTGATTTTGAAAATTGCAAAAAAGACCTCGCGCTATGCTGAGTATTATTTATTCATCAACATTTCAATATCCTCCTTTCCGAATGACCATGTAGTTTCTCCGCTGAGGCACAATTTCCTCTCCAATTGTTTTTGTTTCTATTGTTTATTTTTTAATTACCTTCTTAAAAATTATAATAATAATCTAAAATAATTATATATGCTCTTTTTCTATCTAATCAATGAGCTTAAAGCTTCTCTCATTCACAGAGAAGGATATAGAGGTTGCTATGCAACCAAGGCTCTCTGTCAATCTGGCAAATCATCATTATTATTATACAGTGGGTAAAAAAATGGTATTGGCAATTGCCTTAATTTATTCGTATTGACAAATAAATAAAATGTTATGCAATTTTAGATGTCGTAATTAATTACAAGACATTTTAGATATATAAAAATAGTAAAAATTTTATTTTAATTTGCATTTCTCTTTTTCTTTTCTTTTCTTTAATTTGCATTTTTTTTCTTTCAAAAACGAAAATTTGCATGTCAAAAAAGTATTAGGAAAGTTTTAACTGCTATGCAAATTTTGCTACATTGAAGTCACGTGTTTCGACTGATAAGAAACTCTACCGGTATAAAGTCTGCAAAACTACTCCAAAAGTGTCTATGCATTATTTTGCGATTACTGCAGTAAAATTACTTCGAAATCGAAGGAGTTAGTGTTAAAAACACGATTATTAGGCTCAGAAATGAAGGTTTAACTTATCGTGCTATAGGAGTGCAGTTCAATATAAGTTTATTTACTGTCAGAAGTGTTGTAAAAAAGTTCAAGGAAACAGGATCAACGGAAAATAAGACTAGAAGTGGACGACCTCGAATATTTTCTACAAGAGAAGAACGTGTCGTTATTAACAATGTTAAGAAAAACTCTAAAATAAGTGAACCCCAGATAGCTAGAGATGTTGCTTTCACTTCGCAAAAGACTTTCAGCGTACAGACTGTACGGAATGTTTTACACGAGAGAAGTTATTATGGAAGGGCAGCTAAAAAGAAACCATTCATCTCGGAAATAAATAGGAGAAAGAGGTTAGATTTCGCAAAATCCCACGTTGATTTATCTGAAGAGTTTTGGAACACAGTTATTTTTTCCGACGAATCAAAGTTTAACATTTTCGGCAGTGATGGACGACGATATGTGTGGAGGAGGCCAAATACTGAATTGGAAAAGCAACATTTAACTGTAACTGTAACTTTTACTGTAAAACATGGTGGAGGCAGCGTCTTAGTTTGGGGCTGTATGGCAGCTAATGGAATTGGCAACCTGCATCTTATTGATGGTATTATGACAGCACGTACATACATTGACATTTTGCGCCATAACTTAAAAATCAGTGCTCAAAATCTTGGCTTGGGAACATCATTCGTTTTTCGACAAGACAATGACCACAAGCATACAACGAATCTCACCCGTGAATGGCTACTCTACAATGCTCCTCGCCAATTAAAAATCCCACCTCAATCGCCTGACATCAATCCAATTGAAAATTTATGGCACCTGCTGGATCTAGAAATCACGAAACATAAAATTTCAAGTAAAGACGACCTCAAACGTTTACTCTTGCAAGAGTGGCACAAAATTCCCAACAGTACAACAAAGACCTTAGTTTCCTCTACGAGAAATAGATTACAAGCTGTTATAGATGCAGAAGGTATGCATACAAAGTACTAAACATATACTGAATTTGTATCATGTAAATTTTGAATTTTCTCGTAGATTTTGACTAAAAAAATTTTTAAATGAAAATTTCGTTATATTTGTTTGTCTTTTCTCCTGTAATCGCTATGTTAAAATAAAATTTGTAAACATACTTGGTTAGCAAATAGGATCATTTATAGGCAATTGCCAATTCTTTTTTTATCCACTGTATGTTGCAATCATTACTTCTAGAAGCGTTGGTATGTTAAATATTGGAGTTTATTGGGTTTTCTCCAGTATAATTCGCAAATACATAACAGTAATCTTAAAAATCCTATTCTTCTTGTATATCGAACACAATGTTGTTAAAAAATATTTCATTCTCTCTTCCCTTCTTTTCTTTGCGACTATTTAAAAATTTATAAATGTACTTGCAATGATATGCCTCTAATTTTGCAAACTCTAACCGCATTCTGTTCATTACTATAGTTAAGTAATTGTTTACTATTTTATTATTTACTATTGTTCTAACAACATTCTATTCTTAACTATTGGTGCATATGTAATGAATACAGTTAAAATTTTCTGTAGAAACTGAGCAGTTATGTTATAAATAGGAAATAGATTTTAAAATGCATGATGTTCACTGGAAGTACTATGTTAACGATTTCTTTTAATATTCTATGTGCTTTGTTAAATTTCCTTAAGACATAAATTAGAGAAATGAAGCAAAGAAATAACTTTTCAAGTATGAAATAATGTAGTAAACAATTATAAAAATTTGTAAATAATGAAACAAAATTATGTAAATGTTAAATAAATAACTGGAATAAAAAAATTTCAAAAATCTTATATAAACAATTTATTATAGAGTATAAACAGAATATCCATTTCATTTTTTATTAATTTTCTTTCTATTTCTCAATTTTAATTATCTATCAAGTAAATTATTTTATTTTTTCAATAATATTCAACTCTTAGTACTAACAACTGTAGATCGCGAATAACCCACGAGTCGTGCCAATGCTTATTCCGAGCCTTCGAACCATTACAATCTGCCCTCTATCAAAGTCGCTTAGATCCGCAGCCTTACCCATCACACACAGAAGTAAGTGAAAGAATGATTCTTCAGACTCTCCAGCAGCAGTTAAATACCACTTCCACCTGATCACGTGCCTTCCACGTCAGCCAGGCGAGTTCATTGCAAAATGTAGGGAGTGGTCATAATGTTTTGGCTCTTGAGTGTATAAAGACATAAAAAGATAAAAAAGAAAATATGAAGTTATATGTTCCATCTTTATATGTCTATATATAAAGATGGAAATTTGAATGCATTATTATTATAATAATCCTATTAATAAATAGGAAAATCCTATAGGAAAATTTATGATAATATTAATTGGGCTGTGCAGACTAAATATTTGGGTAATTCCGTAAATTCTGGTATCTTCAAATGCATCGTTTTCGTGCTTAAACATTTCTCACATAAATTATTATTCATATACTTTACATTCAAATATGATCGGTTAGTTTACTAGATTAATTAAGTTCGTTTTATTTAATTCTAAATTTTTGCTTGTAATGCATATTTAATTAAAGAAATATTAATTAAGAAACCCAGATATATTAAAAATATTTAATGAAGAAACTTTAAAAAATATGTGCAATATCATTATATTAAAGTTTGTAAGTAAACTGCAATCTAGTTTAATCAGTGGAACTGCTAATTACTATAATATGCGATAAGCTCCGTAGAGTAATTATTAGGGGTAATCTGCTGGCATTTGCAATCCAATGCGATTACTGCACAGAGATCAGCATTACATCTGTTTCAATCTCTGACAGTTGCGCATGATTGAAATTGCTAATGGCCGCCTGGGCTGTTTATCGTTCATGAAACTGAGCAAAATCAGTCATTTGCTTTAAAAATTTTGACTTTCTGAAACAGCGCTTGTTTATTTTTTTTATTAAAATATTTTTTTTTTAAGTTTTGGAGATTTATTAATTGAATAACAGTTTCAAATTATAGGGAAATAATTTCTGGTATAAACATAATAAGAGATTTAACATGCTTGGTTATTAATAAGTTTCATAATATCAAATTATAAAAAAAACTGTTACACAAAAAATTATGGAATAATTTAACCTTGATGAATTGAATGGTTGCTTTGCACCTTCTATAAATAATAGATTGCGTAATTGCTGAAGTGTTAATAAATTGCCCGTCTCGTAACACAATGTTAGCAGACAGTGGCCTGATGGCCGAGTGGCTAGAGCTCTAGCGCTAGATACCACAGATTTTAGGTTCGAATCCCGTCGTTGCCATGGATGTTTGTAGTGGTTCGGAATCCACTTTAAACCTTAGGCCCCTGTGTAACATGATTATTGAGCCTAAGGCTAACAACTCTAACCCATAAAAAGAAAACATTACCTCAAGTTTCGGAATCTGGCTTGTACGCCATTGAATTAAATAATTTAATTAGTAACCTAATTAAAAATATATGTTATTATTTAATTAATATGCTGAAATATTGATAAAAATCTTTCTCGAAACCGAGTGTTAACAAGAAGGGGCCTGATGGCCCAGTGGCTATCGCTCTGGGGCTCGGTACCCCAGGTTTTGTGTTCAAGTCCCGGCAGTGCCATGGATGTTTGTAATGGTTCGAAATCCACTTTAAGCCGTAAGTCCCGGTCTCATATGACTGTAGAGCGTCACGGTGCCAAATCAGACTTCTCACCCACCTCATTCCCTATCTGTAAAGGGTCAACTCAGCTCTAGACACAGTGATGTCGTGTGTAGACATCACAGACGTAGTAGTAGTGTTAAAAGGCGCATCCAACTTGCAGGAAAACTGAAGTTGGAATCCGTTGAAGTCACTACAGAGATCCGATGGCGATTATGATAAAGTGTGTAAAATATCTCGCATGGTTAACAAAACGTATGGTGGATTTTCTGGTTTGCTGTCATACGACACGCAGATCCGAGGCAGTTACCTTTAAATGTTCTCCCAGAAAGCAATGTGCTCTTCGCATCACTAATCAGTGACATTCATTTAAGACATGATATATGACATTCATTTAAGTAACCCATATAATCCTATATGGGCTACTTAAATGAATGTCATATAACCCATATAGGACATGAATCATAGTACAGTAATAAAACAGACAGCGTGTCTCTATTCTAAAAGAACAGAAATTTGCGGCAAACATCTCGCGTCCTTTTCGTACTAGAGTTGGCGCTCTATCGCCTCTTGGCTTCTTTTCTCTGTTAGTATGTATTTAGAGAACTTAAACAGTTTACGAAGCAATTCTGAAAATTCCGAGAAATGCCTGAAATTCTTCTTCTGTAATCATGCATTTATTTAACTATTTGCATACTAAAAAATAAATAACTACAATAAGTGTCATTTTGTTTATAACTCTGATGACTTCGTGTGAAATATAATAAATCATTACAAGAAGAACATTCAAATGAATAAAAATATTTAACATATTTATTAATATATTAAATTATTATATATTTATTATACATATATATTATATTATCAATATATTTAAATGAATAGATTATTTCTTAATCATTTTGGAGAGAAAATATTTTGCTGGAAAATTTATTAATAGAATACAAATGCTAAATATTTAGAAAAATTAAATTTACATTTATTTACAACTAAATAAAATGAACTATTTCTTTTTAAAAATCTCACAGCATAGAATACTAATAGCCAATAGTAAAAATTGTTGCCAAAAATCGCCAAGTTGTCCTACGTTAAAATGCAAGATATAAGTCACTTGAGGTATATGATCACATGAGAATTATGTTTGCCTCAAACCGGCAACCTTGATTCATCGATTATATTATGATATAAATTGTTCGATTTAGTTCATAGTGTTTCAAACCAATCTCTCTCAATTCAAAAACCTGACATGCTAAGCAACTCCAGAGCTACTTAATCTAATAAACTAGGAATCACAATCAAAGTAAAAGTCACGTGATATATGATCACCCCAAACTGATAACCCTGATTCATCTATTATATTATGATATAAATTGTTTGATTTCATTTAACCAAATTCGAACCAATCTATCTCAATTCAAAAGCCTGACATGCTAAGCAACTTCAAAGTTGCTGAAACCATTAAACTAGGGAACACAATAAAGTCATATCAAACGGATATTT